>JBBDHG010000186.1:392500-517500 GCA_037951165.1 Lophius americanus
TGTAACTGTTTGCAACCTGTGACCTGATTCTACGGACCCCCTAAAGACCCACGGTTAGCATTTCAACAAGAACCTTCTTGCTGTAGTGGTGATCGGATGACATTTACAAGTAACACACTGTAAAAAATGTATGTACACCACAATGTGAAAAAGTATGAATAGCACACTGTGAAAAGGTATTAAAGGCAAAATATAAAATAGTATAAATACTACCCTATTAAAAAGGGGGAATAAAACACTGTATAAAAGTAAGAATACCACACTATAAAAAAAAGTATGAATACCACACTGTGAAAGAGTATGAAAAGGACACATTAAAGAGCTATGAATAGCACAATATAAAAAAGTATGACTGCCACAATATGAAAAAGTATGAATACCTCACTGTGAAAAAGTATGAATACCACACTGTAAAAAGTGTGACTACCGCATTATAAAAAATATGATTACCACACTATAAAAAAAGTATGAATACCACACTATAAAAAGTATGAATACCACACTTGAAAAATAGTGTGACTACCACACTATAAATAAGTATGAATACCAGAATAAAAAGTACGAATACAACAGTGTGAATAGGTATGAAAATGAAACTACAAAATATAATGAAAACCACAGTGTAAAAAAGTATGAATACCACACTGTGAAAGAGTATGAAAAGCATACTATAAAAAAGTATAAATACCCCACTGTAAAAAGTAGGAGTATCAGCAGCAGCACGGACGGGTTGAAAGTCTTAAATGATTTATTACGTACAGCTGCTGCATCACGTTTGGCAGAAAAACCACAAACTCCATGTTATTCTACACACTTTTTACAGTAAAGTACTAGAGGTGCGCCGATATCTTTATAAAGTCTCACCATCTGATTAGGATTTTTTTTTTTTTATTTCTTTAAATTATAAGGAGTAGTTTATTTTAAGCGCTCTTATTTTGATGGATTGCAGTGGAACTAAGGCTGGTCAGCATTGTGTTTGTGTTCTGACCCGTCCAATTTAATGTCCCCTCCCTCCTCAGGGCGTGAACTTAAACCAACTCTATGACATTTGGAAGTGAAAATAAAACTTTGTACGCCTCGTTCAGTCTGTTATATGTTCTACGTTGGCTTTGTTCAGGGACTTCAAGGCGGGTGGGTGGCTCTAAGCCCCCGCTAGCTTATCCACTCTGTGCTAACGTTAGCTTCTTGAAACTTGCTATGTTCCTCAGGCAGATTTAACTTGTTTATTTTGTCCTTACTGGTGTTATAAATGTCCAACTTTGTGTTTTACAGTGTTTTCCGTTTTACTTGTGAGATGTTTGGAGCTCACGCTAGGTTAGCGAGTACGGCACATGCGTGTAACCAGCATGGGTTAACCAGCATGGGTTAACCAGCATGGGTTAACCAGCATGGGTTAACCAGCATGGGTTAACCAGCATGGGTTAACCAGCATGGGTTAACCAGCATGGTACCTCCAGATAGAACCAGGGCGACTCTAGATCAGGATCAGTTGGTCACGCAGCCAAAATGTTCCAAAAATGTGATTTTGACTCCGAAGAGGGATTTGGACTGTAAAATACCATCTATCTCCACTAGAGGGAAGTACAGGTACAGACTATATCCTTTTGCCTGAAAAAAACAGGTGGAAGCTGATTCGGAGTTTGTCGAGAAGAACCGATCACCAACTGGAGGCAAAAGGCCAAATATGGAGGTCGAGAGTCTCTCTCTATGGTTTGGGTTTGTTACGCCGTTTTTGTTTGATTGTGTAACAGCTGACTGATGAAGACTTTTGAAGAGTTTGTTTTGACTGGAGAGGAAGATAATACATCAAAAAGCTTCTGAGGGAATCATTAATTATTCTGTTTCATGGTGTTATTGAAATATAATGATGTTTTTATTTCATCTAAAACCAAAACCAGGCGCCGGTAGAAACAGGTTTTTGTTTTTATCACAGATTTCTCCCTGAAAATAAATGATTTCTGGTCTCACCTGTCCGTCGACACCAAGGTTACTTAAATACACCTGATAGAGTTTTTATAAGTCGGTTTTAGGTAAGTAATTCAAAAAACTATAAGAAAAGATCAGCAGGTTCAAAGAAGGTCTGAAGTCAGGTTGTAAGGAGAAACTGAAGGAGACGCTCCGTCTTTATCCAGAGATCAACCAGAACAAAGAAGCGTCCCTCAGCTGTCCCTGTTTATTTACTCTGGACACCGCTGACATTCTGACTGACGTCAGTCAGCGATGGAAAAACATGACAACAACAATCACCTCCTGTCCTTTTCACAATGGGGTTGATCTCATCCTCGCCCGGAGGCCGAGGAGATCCTGGAGATCCTGGTCCTCTCACCGCACACGATGACATGATGACCCCCCTTCTCCACCTTAAAGCCTCGAGTGGGTCTGTGCAACAAAGACGCGTCTGTCCCGCCTCCAGCAGGAACCGCCGGACCGTCAACAGAGTGTTTACGCTGTGAGCCGCCGCTTTTAATGAACGAGTGAAATTATCCTCACAATGTTCCATCAAACATCGTTTCCTGTCCCTCCTGCAGTGTCATCACCTGTGTCCCGTTCTCTACTCCCATCTATCCATCCATTCATCATCCATCCATCCTACGTCCATTCATCCAACCATCAATTCACATATCCTTCCATCCATCCATCTATCCATCCATTCATCCATCCATACACCCATCCATCAGTCCACTCATCCATCTATCAGTCCATCCATTCATCCATCCATTCATCCATCCATCCATCCATCTATCCATCTATCCATCTATCCATCTATCCATACATCCATCCATCAGTCCACTCATCCATCTAACAGTCCATCCATTCATCGTTCCATTCATCCATTCATCCATCCATCCATCCAGCCATCCATCCCCCTAGTTAGGACATCATTCTCTTGGGGTCTTAAGGTTCCAACCTTCACCTGTGGTTGTGATCTCTGAAAGAATGAGGTCAAAGATACATGAATGAGCTTCCTTCGTAGGGGGTTGGGCCCAGCCTTAGAGAAAGGGGAGGAGCTCAGACATCCAGAGATAACCCGGAGTGGAGGTGTGAGTGTGTGTGTGTGTGTGTGTGTGTATGTGTGTGTGTGTGTGTGTGTGTGTGTGTGTGTGTGTGTGTGTGTGTGTGTGTGCGTGCGTGTGTGTGTGTGTGTGTGAGTGTGTGTGTGTGTGTGTGTGTGTGTATGTGTGTGTGTGTATGTGTGTGTGTGGGTGTGTTTGTGTGTGTGTGTGTGTGTGTGGGTGTCTGTGTGTGTGTGTGTGTGTGTGTGTGTGTGTGTGTGTGTGTGTGTGTGTGTGTGTGTGTGTGTGTGTGTGTGTGTGTGTGTGTGTGTGTGTGTGTGTGTGTGTGATAGAGTCGTCTGATCCAGGATCCTCTAATCCCACTGGGGGGGTGAGAGTGGAGGAAGGAGGGGATTATGGGATTATGGAGGGGAGGATGTGACATGAGATGACCACTCTGCAGGTTTGAGGTCACCGTGACGACAGAGAAGAGAAGGTTCAGCTGCGGAACAGTCGTACAAATTATCGCCTAGATGGACGATACCATTATTTGTTTTATATCTCTTTCTCTATTTTGGTGAAGTATGATTGAGTATCATCTGCATATCGGAGCAACTTCTGACGTGCAGATGTGTTTCACAGCAGCTAGTAGCGATTAGCACGACGCCTGACGACACTTGTAAAAGACATCCATCCATCCATCCATTCATCCAACCATCAGTCCATCCATCCATCCTTTCATCCAACCATCAGTCCATCTATCCATCCATTCATCCAACCATCAGTCCATCTATCCATCCATGCCTCCATCATCATCCATCCTTCATCCATCCATTCCTTCATCCATCCATCAATCCAATCATCAGTCCATCCATCTATTCGTCCATCCACCCATCATCTATCATTCCATCCATTCATATATTCATCCACCCATTCATCCATCCATCCATCCATCCATGCCTCCATCATCATCCATCCTTCATCCATCCATTCCTTCATCCATACCCTGATCCATCCATTCATTATCCATCAATCCAGTCATCCATCTATCCATCCAATCATCAGTCCATCCATCCATTCATCGAACAATCAGTCCATCCATCTATTCGTCCATCCACCCATCGTCCATCATTCCCTCCATCCACCCATCCATTCATATATTCATCCACCCATCCGTCCATCCATCCATACATCCATACATCCATCCATACATCCATCCATCCGTCCATCCGTCCATCCATCCATACATCCTTTCCGTCACCGCCGCAGATCCTTCGTTTTAATGCGATAACTCAAAAACTACGTCTTGGATTACTTTCAAATATGACACTACCTCAAACCTCAGTGTGAGGAAGAACTGGTGTGATCCTGGGAGAGGTTGGTTTATATATTTCGGACACTAGGGGGAGCTTTACCTCTAAAAAGTTTTTGGGCCATAATTTCTTAACCGTTTGACCGATTTTATCCAAATGAGGTGCCTGTGGTTGAACTCCAGGAGATCTCTCTGAATATCTCATATTCCACTCTAATAACTCATAACTTATTTATTTTGGGGAGATTTTTTATGAAACAATATTAATAATAATTTCATATTTTATGTGAGGAGTTCAATCAAGGGGATCGTTTGTACAACGCAGGGGATCGGGGACCTTACGGGGACATCCACTTTCTTTTTCTTCAGAGAGGAAATAATCCGTAAAGATTATAAACTGAAGTTGTGCCAAAATGTTGAATCTGTATTTTACAGATAAACTTTTCGAGATGATGAAAAATCCTGCTGTGAAAATAAATTAAATAAAGTTTGATGATTTAGAGGAAACAAACAAAAAAACATGTTATTTCACCAGATTTGGACAGAATCAGTTGTTAAAGATGTAAAAACTTCATCCATGTATTTTCTTTCTTCTCGTTAATCCGGCATTAAGAAGGGTATTCCATTTGTCCCTTTCCCCAGCAATGCTCTCCAGCCTCACCCCGGGTCAGTTGGGGTCTCCTCCCAGTTGAACATGCCTTAAAAACCTGCAAAGGACGGCTTCCTTGTAGCGTCCTTGAAGCGTCCTTGAAGCATCCTTGTAGCGTCCTTGTAGCGTCCTTGAAGCGTCCTTGAAGCATCCTTGAGGCGTCCTTGTAGCGTCCTTGAAGCGTCCTTGTAGCATCCTTGAAGCGTCCTTGAAGCGTCCTTGAAGCGTCCTTGAAGCGTCCTTGAGGCGTCCTGAACCTGAACCACTCAGTCACACTATGGAGGAGGTCTGGATCAGAACTAGACTGACGGACTGAGACTTTTGTGTCTCCGTCTTCAAACCGATCTTGATTAATGTTGTTTCTGTTGAGAGTGTTTTGGAGAGAGGAGGACGAGGAGGAGGCAGGAAATCATCACAGCTGTGACCTCGTGGCGGCCACGAGTGAAGGTGGATAGACAAGTTTGTTAATCCCCACGGGGAATGAAGGCGTCATCACAGCAGTGTAAACAACAAACAACGAGAGAGAAAAAATATAATAATATATGAAAACATCAGTGACCTGAATATATTTAATATATTCATACACATTTATTATATTTATATATATATATTATATATATATATATATATATATATTTATATATATATATATATAATATATATATATATATATATATATATATATATATATATATATATATATATATGGTAATTACACCTTTATAATAGTGAAAATATAAAACGGAAACCAATCTAATTATTATCTAAAGCCTTAAAACTGGGAGGATTAGAATTAAGAGTTTCATTCTAATGTGATGGTTTATGTTTGATTCTGAGTTAATATGAACATCATTTTTATTCGGCAGGTTTCTGTGTATCTGATTCTCTGCTGCCCCCTGCTGTTCAGGGGTTAGAACTACAGCTGGACACGGAGTGACGTCAGCAGAAAGTTCTAACCTGTCAGAACCTGGAACCTGAGTCAGAACATCAAAAATACCATTTCTAAGCCTTTATTCTCAACAAAAATTTTAATAATCAGTGAAATAACTCCACATTAAATTAAAACTTTTCATGATGGTATAAAATTATTTTTAAAAAACAATTTAATTGACATATAAAAAAATCAAATAACAAAAGTGAAAATAAACATTTGTCAAATTAGATTTATGTTATTCACGTATCCAGTCTATCAAAATAAATTAAATGTGTCAAATAAATGTAAAATACTGAACAATTTACTTAAATCTATGAACTCTATGGTAGTTTAAAATGATAAATACATATTACATGTAAGATAATGTATTAAATTAATTAAAATCATTAAAAGAAATCAAATAAAGTGGTAAAAATTATGAGAAATGTCAATAAAATGATCAAAATTTAAATAACGTGCAATAAAACAATTTACATTATTTAATTTGATTAACCTGATAAAATACTATATCAATAAATAATTTTAAAAATTACCAAATTAATTGAATTAATTCATCAAAATAAATTAGAATCAACTTATAAAATTATTTTTTTTAAAAAGAAAAAGAAGATAAATAGTTAAAATCAGAAAAAAAATCTAGAAAAAAACAAAATCTGCCGTTTAAAGAATGAAATAGTGTTTTTAATGACACTGATGACATTTTCTTTCTTTACTCTCATGCATTCATAGTAAAAGAAGAAGCTTCGCTCCTGTGAGCTCACGATGAACAAAGGAAGGAAGAAAACTCTTTGTCTCCTGCCTCCTCGTCTCCTCGTCTCCTCGTCTCCTCGTCTCCTCGTCTCCTCGTCTCCTCGTCTCCTCGTCTCCTCGTCTCCTCGACTCTGGGCCGGTTCCACACAGAATTCCAGTGTTTGCTGTGGCCCGCATGACGAGGCGTCTCTGTTTTCCAGCTGAGGTTACAGAGAGTAAACGGAGGTCAGAGGTCAAAGAGGCATCACACAGACGACCGGGTTCATTCATTTACTTTTTTAACTTTATAAAAATCAAAGTGTTTCCTCTACAGGACAAGAAGAAGAAGAGTGAGTGTTTAGAGTTTTAATCAGTAGATTTTCTAATTCCTTATCTTAATAATAATAATAATAATAATAATACATTTAATTTATAATGCACTTTACATTTGGGTCAAATCTCAAAGTCCCTCTTCCTGATGAAGATGGACCCTGAGAGAATTCTGGAGCTCCTGCACTCCTGTGACCCGGACTGAACCCAGAGAGGTTTGTTGAAAACCTTCATCTGGGGGGGGGGGGGGGGGGGGGGGGGGGGGGGGGGGGGGGGGGGGGGGGGGCTTGTGGGTTGGCCGGAGCAGATGTGTTTATGGGTTCTGTTCAGGCTGCAGAGACGAGTTCTGGCCAAGTCCAGCAGTGAAAAGAACTTCTTCATTAACATTCACAGCCAGCCGCTCGCATAGAAACGGGCCTTTGTCTCTCAGCTGATGCCAAACAGAACCAGGAGCACCAGCGACGAATCAAAGCCAGAACCAAGATAGATGAACGCATTGGGCTCATGTTGATCTGGACCGGTCCATGAAGTCTCAACCGGGTCGTGTAAACACGTGTGAACTGGACAGCAGATCCGAACTGAAAGTTCTCCGGTTCTGTTCTGGTTCTGCTGGAAGGTTTTGTCTTTCATCCTGTACAAATACAGGCTAGAATACTTCTTTCACATATCTTATATTTACTAAGTTTGTTTTAGGTTTTAGGTTCATCAGAGCCAGAAAAAACAATAAAACCCATTTTTAAAAAAAAAGAAAGAAAGAAAGAAAGAAAAAAGAAAGTAGAAATTAGAAAAATGTTAAATGTGGTTAAAAATAAAGTTAATCATTACTCTTGTCAAATATTGTCTTTTCAAAATATTATTGATTGTATGCGGAAAAATTACTTAAAAAAATATATAGACAAAATTATAAATTCACCCTATTAAAAATAAAGAAGACTATAGAAATTAGGAAAAATGTTAAATGTGGTATCTTCTTTAAAAATATAGTTTATAATTACTCCTCTTGCATTTTTTGTTTTCAAAAATATGTTTTGATTATAAACAGAAAGAAAATGATAATATAATATATAATATATATAAATATATAATATAAAGGTGAAATAATAGGTTCATCCCATTTTTTGAAGAAATAAAAAGTCTATAGAAATGAGGAAAATGCTAAATCTGGTATTTTCTGTTCAAAGTCAAATGTATCATTAATAAAATAATTAAAGAAATATCAACCAAATTATGGGCTGATCTTTAAAAATGGAATAATTAATGGCTCAGATTTAGAATCTGGAGCTGCTGAGTTTATAATGTTATGGCTGATCAGGGTGTGTATTCAATCTATAAAAACATCTATGCATTTATATCGACTTATAATCAGATTTCATTCTTAGTTTGGACTCATTTTAGACACAAACTCAACATGAGAAAAACTTTGTGACTTTTAAAAGGATTATGTCAGATAAAAAACTGTTTCCCCTTATATTTGACAAAAAGAGACAATTAGTGTGTTTTTTATTATTATTATTATTATTATTATTATTATTTCTGCATGAAAGGTTAAAGTCTGTGAATGAAATGACGTGAAAACAGTCATGTCCCAGAAAACCTCATTTGAGTTCAATCTTACTCACAAAAGGAGCTTCAGTCCAACTTGTTTCCATGGAAACAAACAACAAACATCCACAAAGAGAAAAAAGTTTTGTTTCAAAAACATCAAAAGGTTTTTGGGTTATGCCGCAGAAACCAAACGTGACGGACGGAGACATGAAAGACGATGGGAACCCCTTCTGACAACCTCCTCCTCCTCCTCCTCTTCCTCACTTTCACATAAAGATGTCTCAAGGTTCCACAGATTTGATCAGAAATGTGAAAAGTCTTATAAACAGTTATAACACTTTTAGATCGGGAGTTATGAATGCTGAAGTGGACTGATGGGATTGGTCCGCAGTCAGATCAGCGCTGCCCCCTTCCCTTCCTACACCACCCTTCACCACCCCCCACACCCACCCCCCAGCATGAAGAGTATAAAGAGAGCTTCATCCTCAGCTTCCTCTCTCTGGACTCTCTTCCTGCCAGAAGACACGGCGAGGTAAGGACCGGATACGACCCCAAAGACTAGAAAGCCTAAAGAATGGACTTTTAAAAGCTTTAAAAATTATTTTGAATTATATGATTTGAATATTGGCATGAATCAAAATTAATAAATGATTCTTTAAGAATTGATGATTCAGCATTTTATCATTCCGTCATTAAAAAAAAAAAAAGAGGAAAGTCCGGCTGTTTCATTTTCTTTATTTGGGTCTGATAATCTCATTTACATCCAACAGGAAACATTAGTTGGACCAAACCATTAAAATGAAGTTGGACTAATGTAAAGTAATTAAGTTGAAATACTTTTGATAAATAAAGTAGAAACTGAATAAATAATGTTTACTCAGGTTTGTTAAGTTAGACCAACATAATTACTTTATACTGAAGGAAAACAAGCGAATCATGTGGAATTTACTTAAAGTTCATTCAAAGACAGTTTTTTTACTAAGTGTGTATTTAGAAAAAAAATGTTTAATGTGGTAAAAAAAAAAAAAGTGGTAAAGTTCATGATTACTCCTTCTTACATGTTTTTGTCTTTAAAATATAGTTTTGATTACATACGGAAAAAAATTATTTAAAAATAATAAGGAGAAAATGATGGTTTCACCCATTTATGAAAAAAGAGAAAGACTATAGAAATTAGAAAAAATGTTAAATGTGGTAGAATATAAAGTTTATCATTATTCCTTTGACGTTTTTTTGTTTTCAAAATATTTTCAACTATATACGGAAAAAAAAATAATAATAATGTAGACAAAGTTATAGGTTAACCCATTAAAAAAAAAAAAAGACTTAAATGAGATAAAAGTTAAATGTTTTTTTTTTCTCTCTTCATTTGGACAAAACTCGTCAAAGTCAGTCTTTTTTTTTTTTACTGTTTCTGAAACCTTTTTAATAAATAATAATAATAATACATTTCATTTATAATGCACTTTACATTTGGATCAAATCTCAAAGTGCTAATGATCATTTGTTTTAGCAAAAGAGATGATAAATTATTTCAGGATCTGAAGTTTATAGCAGTTAAAGGAGAATGTTGGTCAAATTAAAAACTTATTCACAGATTAAATTTCACTGGATCAATAAATCATCAGAGAAAGGTAAAAAAAAAAAAGAAAAGAAAAAAAACATGCAGCGTTTCTTTTCACAGAAGTGAATAAATGAGTTCGTTTTCATTTTCTCTCCCCTCGGCTGGAAAAGCAGATAAAACAGAGACAATGAGATTTCTCTGACGCGTCGTTAAGAATAAATCCTCTTCTTTATTCCGCCTGAAGAAGAAAGGTGAACATGACTGATCTGGAATTCTCCATGTCAAGCATCATCGCCGTCTTCCAGCGGTACTCGCAGCGAGGAGGAGACAAACACAAGCTGAAGAAGAGCGAGATGAAGGATCTTCTCCTCGCCGAGCTGCCGGAGCTGATGGCGGTGAGAGAAGGAGTTTTAAACTACCTGTTGAGTTTTCTCTGTCCTGAGGCCTCCTCTCCTCTCCGGCCCTCTCCTCCTCTCTCCTCCTCTCTCCTCCTCTCTCCTTTCTACTCCTCAACTCACCTCCTCTTCTCTCCTCTCCTCTCCCCACCTCCTCTCCTCTCCTCTCCTCTCCTCTCCTCTCCTCTCCTCTCCTCACTTCCTCTCCTCTCCTCTCCTCACTTCCTCTCCTCTCCTCTCCTCTCCTCTCCCCACCTCCTCTCCTCTCCTCTCACCTCCTCTCCTCTCACCTCCTCTCCTCTCCTCGCAGCATGTGAAGGACCAGGCTACCCTCGACAGCCAGATGGAGAGCCTGGAAACCGACGGCGACGGCGAGTGTGACTTCCAGGAATTCATGACATTCGTATCTTTGGTTACGGTCTGTTGCCACGAGTTCTTCCAGCACGAGGAGGAGGAGGAGGAGGAGGAAGAGGAGGCCCTGGGGGAGCTGCAGTAAAAACCTAAGGAGAAGAAGAAGCCAAGCAACACACAATCTGTTAGAGCAAAGCATTGTGGGACCTCAGCCAGCCGCTGGCGAGGTTTGGCTGAGGGCTGGAAAGTCATTCATCTCTCTCTCTCTCTCTCTCTCTCTCTCTCTCTCTCTCTCTCTCGCTCTCGCTCTCGCTCTCGCTCTCGCTCTCGCTCTCTCTCTCGCTCTCTCTCTCTCTTCTTTAAATTCTTAATATCTAGATGTTTTATGAAGTATTCAATGGTTTAGGATTTACAAACTGCTGCCAGTCTTTCACATCAGTCATTTCTAAGAGAGTCAACGGTTGCTAAGCAACGTTGCAGTCTGTAGGATTTACTGACATCTAGTGGCGGAGTTCCAGATTGCGACCCCAGCCTTGTATCCGGTCAGGTGACGAGTTCCTTTAGATGCGTTGAATTATTTATTCTGTAAATCTTTAGGCCTAAATGGAACATAATCCATATTAGGATTTGTTCTACGTTGTTTTGCATTACATTGCTAACACTAGCTAACGGCTTCTGCGTGCTAATACAAGCTAACTGTTAATTATGGTTAAAGGTAAACATTTATTTTAATCTAAGTGTTTAGATGGTTCAGTTTGTCCATTCCAGGCCGCCGTACAAACATGCGACCACAACATGGAGGCCCCGCCCCCTCATGCTAAGCTAACATAAACACACCAATTCTTATTTTCAGCTCACTACATAATAATAAAAAGAGATATATTGAATATTATATAGAAACCCTAAAGTCCGTTAAATTTTAAAATCACTTTTAATGAAAAAAGACTTTATAGATTTATGGACATTCTTTTGAAAGAATATATATATATTAAATGAGAATAAATGTAAATGTTGAATTTAAAGCCTGAATGTTACATTTAGTTTTTTAGTGACTCACAAAATGTTATTTTTACATATTTTAGACATTTGTGACATTAAGATTTGAATTATGACATTTAAACGGTTCTACGTTAAGGTTTCCGTTTTTTCATATTTACCGACTCAGCAGAATTTTAATCGCGTTTTAGATTTTGTGCCTTTGAGCGAAGGCATAAATATTTAAAGGGTTGAAGTCCCGACTGTTCCGACTTTAAAGCTTGTATCTGAAAGATTGCGGCGAGAATGTCGGGTCGTTTTTTAGTCCGAAGGCTTTAAGGTTCTGGAGAAAGTTCTGTTGAAAGTGAAGTTTGATTGTTGAAAAGTGTTTGATTGTTAATAAAAGTTTCGAAATGTTTTTTCTGAGAGTTTTAGATTTATACTGACGTCGCAATTTACTTACAAAAACCAAAAAAAATATATAGAATGAAACGAGTTTTAACACGAATTTTGTGACAAAAAAGTTTGTGATAAACAAACAAATAATGTGTAAAGTTTGAGCTAAAATGAGCTAGAATTAGCTCAAATTCAGGCTTTCGTTGCCTTTTTCTCATATCAGAGAAAGTTTTATACCAGAGTGTTAGAACCATAAACTTTGTATATTTATGTACTTTTTAAAAGCCACACTTCAAATCCTGTGTTTGCTAATTTTGTTAGCATGGCTAAAGGAAATCCGTCATTTAAAGTTCTTCTCTTGAAAGTAAACATGGGAACACTGTAAAATATTAAATTTAATATAAAGTTTTGTTCGTGTCTTTAAAGTGTTGCTTTAATCATGGAGGCTAATTCATTTAATGTGGCTAACACATTAGCTCGACACCAATCTTCCTTTGATCTTCTGCACATCAATTATTTTATTTTATTGTATTTTACCAGTACGGCAAAAAACAAAACAAAAGAGACGTTTTTCAAATGTTAAAATCCACTTTCAGATTCTGAATAGTTTTTTAACTGTGAGGGTCGTCATTTAAAAAAACTGAATTCTAAATAAATGCTGAATGTTTGATTTAAGATTGAGAATTTAAAGTTTGGGTAATAAATTCTAAAACTTGGCTTTTTTTTTAGTTCCGTCTGCGGACGTGGTTTTAATCTGATGACGATTTATTTAATCATCAAAAATATCTTTGAAGAAAAAAAAATTGGGTTCATAGATTAAATAAATAACCGATGATTATGATAATAAATGTTAGGATGAATGTTGGGATGAATGTTAGAATGAATGTTGGGAAGAATGTTAGGATGAATGTTAGGATGAATGTTGGGAAGAATATTAGAATGAATGTTAGAATGAATGTTGGGATGAATGTTAGGAAGAATGTTAGGATGAATGTAGGGATGAATGTTAGGATGAATGTTAGGATGAATGTTGGGAAGAATATTAGAATGAATGTTAGAATGAATGTTGGGATGAATGTTAGGAAGAATGTTAGGATGAATGTAGGGATGAATGTTAGGATGAATGTTAGGATGAATGTTGGGAAGAATATTAGAATGAATGTTAGAATGAATGTTGGGATGAATGTTAGGAAGAATGTTAGGATGAATGTAGGGATGAATGTTGGGATGAATGTTAGAATGAATGTTGGGACGAATGTTGGGACGAATGTTAGAATGAATGTTAGGATGAATGTTAGGATGAATGTTGGGAAGAATATTAGGATGAATGTTAGGACGAATGTTGGGATGAATAATAATAATAATACATGAATGTTAGAATGAATGTTGGGAAGAATGTTAGGATGAATGTTAGGATGAATGTTGGGAAGAAAGTTAGGATGAATGTTGGGAAGAATGTTAGGATGAATGTTGGGAAGAATGTTAGGATGAATGTTAGGACGAATGTTAGGATGAATGTTAGGATTAATGTTGGGATGAATGTTAGAATGAATGTTGGGAAGAATGTTAGGATGAATGTTGGGAAGAATGTTAGGATGAATGTAGGGATGAATGTTAGAATGAATGTTGGGACGAATGTTAGAATGAATGTTGGGAAGAATGTTAGGATGAATGTTGGGAAGAATGTTAGGATGAATGTTGGGAAGAATGTTAGGATGAATGTTAGGACGAATGTTAGAATGAATGTAGGGATGAATGTTAGAATGAATGTTGGGACGAATGTTAGAATGAATGTTAGAATGAATGTTGGGATGAATGTAAGAATGAATGTTGGGAAGAATGTTAGAATGAATGTAAGGATGAATGTTAGAATGAATGTTTGGACGAATGTTAGGATAAATGTTAGGACAAATGTTATGACGAATGATAGGATGAATGTTAGGAGGAATGTTAGAATGAATTTTAGGACAAATGTTAGGATGAATGTTAGCATGAATGTTAGCATGAATGTTAGGATGAATGTTGTGATGAATGTTAGGACGAATGTTAGGATGAATGTTAGGATGAATGTTAGGACGAATGTTAGGATGAATTTTAGGATTAATTTTAGGATGAATTTTGGGGTGAATGTTAGGGTGAATATTAGCATGACTGTTATGATGAATGTTAGAATGAATTATAGGATGAATGTTAGGGTTAATGTTAGGATGAATGTTAGGATGAATGTAAGGGTGAATGTAAGGGTGAATGTAAGGATGCACGTTAGGGTGAATGTTAGGATGAATGTTAGGGTGAATGTTAGGATGAATTATAGGATGAATGTTAGGACGAATGTTAGAATGAATGTTAGGATGAATGTTAGGATGAATGTTAGGGTGAAGGTTAGGGTGAATGTTAGGGTGAATGATAGGATGAATGTTAGGGTGAAGGTTAGGGTGAATGTTAGGATGAATGTTAGGGTGAATGTTAGGGTGAATGTAAGGATGCACGTTAGGGTGAATGTTAGGATGAATGTTAGGGTGAATGTTAGGATGGATTATAGGATGAATGTTAGGACGAATGTTAGAATGAATGTTAGGATGAATGTTAGGATGAATGTTAGGGTGAAGGTTAGGGTGAATGTTAGGGTGAATGATAGGATGAATGTTAGGGTGAAGGTTAGGGTGAATGTTAGGATGAATGTTAGGGTGAATGTTAGGGTGAATGTTAGGCTGAATGTTAGGGTGAATGTTAGGACAAATGTTAGGACGAATGATAGGATGAATGTTAGGAGGAATGTTAGAATGAATTTTAGGACAAATGTTAGGATGAACGTTAGGCTGAATGTTAGGATGAATGTTAGGATGAATGTTAGGATGAATGTTAGCATGAATGTTAGCATGAATGTTAGGATGAATTTTAGGATGAATTTTGGGGTGAATGTTAGGGTGAATATTCGCATGACTGTTATGATGAATGTTAGAATGAATCATAGGATGAATGTTAGGGTTAATGTTAGGATGAATGTTAGGATGAATGTAAGGGTGAATGTAAGGATGCATGTTAGGGTGAATGTTAGGATGAATGTTAGGGTGAATGTAAGGGTGAATGTAAGGATGCATGTTAGGGTGAATGTTAGGATGAATGTTAGGGTGAATGTTAGAATGAATGTTAGCATGAATGTTAGCATGAATGTTAGGATGAATTTTAGGATGAATTTTGGGGTGAATGTTAGGGTGAATATTCGCATGACTGTTATGATGAATGTTAGAATGAATTATAGGATGAATGTTAGGGTTAATGTTAGGATGAATGTTAGGATGAATGTAAGGATGAATGTAAGGATGCATGTTAGGGTGAATGTTAGGATGAATGTTAGGGTGAATGTTAGGATGAATTATAGGATGAATGTTAGGACGAATGTTAGAATGAATGTTAGGATGACTGTTAGGGTGAAGGTTAGGGTGAATGTTAGGGTGAATGTTAGAAGGAATTATAGGATGAATGTTAGGATGAATGTTAGGGTGAAGGTTAGGGTGAATGTTAGGATGAATGTTAGAATGAATAATAGGATGAATGTTAGGGTTAATGTTAGGTTGAATGTTAGGATGAATGTTAGGATGAATGTTAGGGTGAAGGTTAGGGTGAATGTTAGGATGAATGTTAGAATGAATTATAGGATGAATGTTAGGGTTAATGTTAGGTTGAACGTTAGGATGAATGTTAGAATGAATTATAGGATGAATGTTAGGTTGAATGTTAGGGTGAATGTTTGGATGAATTATAGGATGAATGTAAGGGTGAATGTAAGGATGCATGTTAGGGTGAAGGTTAGGGTGAATGTTAGGATGAATGTTAGGGTGAAGGTTAGGGTGAATGTTAGGGTGAAGGTTAGGGTGAATGTTAGGATGAATGTTAGGGTGAAGGTTAGGGTGAATGTTAGGGTGAAGGTTAGGGTGAATGTTAGGATGAATGTTAGGATGAATGATAGGATGAATTATAGGATGAATTATAGGATGAATGTTAGGGTTAATGTTAGGGTGAATGTTAGGGTGAAGGTTAGGGTTAATGTTGGGTTGAATGTTAGGGTGAAGGTTAGGGTGAATGTTGACCTGCAGCTTAATACGACCCGCCCACTGTCTGGTAAACACTGCAACCAGATCATTGACGTCGTCTCCTCTATTAGTAACATGAACAGATTGAGAGAGGAGGGTCTTTGAGTCGGGGGTCTGAAGGGTCTGTAGATCTACGTTGGGTTATTTTACCTAATTATTATAACTATTCTTTATTGTCAGGTTTGATAAAGAGTAGAAGTGATCAGATTCAAAATCAAAAACCATTGAACTTGATGCAAAATGTCTCCAAACTCCGCCTCCAGCCTGCAAACAAACAAAAGTTGGACTTCATGGTCATCAGCTCGGACCTGTCTTTAATTTGCGACGGGCTTAAAGTCTGAGTTGAGGAAAGTACTTTTGTCCTTGTACAATCAGTCGTCAGACAGAAAAACAAGCAGACGCTGTGTTGATTTAAGACGCCTCCATCTAATGTTTCAGTGTTTGCAGCATGTGTGAACAGATGATGTGTCAGCTGCGCAGACATCTGCGGGCTGTTCAGCATCAGAGAGGTGGAGTCCTGCCTCCCCATTGGTCAGGAGGGAATAGATCTCACTCTGGGGATTGACACCACACCCAACCGTGTGTGTGCGTGTTGTCTAACATTTGCTCTGCGGTGTCTCGTCCTCTTGCATGAAGATTAGCAGAACCGTTCTGAGAACTGGTGAGTTTGTTGTGCTTTTATTTTTGCAGCGTTTGAATGTTTTTATTCTTCTTATTGTTTAAATATTTGCTGCCGTTTCACAAGATGATGCTGGAAGTGTGACACAGAAAGGAGTTTGTTAATAAGTCGGACAATGTTCTCCAAAACAAACACAATGCTGGGAGAAAACCGTTCGTGGACCCGGGCTGAATCGGACCTTTCTGCATGCTTGATCACATTTCTGGGTTTTTGTGGTGTTGAGTGTGAGACGGGCGTCTGTGTGGAGCTGGTGAGTGTGAGACGGGCGTCTGTGTGGAGCTGGTGAGTGTGAGACGGGCGTCTGTGTGGAGCTGGAAGGAGGCGTGGGAGAATCAGATTAAACTCAACTTCATGCTACAGCTCAGAGATAGTTTCATGGGGCGTCACACGGGCCGAAACACCGAGTCCTTTTTACACAGTTACCACAGTTCTGTGTAAAAGACTCCATCATAGTCTCCTGGGTCGGGTCGTCCTGCAGGACCATTCCACGGGTTTGGACCCAACGGTACAGTTTGACATGGGTTCAGGCCCAAATGTCTTTTGATTGTTTTTTTTTCTTGTAAGTTGACTTCTTCACAAAAACACCAGCCAGCAGATTCCCTCTAAACCCGTTGGGCCGATGGGGCGTGTGTCTGAACAGAACCATTTAAATGTTGGCGTTGATCCAGATAGAGTTGTTTTTCCTTAGCAATGCATGATGGGGGCATTTTAAACATCTAAGCTGATATGGTATCAATGACACCTCAGAAAAAAGTTCTGTCTGTAAGAAATTCTGTCTGTAGGAAGTTATGTCTGTAAGAAATTCTGTCTGTAGGAAGTTCTGTCAGTCAGAAGTTCTGTCTGTAAGAAGTTCTGTCTGTAAGAAGTTCTGTCGGGAGAAAAAGTGACTTTTTGGACTTGAAGTCTTTGGGGTTCAGATTCTTCAGGGAGGTTTTGACTGAAGGGTCTCTGCCTCCCTTTAGAGTCTGGACACTGGTGGTGGTGGCGGATGAGCCTGCTGAGGCTGGTGAATGATGCTGGGACTGGGTGGAGGTGAGGAGGCGGAGCAGCAGAATGAAGGGGAAATATGGTGGAATCATATTTTATAAGTTACCATCAACAACATTAAAATGGAATTAAATTAAATGGTCTAAATGTTAACGAACAAAAATGTGTAAAATAATAAGTCAGAGTAAACAAAACCGCTTCAAAATAAATAAAACCACAAATTGAGACAAACCTAAAAACAAATAAAGAAAAAGAGTCAGAGACATAAAAACAGATTCTGAGGAAAACGGAGGGAAAGACACTAAAAGGAGGTCTTCATCAAAGGTACCGTAAATATAAGAACCGGGTCTAGAACCTCAGCTGTCACGTTGATGACCTCATCATTCCAGAGACGCCCACTGAAAGGGTCCGGTCGGACCCCAGACCCCAGACCCGGCCCAAGCTGCCGGTCCAAAGAGCCCAGCTGGACGTGTGGACCAGAGGGAGGCAGGAAGTCCGAGTCAGCGCTAGTCCATTTAGAAGTTTATATAGATTTTAAAAATTATATATATATTTAAATATATATATTATATATATATGAAAAAAATATATATATTTTTTTAAATGTATCAAAATATATTTAATATTTTATTTTATTATCAAAATATATTGAATATTTTTTATTATAATTTTAATAATAAAAAAAAAAATTCTAATTACAACAAAATAATTTCCTGATAATTAATTGTATACAAACAAATCTCATTATCTCATATTTAACTTTATTCTTTCATAAAACCAATTCATTTTGATTCAATTAAATTTGAATTTTAACGTTTTTAAAACATGATTGTTTTGAATGAAATCAAACAGATTCAAGTGCCTAAACTTTAATTAAGAATTATTCTTCTTTTTTTCAGTCAGATTTCCTTTTTTATAATCTGGTTAAAAACATTCTGTCATTTTTTTTTCTGTGTCCAAGTTTATAAATCCCTGATAGAAATATAAAATGCAGAGAAGTAAAGTGGATCAGCTGGTTTCACTGACTCATCATCATGGACTCATTTCAGATTGACGTCATCATCATGAGCATGACTCCGCCCACTGGAGGCCCGCCTCCTTCCACTCAGGTCATTCCTGGGACCGTGACCAAGGGTACGTACGTGAATGTGATCAGGACAAATGTAAGAAGGACAGACGAGGGGTTCAAAGACCTCAGGACAAACGAATGAGTCTGTCTTCTGGTTAATTTAAACGTGAGGTGAGGGACGCGGCGTACGTCAGGTCTTTGCGTTCGTTTTTCAGTTTGTAGGGGTCTTCGGTGGGCTTCCTGCTGTGGACGAGACCGAGCGGTACCACAAGGAACCACCGGGGGCATCGTCACCATTGTCAAAAATACATGACAAAAGTAAAGAAACTGTCCGTCCAGATATAGAAAACGGATATGGATGAAACCGAGCAGTACCACCAGAAACCTCTGGGGGCAGTGTTTTAAAAAGGAAAGGAGACAAAGCTGAGAAAAAGTGAAAGTGAAATGATTAAAATACAAAAGTGAAATAGCTGGGTGACGTTTTTACCGCCTGAGCCGCAACATGTGTGTCTGAAGAACCGACACACGAATCCAGATGATCCAAAGATGGTAAAGAGTCAAGAAACACACAGGAAACGCCGGAGGAACGAGACAACGGGACAACGAGACGACGAGACGACGAGACGACGAGACGACGAGACGACGAGACGACGAGACGACGAGACGACGGGACGACGAGACGACGAGACGACGAGACGACGAGACGACGGGATGACGAAACGACGGGACAACGGGACGACGAGACGACGAGACAACGAGACGACGAGACGACGAGACGACGAGACGACGAGACGACGAGACGACGGGACGACGAGACGACGAGACGACGAGACGACGAGACGACGAGACGACGAGACGACGGGACGACGGGACGACGGGACGACGAGACGACGAGACGACGGGACGACGAGACGACGAGACGACGAGACGACGAGACGACGGGATGACGGGACGACGAGACAACGAGACGAGTCAATGAGACAACGAGACAACGGGACGAGACGAGGTGGAAGTGGAACGATGGATGGACAATCACACAGGAGGAGGATTTTGAAAGTTAAATAAAAGCCATGACAGAAAGTGTAAAAGTTACGACACAGGAAACAGACTTTCAAAATAAGACACAGAAAAATCCTTCAAAGTAAAAGACCAATACAAAAAAAAACCAGTAGAACCAAGAATCAACTAACTGTACGCAGTCATGACCAAGTGACGTTATCTAACGTTAACGTCGCGGTTTTGGCTGCTCGAACTCCGAAGGCTCTGGTGAACTGACAGCGGGTTTTAAAATGCAGGACTTGTATTTCATATAACGGTACTTTCCCTTCATCATCTGGGCCGGAGGTCAGCAGGGAGGGTCTTATCAGCCCGGAGACAGAGACAGAGACAGAGATGCCTCCAGGGTCTGTCGCCGTGGAGATAAGAGCTCAACTGATACCTCGGACCCGTGTCGAATAAGTCGGACGGGGCTGTGAATCGGACCTTTGTCTGGTGCTGAAACTATTCTGTATCTGTAAGCATGGGGTCTCACCAGAAACAGAGCAGCCCGGAGGTTCTGGTGGGCTCGTCAGAACTGCTGCAGGAGGGATTCCATTACCAATAATAACATTTAGATTAAGACGAAGATTTGACTCAAATGTGAAGAAGAACCTGAATGTTCTGGATTGATGTTTAGTCCAGATCAGAGACTCAAAGTATTATTCAGAGACCATAACACTGATGTTTATGTCACATTTGGACTTTCTTTAATAATCAGAGCAGACAGATTTCTTTATTTTAGAGATAAAAAATAGAATTAGACAATATTTCTGGTTTTATGTCGAGACTTAAGCTACGTGATTAGCAGAATGCTAACCTGTTAGCGCCCTGCTGACGCGCTTGATGTCTGTTTATTCATTGACGGCGCCGGTTCGGGGCTTATGTTGTGTTTAGGCAGGTTCGATGCAAACCTCCTGACGACGCTGTTTGGGTCGGGAAGAGGTCACCCTGTTGCCGTGGTTACCGAATGTCGACATGTTTACTGAGAATGCGATGCAGTCAGGCGCCAAAGTTGAGGTTATTTATTGCTGAAGTGAATAAAGAACAACAATGTGTTCTTTTATTGAAGAATATCAGTTTCTTATGCAAAGAATATTGAACCCGTTCAACTCTATGTGGACTCCATTTCCTCTATTCGCTTCTTTGTCTTTTTGTTTTTCACTTTTTGATCCTTTCGGCTACTTGGTTGGGTAATTTTTTGGAGGAATTTCGTCATTTCAAACTCAGAGCCTATGATATATCCATAATTCACTTTTCAATACACTCAGAAAACGTTAAGGACAATAACGTCCCGATGGAAACACATTAAGACGGACATTATAGAAACACATAATCCATCATTCGAGTTGTTAAGCGTTTTTGGGGGGAAATATTCGCTTCAAAATTGTTGTTTATACATTTTTCCTTCATTCATGCTGCTTTAAATCCTGAAATAAAACCTGAAAATAAATTAATATTTTATCAGGACGGAATAAAAAATAATTGAATTAGGTAAAAGAAAAAATCAAGTCAGTATAATTTTATTTTTATTCCAGTATAAAAACTTTAATGAATAATATTTGACGACAATTCCACATTTATTATGTTTTTTATTTAAATACAGATCAACTAATCAGTTACATATAAAAAAATGTATTCATAAGAAAAAAAAAATAATGAAAAAATACAAAAATTTGTAATTTGTAATTTGTAAAATTTACAAATGTTTTGTCAATTAAAAAAAAAAATACTTTATGGCATTTTTTAAAATTTTAATATGATTGTAAAAATAGAATAAAAAGTTTTTAAAAAAAAGAAAAATTACAAATAAATAATAATAAAAACAAAATTAAATATATAATAAATATAATATAAATACAATAAACTAATAACTTTCAATACGAAATAAAAAAAATAAAATAAAAACAGGAACAAAATCTTAGAATAAAATGAAATAAAATACTAGTTATTATAATACAAACAAATTTTTTTAATTTGTGTTTTATTTGAATGAAAGTGTGAGATGATTTGAATAAATAATATTTTTATGGTATTTTACCACAAAATATTTACATTATATATTATATTATAATATATTATCTATATTCTGAAGAGGTATTTTTGAGATTAGACAAACAGACTCTTAGACGGTCCGGCACTGATCCGTTGTGAGGAGTGTTCCGTCCCGCTCAGCCGCCGGTCCAGTCTAAAATAGCCTGGTGGCGTTCGGATGCCTGACATGTCTGAATCCTGAGCCAAGAAAAGAAAAAGAAGAATCAGCTGTCACGTGACCCACGGATAACTCCACCGGCGCGGCGGTTCCGTTCTGAAGCGTTCAGGAGCATCGGGGTAGTTTTTTTACTAAACCCAGATCCTCATTCAGAACCAATTCATCCTGAGGGAGGAAGTTAGAAACTCAACTGAGCCGGTAAAAAATAAAGAATTGGACCTTTTTACCTACGTGAGACCTCAATGACGTCATAATATTTGAACATCAACATCATTTCACTTTTTCAATTATTGAATTCTAGAAAGTTGGATTGTATTCTTTTGATTTTTCATCGTTGTCTTTTGTTTGTTTGTTTTGTTTTTCAGGTATCGGCGCAGACGAGGGAGATTTAGACGTCTTAATTGGAGGTAAACATCTTTTAACGATTATATTTATATATTATATGTTTGTATTTTTTATACATAAATGTATTTATTTATTTATTTTAAACCCTCTTAAGTTCTAACAGATGATCTCTTGATCCAGAACGACTTCATTTAAAGACAGATCATCATCTTATTTAGTTTTTTTCCGCTCCTGTCACTTTAAATCCATGTTACAGTCATTTTAACCCTTTGATGTCCCGATCACCTGTTTGGTTGAGCTCTTTTTAAGTCTCTTTATCTTATATAAAAATGTGACTGAACCTGTTTATAATGTTACCCAGTGGTAGCATGTAGGCATTTACCACGGAAATTAAAAAAGTCATGTTCAAACTTTGTTTTTGTTTTTGTTGTTGTTTTTTAAAGTATGTGAGGACTTATAAACCAGAATTATGTAACTTGATACAATCAAAAAGAGTCTAATAAGATTTAAAGAGTTTCTTAAAACGTGATTTAACAAAAGGTTCAGCAAATCTAATGAAAATGAAAACAAGGAAATACAACATTTTATCAATAGTTTTATAAAATTATGTTTCGTTACAGTTTAAAAACCTGCTTGACCAAATGATTTGTCCTTTTATAGAGGTTTTACAGTTAAACCTTAAATTAATAAATGCCATTATATATATATAAAATTAAAAAAAAGGTTTGAAAAATAAACATATTTTCAAACCTGATTTTTTGTATTGGACCAAAATATAATTCAGAATATAATAACATAATATATAGAAATATAATAAATATAACACAAATGATTCATTCTTCCGTTTGAAGAGGTGGGACTTTAATTCTGCTCCTCCTCCTCCACCCTGCAGCGAGCGTCGGGCTGGTGCTGCTGCTGCTCATCTTCATCATCACCGTGCTGCTGTGGTGTCTGACCAGACAGAAGGGCTCCTACGTCACCAACGAGACGGCCGACGAGGAGGACGACCTGGATGACCAGTCCGTCGGGTCCGACACGGCGCTCCAGAGCAGGGAGCCTCTGAAACGCAAAGAGGAGGAATGAGGACCAGAAGGACAAACGGACATGGTGGTGCTGAAAGACCCGACGTACGCGACCGTAGATTTGACCTCTCTGGAGATTAGAAAGGACAGATCGCTCTTCTTAATATTCCAACCAATCACAGCAGCAGCAGCAGGTCGACTCACACGTTCACGACTCCCGCGTCTCCGTTTAAACCTTCTGTTTAAACAGAGACAGAAAGTTTCTGTTTAAACACTTCATAGATTTGTCTGTAAACTGGACGACCTTGGCCTTCGTGCGACCCTCCTCTACCTCACGCTCGAGGTCTCAGGGGACACGGGGGACATCATGGCGGCAACAGAGGAGGGAGGTAGACCAGGCAACGCAACTTTATTTAAATGGGACATTTCAGCAACATGGCAATTAAAAAAAATTATAAATTTTTTTTTGTTTGTTTTTAAAACAGGCTAAAATTGTTTAAAATAAATAAATATAAGCTGGATTGGAGGAAAAGCCCTTTTAATCTCAGACATAATTCAGTTTTACTAAACAGTGTCGTACAGGAGAGACAGAAACGAAAAAGTTAAAAAGAATTAAAAAGAAAAGAGCGCTGAGAGTCGGACCGGTTCTGATGGTTTCTGGGAGCTTGTTCCAAATATTTGGTGCGTAAACACTGAACACTGCTTCTCCATGTTTGGCAGGAGCGGATCCAGACCTCCTGGATGGTTCAGAACACAGAAGGAGATCAGATGTATTTTGGTTCTGAACCGTTTAGTTCTTTGTAGAAATCAGTTCTCTGAGAGACAGGAAGTCAGAGTAGAAACCTCAGAACTAGACTGTTGTGATCCACTCGCTTGGTCTTAGTGAGGACTCTAACAGCAGGGTTCTGATCCATTTCTTAGGAAGACCAGTTAAGACGCCGACTACAACTTCTTCTCCGAGTTTCAAAAGCATCAGATTCTCCTCGGGTTTGTTCTGAAGGACAAAAGACGGACGGACCAGACTTAAGCGGTCCCCGTTAAGAACAGATGTGAGGAAAAGCTGAATTTTATAAAAGAAAATAACAAAAAGGCTTTAAAATACAGAAGAAACATAGGAAACCGGGTCCATATTTCTCCATCTATGAGGAAAATACTGAACAGTTTTTGAGTAATGGACCAAAAACCCTCATCGGAGACAAGCCCCGCCCCCAGAATGAGACTAAATCCAACTTGTTACCATGGAAACAAATGAAAATACAAATGATTAAAGTTCCTAAATACACAAAACACATCATTTTAGTTCTAGGATTTTTTTTTAAGTGTTTAAATATAAAACGCTTTTTGAGATCTGGTTTTGGAACTGGAACAAACCGAAGAAGGAGAACAGAAAAAATATGGGCGACAATAGTCCGCAAAATTACAAGAGGCATCACTTATTGACTCATAAATAAGTATATGAATCAATAAAAGCCTTTTTCACTTTCTGAGGGTCCGGAATTGAATCCAAATGAATGAAAAGAAGATTAACGATTATATCTGCCTTTAACGGAGTCTAATCTTAATAGTTTGAGATATTCAATTATAACTTATGCTGTGAAACGTTTGTCTCTAAAACCCGAAAGCAAGATGACTCATCAATCAATCAGTCAGTCAGTCAGTCAGTCAGTCAGTCAGTCAGTCAGTCAGTCAATCAATCTCCTCCAGCCCGCCCAACCCAAACACACAAGAACTATAAAAACAGTAAACAAACAAACAATTACTAGCAGGTAAGTCCTTTCAACCTCCATAACAATATGACCATAACAATATGACCATAACAATAGGACCATAACAATATGACCATAACAATATGACCATAACAATATGAGCTTCTGCTGTCTGCTTATCTACTCAGATGTTTGAAACTCAAAGCTAATGTTGCTAAATTGAAACAATCAATCGTGTTTTTTGATCCATGGATTCATGACATGCAATAAAAGGACATTTAATGGGTTTACAGATGAATGACAGTAAATACCTTCACACATTCTTTGACTTAATTTACTATTAATACATTGAATCAATCGTAAAAACATTTATATTAAAGTATCAATCACATTTTTTTTAATCATAACTTTATGGCCATTTTGGGAGTCTGAATTGAAGGTTTTCAGGGACCTTCTGCCCCCTGGTGGATGACCTGTGAACTGCATGTACCTGGTTGTAAACAGCAAGATCTTGAGGAGAAGAAAAATTCTCACAGATAATTGAGAGATCCCAAAACTTATCATCTTATGAAATAAGATCAAACAGATTAAACAAATCTTGATTTCTTCTTGAAGCGTTAAAGAAAACTAAGATGTTAAAACCATCTAGAATTCTTATAAATGAAGAACTAATGGGCTTGAAATAAGTGACATGAGATGGTCAGAAGAAATATGTCATCAGGCAAAGAAAATCAAGCAGCCCTCAAACATTTAATATACCTTACATTCAAGATGCAAGAGCTCTACAACGACCGCAACCTGTTTACTTTTGTGATTTTCTTTATTTCATTTTTTTCTTTATTTTTGTGATTTTCTTTATTTTATTTTTTTCTTTATTTTTGGGTTTTTCTTTATTTCATTTTTTTCTTTATTTTTGTGTTTTTCGTTATTGTTTGTTTTTCTTTATTTGGCGTAAGGAGCCGAATGCGACGTCATGTCGTTCTGCTGTGTGCCTGTATGGGGGGGGGGGGGGGGGGGAGTCTGAGTCACAATAAAGTAAATCCTTGTTAAATGAACGTGGCGTGAGTTCTGGAGGTGGCCGAGGTCGAGCCATCATGGACTCGTGCATTGTGGGTAATGTAGTGCTGAGCTGTGATCCGACGCGGAGGGAGCGCTCCTTTTCCTGGTGGTGGAACATTAATGCCACTAAAATGAGAGTTTTCAGAACCTTGTTCCTGAATATAAAGGAACCTCTTTAACCAGTTTACATGTATTATTGTTTTAAGTAGCATAAAGTCACAAAAAACTCTTGTTTGTAGAATGTTTACAAACTTTTATACGAGCAACCTGCTGAAAAGTTAGCTTGAAGTGATCAATGATAGAACATTAATATAAAAACATTATAGTCATTCTATTTTTTATTGAGATTTTATGGTATCTTGTATTATATATATATATTTCTTAATAAAATCATATTTATAGATATATTTATATATATATATATATACATCTTTTCTTTTTTTAACTAAAATGTAAGTGTTAAGTCAATAAAAGCTCAATGGAAGGTACATTTGTATAATAATTATTATATTATATATATATATAAATAAAAATAATACTGTTGATAAATATAATATATAAATGTATTTATTGTGTTTTCAGAACTTAGCTTTTAATAAACACTTTTCAGCACATGCTAAATGTTTAAAATACATACTCTAATAATACCTTCAATACCATGAAGCCTTAAATAAATGTTAATTTGTGATAATTTGTTTATAAGCTCTGGGATTGTTTGTAACATGTAAAAATAATTTTTTAAATTTTTTCCGTACTTCAATCTTTATCAATCTTTATAACTTTATTTATTTTTATACTTAATTTGCCTGTTATAATATTCAAATAGATAAACGTTTAAAAAAGGAAACTATAGGGAATAGATTCAGATTTTACTTTTTAAAGTCACTGAGTCAGAAACAGAAAACGTACCTGCGTGTGATACCATCACTGACCGGTAGATGGTGCCATGGGACCAACATTAAATCCCCACACTCCAGAAAACTTCCAATTCCAAGTCAATAATAATTTAATTCATGCTGAATAAGATGAAGGAGCATAAAGAAGCGGACAGAGGGTAAACGAGAATAAGAAGACACAAGAAGAGAGTGATTGAAGTCATCTGACCAGAGAGGTGGTGTTGGATTAGAACGGTATCAAATTACCTCATGAAATATTCAAACACACAAACGCATCCTGAGTGACAGGGTGAATCAGCATGAAAGTGTGTTATCTTTTAAGTAAACACACACCCAGACAGACACACAGACTGTGGGGGAGTCGGTGGGTTCTTCTCTTCTTTTGTTCTCCAGCTAAACAAACGTTTCTGAATAGTTTATTCATCTTAAGCTGAAGGGAAGAGGATCATTCTCTCAACTCTCTCCAGCTCATCCTGGGGGGTTCTGAGGTGGTCCCGGGCCGGAAGAGGTCCATCATAACTCGGAATGCCCCCTTTTAGCCTGCAGACACCGTGACCCGGCGCTGGAGAAGTGGAAGGAAATGGATGGGTGGAGTCGACACCGGGGCACCTTTCTGCGGATGGACCTCGTTGGCCAGCGTCTGGCGGCTTGACCGGGCTCAGCCTGAAGAGGCTTCGTGGATCAGAACCTGCAGGGCTGGGCATTACATTACAGAGTGGACCGGGCTGTGCCAGCTCCTGGCAGGGTCCACGGGTTTCTAGCAACTTGGAATGTGGATAAAGGAACATTAAATCCTTAAACTCATACATCATACTCAGAGGCAGGAGTTTTTATTGGTTGGGAAGGATATAAAAAGTGTAATAA
Organism: Lophius americanus; assembly: GCA_037951165.1. NCBI lineage: Eukaryota > Metazoa > Chordata > Actinopteri > Lophiiformes > Lophiidae > Lophius > Lophius americanus. The sequence goes on from JBBDHG010000186.1 coordinate 420,642, forward strand.
TGGAAACACTCAAGTTCCTCAGAACAATACTAACATTCCAGCAGATATTTGCTCCTGACACTGACCAGCTGCTGAAGTTCTGATGTTTGTTTTACCTCACAGAGACTCAGAGGGTCCAGAGTGCAGCGCTCCACCACGTAATGTGATGGTTGGTTAGCTTTCATTTTCACCAGGCTTTGAGTGTGACAGCATTCCCGTTATTGGGAGTCGGCTGGGAAATGAGAAGTGGAGAACATAAAAGGGCTTGAGATGTTTGGACTTTGTCCGCTATAACCCGCACCGTCAAGGAATGAAGTCCTCTCGGAGCGCCGCCACGGCTGGAAACTTTAGCTTCGCTGTTTGTCAAAGACGGATTCGGATTCGGTTCTGAGCCGAGCTAACGACGTTCTCGCTAACGAATGTTGGCAGCGCAGAAAAGAGCGAGAAGAAACTGTTTGGAGAAACGAAGGAGATAAAAATGCTCTGTGAATTTCCCCAGAGAGCTGAGTAATTCTTTGACAGTCTCCTCCGGAGGAGGAGGGAGTTCTGGCAGGGCCCGGTCCCACACGATCAGGGCTGGAATGTGGAATTATATCCATTTCCACCAGTGATTTATACAGCCTGGTATTGAGTCTGAGGAGACGTCTCCAGTGGAGCTCAGGGTCTCGGACTCTTCCTGTTTTCCATCAGTCCTTCAGTGTTGTTCAAACGGAAAATCCAGACCGCCCTCGGAGAGAAGCCCTCCGCCAAGTGGGCTCATTATGTCTCCCCTGGGACACGCCTTCCTTTTCTAAACTAATCTGTAATGGAGCCGTCTTCAATCGGCGTCTGGTGCCCTCTGCTCCCCTCATCTCCCTGATGAAGACCATGAGCTTCAGGTGAAGAAGGCTGTTTGGACACGTTAGCATCAGGATCACCACCAAACTCTAATGGGTTGTTCTTCAGGCCACGCCCCTCTGACACAAACTCTCCAGAACCGGCAAACGCCAGCCCAAATGGCGGCGGTCCTGTTTTTGTCTTGTTCCCTTAAGAAGGGGTTCCCAGTATTTTAACAATTTCTAGGACCTCCATAATAGAGCAGATTAGACCTCGGACCCCCGGTTAAGGTGGTTTAGGTGGGTTTAGGTGGATTCATGTCAGTGGGAGTGGATGTCGTGTTCTTTGACCTTTGCTTTTGTGTAATTATACTTAAGTATTTAGAATTTTGAGGTCTCTCTCTCTGAAGCGGACCCTTGAGTATCCTCCGTCGGGCCAATCTGTAACTTTACCCTCCCCCCAACATTTCAGATTTAGATTTTGATGTTTTTTTGATTCTTTTACTTTTACAACAATGATCTGTCGGTGGTCCCGAGGGGCCCGTAGTCCACATGAGGTATGGAATCCCTCCAGTGGGTTCTGGTTTCCCTCCAGGGTCTCCTCCCTCCAAACGGGGGTCTTTTGCTTTTATCCAAACGTTTCACCCTTCGCTGCCATCTTGTGGTGGTTAGACGTACTGTTAAGTGTTGTTTTAAACTAACGTACCTATTTTTCTACCTGGACGGAGAATGAAAGAGTATTTCAGTCTCTATCGGGTCCGTGAACTCATTCTTATAGTCTGGACCCAGAAGTCCTGACCGTGGAAGATGGACTGACTGCCCCGGGGCTAAAATCTCTCTTGGATCCAACAGAAACCCAGAGATGCCATGATCGCATTTACACGACACAGTTTTAGCCCAAAACAGGAAAGATTATATCGTGTGGCCGGACCAGGCGCTGGAGGTGATGTAACCCACTAAAGGTTAAAACCGGTCTTCGGTTTGCTGAAGTGAATGAACCCAACAGAACCAAACAGTCCGATGTTACATTTGATGTGAAAAGTATTTTCTTTTTACATCAAATGTTTTGCGAACTCCCTCACTTGAAGTCGTAACTCGCCCTGAATCCGGACCAAGCAGTCGACCCGGTTCCCGGTGGAGAACCGTGGCTTCAGATTCTATGGTGCCGAGTCTCACGCCGGCTGCTTCAGCTCCAAACTGCTCCAGATCAGGGACCGATGAAGTGGAAGTGAATGTTCTGCTGCCCCTCGTCTGTGGAATGCCCTCCCTGACCATCTCAGGGCTCCACAGACGACTGACACATGTAAAAAAGGACTTAAAACTTTCCTTTTTAGCAGAACCTATAACTTTAATGAACATTTCTGCTTTTTGGTCAGTTTTTTATATAGTTATTATTTTATTTTTTTATTGATGCTTTTATCTGCTTTTACTTTGTAGCAGTTTGAGATTTGATCCAAATGTAAAGTGTGTTATAAATTAAATGTATTATTATTATTATTATAAGTGAAAAGAACCACATCATCTGCAAAGAGCAGGAACCTCTTCTATGAGGAACTTTCTATAATTATTTACTAATAAGATAGATTTTTTTTTAAAAAGACCGTTTTAGTTTCTAACTATTTCAGGAAGCTTCTCTTTCTTTGTTGTTTATTTTACAACAACTTTCATTTTTCCAGTTGTTTATTGCGACTCTTCCGGGAAATGAACCTTTTTTTCCCTCATTAATAATTTTTCTAACTGATTCCCGGATCAGGAAAATGTTTTTAATCTATTTGTGTCGGACTTAAAATGCAGAAATCTTCATCTGCTGCACCTGTTTGGAAAACCCTTATCATTGTTTTCATGAGCAATAAAATCCAAATCCAAACCCAATCACTTCCAGCGCGAGCTGAGGTCTAATCAGAACCTAACTGGAAGCACATGTGAGGGTTTGCAGGGTGTTTATTCAGAACCCGTCACATTTTCCTCTTTATGTAAGAAAAAACCCCAGAAACCCAGTGAGCCCAGAACCAAACACTCGTGTACGATACACAGACGTGAACTCATCCCGCCTCACGGCCGGAACCCAGTCTATACAAGGGTCCAGTAGACGGGTCCAGCAGCGGAGAGAAAGAAGAGATAGGACCGAGTCCGCTAGAAGATGAGACGGGGTGAGTGGGTTCATGGTGAGCCGCCATCACATCACTCATAACTGTGTGTGTGTGTGTGTGTGTGTGTGTGTGTGTGTGTGGAGGGGGGCGGGGGGTTCTAATCAGGCCCAGATGAGTCCAGTCACAGTGTGTGTTTCTGTGAGAGTGTGTGTCTTCAGTATAACGGCGATAATAACAATCTGGAGAGGCGGAGCGGCTTCCAACACTCGGACCCTGAACCGACCCGTTTACACTCTGGACTCAGCAGCAGGATTTTATGGACCTCAGGGCTGAAGCATGTCATTCAAATACTAGAATTAATGTGATTTGGGCAGATCACATTTGGACATGGTTCCGATCTCAAGCTGCAGTCAGTTTCAGAACTTTTGCTCTATGAAGATGATGAGGTTTTGATGCTTCATCAGCCCATCATCCTGAGTTCTGAGGGTTCTCCACTTGGTGGACCGCTTCCTCTAGAGCTGAGGTTCGGTGGTGGAGCAAGCTGAGGAGATCCAGTATCTTGTGGTCTTGTTCAAGAGTGGAGAAGCGTCACTGACACGTCCAGTACGAGCCACAACATCAGAGCTTCTAGCAAGAAGAACACGACCTAGAAAATACAACTCATCCACACACTGATGATCCGACATTCTCCTGCAGTAGAATCCATGTTTCCCTCCATGATGGTGAGACGTTCTGGTCCAGGAGCAGCAGATCATCTCCTCAACATTCCACGTCCACCTCCATGTTGGGCAGTAGGTCTGATGTTCTTCTGGTGGAACGTTGTGTTTGGTTTCCACCAGATGGAACCGGACCCTCGTCTTCAAACAGAACAACTTTCCTCTCATCAGTCCAGAGAAGATTCTCCCAGAAGCTCTGAGGGTCATCAAGATGTGTTGCGGGTAAATTCCGACCGGCCTTCATGTTCTTCTGGGTCAGTCTCCTCACCATTCTCCCATGATGCCACTTTAACCAAGTGTCTCTTGTAAAGTGGAGCCATGACCTCTGACCTTTACTGAGGTGAGACAGACCTGCAGGTCCTTGATCTTCTCTCTGGATCTTCTGCGACCTCCTGAATGAACCTTCTCCGCGTTCTAGAAGGAATTCTGGAAGGTGGTCCACATCTGTGAAGGTTCAGTCTTGTTCCAGGTCTTCTCCATGTGTAGATGATGTGTCTCACTGTGGATCTGTGGAGAACCAGAACCTCAGAAACAGCACAGGAACCCTTCACATAGTGATGGACCTCAATCACCCTCTGGAATCTCCTTTGATTTGGGCATAGTGTGGTACTGGTGATGTGGAGTGAAGTGTGTGAAGTTCTGACGTGGTTGATCAGCTGTGGGCGGTACCGGTCAGACGGACTCAGTAGATGCCTTTAGAGAACCTTTTTGGATCAGGATTCAGGTGGTTCTGTTTTAAACACGGTTCGGTCTGAGACACACAGACTCAGACCAAATCAGCAGGGGGTCCAATACTTTTTACCAGTTCCGTATTTGAATCAAAAATAATTGTGAGTAATAAATCATCCAAAACCGACGGGAATCAAATAAATAGACATTTCGCCACAAAGAAAGAAAAAAGCCTCCGTAGGAACTTTGTGCCTGTGAGTCACAGAACCACATCTTCAGCTCTCATACCGGGCCGACCGGTCCCGAAAGCGTCGGAGCTGAGGTCTGCTGTGTGAAAAGCTGAAGACCAAAGCGGGGGGGTGGGTCCAGATTAAGTTTTCTCCTCTAGTTTAAGGTCTTTGTGCCCTGAAGGCTGAGCAGCACCTCATAAACTTCTCTGGAGTCTTCCTGCTCCTTCATCGCTCACCAAATCCACCAGTTTCATTTTCCAGACGGTTTTGGCCAGGACATGAGTCATCAGAACTTCAGCGTCTTGAACCAAAATATTTCCCAGCATGCTCGGTTAGTCACTTAGCGGGCTGATGGATTGAAAGTTCCTCCAAATAAATACATGAAAATAAATCTCCTCTTCCCAGATCTGGTTTTATTCAACCCCCATTTATCCAGGCAGGTTTGGCCGGGAGTTCATTCAGATTCATGGAGCTGAACAGACTTGAGTTCAGGAGGTGAACAGAACCTGCTGCTGGACCGTTTCACCGTAAGAACCTGGACTGTTTCACTGTGTGAACCTGGACTATTTCAGGTCCTCCTCCTCCTCATTCTCCTCCTCTGTTAAATATGGCCTGTCTGCTCCTACGCAGTCCGATGGGGTTGTTGAAGAAGAAGCAGCGGGTCCACCGGTGGTCCACACGGACCACCTCCCTCAGGGAAGACCAGTATTTCAATCAGGACAGACTCTTCAATCTCTGAACAGAAGTTGTTTGTTTGAACGATGAAGAGAAGATTTAAAAGGTAAAGTCTTTGAGGCTCGGCGGGAGAGAAGAAGTATCGACTCCGAGTCTGGTTACTGGCCCTGATGGTGGAGGACCTCCATGATGGAGGCAGGGAGGAGGAGGCTCTGTGATTGGTCTGCATGAGAGGTGAGGCGTTAGTAAGGGTGAAGAGGAGCGGCCGATCGAGATGAAGGCTCCAAACGATGCCAGCTGAGAGATTAAAACAGAACCTGTGCTTAATTAATGGACTAAAGTCATCCCTCGCATGCCTTCATTTTCAAAAGTTCCGTGCAGTAAAACATTTTATGTTCAGTTGAGTTTGATTATTAGTATGTGAGGAATGAAGAGGGAGGAGAAATATGTGGCTCTTCATCATTTTCTCCATAAACCACCGTCTTCGTTTTCATGTTTCCAGAGCTGGCTGCAGATCAGCGGCTGGCCGACGTTTAATCTCTCAGGCGTCGGTGAGTAAACGGAGCTGAGGAAACCTCTGGCTGCTTCCTGTTCAGAGCCTCACCTGTCTGCTCACGCTTCACCCCAGAGGAAGAAGAAGGAGAAGAAGAAGAAGAAGAAGAAGAAGAAGGAGAAGAAGTTAAAATGTCATTTAGTCTCACTGCCGTTACAGCATGAATGAAAAACCTACTTCAGAAGATGCAGCTTGACCAGGACGTCTGCAAAATCTGTTTACGTGACAATTCACCAAACAATGAAGAAAAACAGTCCAGGTTCACACAGAGAAACAGTCCAGGTTCACACAGAGAAACAGTCCAGGTTCACACGGTGAAACAGTCCAGGTTCACACAGTGAAACAGTCCAGGTTCATACTGTCAAACAGTCCAGGTTCACACAGTGAAACAGTCCAGGTTCACAGATTGAAACAGTCCAGGTTCACACAGTGAAACAGTCCAGGTTCACACAGAGAAACAGTCCAGGTTCACACAGAGAAACAGTCCAGGTTCACACAGTGAAACAGTCCAGGTTCACACAGAGAAACAGTCCAGGTTCACACAGTGAAACAGTCCAGGTTCACACATTCAAACAGTCCAGGTTCATACAGTGAAACAGTCCAGGTTCACACAGTGAAACAGTCCAGGTTCACACAGTGAAACAGTCCAGGTTCACACAGAGAAACAGTCCAGGTTCACACAGAGAAACAGTCCAGGTTCACACAGAGAAACAGTCCAGGTTCATACTGTCAAACAGTCCAGGTTCACACAGAGAAACAGTCCAGGTTCACACAGAGAAACAGTCCAGGTTCACACAGAGAAACAGTCCAGGTTCATAGATTGAAACAGTCCAGGTTCATGTATACACTGTGTGTTCTGAAGCTTTCAATCAGAACCAGCATTAACTGTTTCAGTGGCTTCTGTGGGATCAGACATTATGGGCTGGACTCTTCTCTCCCCACAAGCATCATTAACCCTGGTGGTCCCTCCTTAGACCACTTTGGTAGGTTCTAACCACTGAAGTACAGGAACACCCAACGGGACCTGCAGGTCTGGAGACATTCTGACCCCGTCATCTCGCTGTGACCCGTTGACCCGTGTGAAAGGTTCTGGGATACGCCGCCTCCGATCCCTTTGAAGAAGTTCTGTTCACCGTCATGGAAGTGGGCAACAAAATCAAAGTTATTTGTCTCCTAGCGACAGTCATCGTAGCTCCGCCTCCAGGCTAAACCCACTGCTTATTACTGTGACCACGATGACGAAGGTGCCCTCGCCTTAATGAGGAAGTAATTTTAAGTCAAACCACGTTTCCTTAAACGGAACCACATCATTTTATGAGCGAACCTCCCATCAACCTCAGCGAGTGACATCAGGGACACGCCCACATGTCAGAGGGTCAGAGGGTCGTCCTGCGTCTCACTGCGGCGTCATCCGGCGTTGAGGGCAGAACCCCGACGGAAACAACGGTTCTGTGAGCGAAACAAGAGGCCTGCTTTCATTAGCAGCCACATCAATGCCTACTGTAAAAACACTGCAGCTAAATGAACTGCAACTATTATCAGAACCTCCAGAAGACATCCATGCAGGCGCGGAGAATTGAACACAGACCGGAGGAAACTCTGTTAACCACATGTTTTAAATTGATATTGTTTATTTAGGATACGTTTGAACATAACTGACTACATGGTTGTAAAATTAGATTATTATGTGCTGCCATGCAACGCCTGTCATAGCTTCAGCACGCGCTGGAAGAATAACTTTATTCTCTGTTTTCCACCAACACTGAAAAAAAAGGGACATTATTTCAAGGATATTTTTCCGTTGGTGTGATTGAAAAATAATGATTCCAGTTTTAAAGCTGATTTAAAGCTGAAGAATGTAAAGGGTACGCCCCACACACAACACTTAAAATATTTCTGCCCTGTAAATCATATTTTTACTGTGAATGTTTCATGTCATGTGATCATGTCCTTCTCAATCTTACTGGTTCTTCCTCCCTCCGTCTAAAGCTCAGGAAGAAAATCTCTTCAACTTCAGTTTTAAAAATGTTTCTATTCATGTGTAGTCGTTACCAGATATCCACGTCTCATCTCATCTCATCTCATCTCATTTCATCTCATCTCATCTCATCTCATCTCATCTCATCTCATTTCATCTCATCTCATTTCATCTCATTTCATCTCATCTCATCTCATCTCATCTCATTTCATCTCATTTCATTTCATCTCATTTCATCTCATCTCATCTAATCTAATTTCATTTTTCTCATTTCCCCTCATTTCATCTCATTTCATCTCATTTCATTTCATCTCATCTCATCTCATCTAATCTAATCTCATCTCATCTCATCTCATCTCATCTCATCTAATCTCATCTCATCTCATCTCATCTCATCTCATCTCATCTCATCTAATCTAATCTAATCTAATCTCATCTCATTTCATCTCTCCTCATTTCCCCTCATCTCAGCTTATTTCATTTCATCTCATCTCATTTCATCTCATTTCATCTCATTTCATCTAATTTCATCTCATCTCATTTCATCGCATTTCCCCTCATTTCATTTCATCTCATTTCATCTCATTTCATCTCATCTCATCTCATTTCATCTCATTTCACTTCATCTCATCTCATCTCATCTCATCTCATCTCATCCAATCTAATCTAATCTAATCTAATCTAATCTAATCTAATCTAATCTAATCTAATCTAATCTAATCTAATCTAATCTCATTTCATCTCATCTCCCCTCATTTCATCTCATTTCATCTCATTTCATCTCATTTCATCTCATTTCATCTCATTTCATTTCATCTCATCTGCTCATCTCATTGTCACATCTCATTATTTCATCTCATCTCACCCCCTCATTTTATATCTCTTATATTTATTTTAATCTTATCTACTTATATATTCTCATTGCCTAATCTCATTTTTTTAATCTAATGGCATCTCGTCTCATCATCTCATCTCATTGTCGCACCTCGTCATTGTATCCCATCACATCATCCCCTCATCCTCTCATCTCCTTAATCTTTCCTCACAGCTCATCTCATTATCTAGTCTCATCCTATCTCATCTTCTTATCTCATCTAATTTCATCTGTTTATCTCATCTAATATCATCTCATCTCATCTGCTCATCTCAATGTCACATCTCATCATATCATCACTTGATCATCTAATCTCCTTGTCTCGTCTCATCTCATCACCTCATGTTTCATCTCATCTCTATATAAAATATCATCTCATCTCCTCTCATCATCTCATCTCCTCATCATCTCATCTCCTCTCATCATCTCATCTCCTCTCCTCATCTCCTCTCATCTCCTCTCATCTCCTCATCATCTCATCTCCTCTCATCAACTCATCTCCTCTCCTCATCTCCTCTCCTCATCTCCTCTCCTCATCTCATCTCCTCTCATCATCTCATCTCTTCTCCTCATCTCCTCTCATCTCCTCTCATCTCCTCATCATCTCATCTCCTCTCATCATCTCATCTCTTCTCCTCATCTCCTCTCATCTCCTCTCATCTCCTCATCATCTCATCTCCTCTCATCAACTCATCTCCTCTCCTCATCTCCTCTCCTCATCTCATCTCCTCTCCTCATCTCCTCTCATCTCCTCTCATCTCGTCATCATCTCATCTCCTCTCATCAACTCCTCTCATCTCCTCTCATCTCGTCATCATCTCATCTCCTCTCATCAACTCCTCTCATCTCCTCTCATCTCCTCATCATCTCATCTCCTCATCTAACATCTCTCATTATTACGTGTATTTGATGTTTCCACAACGTTGATGTATGTTTTATTCTAAGTCACATGACCCAGAAGTTAAGCGAAGCTAGCAGGGCTAATAAAAACATGGTGTCATAACTGCGTGTTGAATCTGTTTCATTCTCCGTGTGCATCAGTGATAAGAGTCCTCCGTAAACGCTTCCGTCGTGTTGTGGCCTCGTCAGAACGATGAAGATGTTTTCTTTTATTTGCTTGCCTTTGATCTACTTTCATGTTTTCTTGAGTTCGATGGTGGTCAAACCGAGAACCCGCTCCACCCTGCCTCCGTCTTTCTGCACATCCACTCCTCCGCCCACAGCACCGGAGCAGAAATATCTCAGGCACTCATCTTCAGATTCCTCCGGCGTAACAAATGAGCTCTAATCTCCTTCAGAGCAGCTGAAGATGGTGGGAGGGCCCGGTCCGTTTATCCCCGCTCCTGATTTGTGATCCTGCTGACGAGACGGTAGAAAAATGCTCCCGCTTCAAACGGACCAGAGGGGTTCTGGCGCTGGGTCGTTTGTCTTCTGAGGAGCGCTGACCCTGCTGTGAACGGTCCGACCCGGACAAACGAGGAGCTTCATTCCAACAGAAACGTCCAGCTGATGAACACCTGCTTCTGCCCAAGACAGGAACATGAAGATGTTCCTGTCAGGAAATGTGAAGCTCCGTCTTCTCTTCTCACAGCAGGGTCAACCTCAGGGGGCGGAGTCACAGAACCACAGAGGGCTTCAGATGGGGTCAAAGGTCGGACAGCAGCAGTTCGGGAGGAAAGCACCTGTAGACCCTTCTGGCCGCCAAACGGCAGATCAAGTCAGTCCTGGAAGTTGTCGGAGGATCAGATTTTGTCCAGAACATCCTGCAGAGGCTGAATTGGACTGAGATCTGGAGAACCTGGAGGTCCAGTCAGCTGGTTCTTGTGTTCTTCAAACCATTCCTGCAGGGAGTCAGGAAGCATTATCCTGCTGGACGAGGAAATACACTCTCCATGAAGGGGCGGGGCTTGTTTGGTCCATAGATGACCCTGGTTGTCCTTCCATAGACTCTTTGGTAGGTTCTGACCACTGCATATCAGGAACACCCGACTAGATCCGCAATACAGGAGATGTTCTGACCCACTCTTCTAGACATCACAATGTGGTCCTTCTTAAAGTTTCTCAGATGCTCACATATTTCCACTTTTCATGCTTCCATCACATCAGGAAGGTCATGGGTTCGAGTCCCTGCAGAGACATGTGGTGGTGCTGACAGAGTAATAACTGTCAGTACGGTACCAGGACCCAAAAAAAGACTGGATTAAACTGGACTTCTTTTATGCATCAATCTCTCTGAGGAGGCGATCACATGACGGTATCTCACCTTTACAGACGACCCACTGTTTTCCGTTTCCCTTCTGAACCTTTTACATCTGGTTCTATCTGGTTTAGTCCAAAAACTTCACGTTTGTCATATCCAGGTTTACAAAAACAAAGATTTGTGTATCCTGTTACTCGTTTATTCCCAGATCCGTCAAATAAAAGTCTCTGATTTATGCTCAGGGAAGATTGTTTTATTCATGTTCCCCCCCGCCTGAAACTGAATGCTAATAAGCTGGCAGCTGTTTTGCGTTTTAGCGAGTGATGTTTGTTTATGCGGGCGTGTTAATGGGTTCAGAGGCTGCTGGGTCGGAGCAGAGCTCAGGAGGCCGTGGGGTCAGAGAGCGAGACCACTGGCTTTGATCAGCCGCTCGGGTTTGTGGGAGGAACAGAAACGCATTTATCTTCAGAGGGAAGCCAGAGAAAGACATTTTAATAAAGGTAACTTTACAGAGAGACCCACATTTATATATCAAACATGACATTTATTCAAAAGCTGATCTTTGAGATCTCATTAACATTCCTGCTTGTGTGATCCCATCTGTGTTTATTCGAGGATTCTGGAACCTTCTGATCCTGATCCCGCATCATGAAATGAAGCTCCTGAGTGAGTCATCGGCTCGGTCGGCGCAGCAATCAGACGCTTTTTCTCCAGTTTGAAAGAGTTTATTCAACCTTTCCCAGATTCTGTCCAACACAGAAAGTGATGATCTGCCCTGATAGGAGGAGAAGCTGGGAGAAGATGCTGACCTGTGTGTCGCTGCTGCTGAGGAGGGAGTTCATAAATTAAATGTATTATTATTATTATTATCTCAGACCGGGAGACAAATGTCATTTGAAGGTTTGTTTGAACCGTGAGTTCAACATGATGTCAGCTGACCGAGAAGAAAGAAGGTGATGAAAGATGAAGCAGAGACTGATGGGATCTCCTCAGAGTCCTACTGGTGCTGTAACCCTCTGCTCCAGGTCCACACAGTCAAACATTCCAGGTTCACACAGTCAAACAGTCCAGGTCCACACAGTCAAACAGTCCAGGTTCATACAGTCAAACAGTCCAGGTTCATACAGTCAAACAGTCCAGGTTCATACAGTCAAACAGTCCAGGTTCATACAGTCAAACAGTCCAGGTTCACACAGTCAAACAGTCCAGGTCCACACAGTCAAACAGTCCAGGTTCACACAGTCAAACAGTCCAGGTTCATACAGTCAAACAGTCCAGGTTCATACAGTCAAACAGTCCAGGTTCACACAGTCAAACAGTCCAGGTTCATACAGTCAAACAGTCCAGGTTCATACAGTCAAACAGTCCAGGTTCACACAGTCAAACAGTCCAGGTTCACACAGTGAAACAGTCCAGGTTCACACAGTCAAACAGTCCAGGTTCACACAGTGAGACAGTCCAGGTTCATTCAGTCAAACAGTCCCGGTTCACACAGTGAAACAGTCCAGGTTCATACAGTGAAACAGTCCAGGTTCATAGAGTGAAACAGTCCAGGTTCACACAGTGAAACAGTCCAGGTTCATACAATGAAACAGTCCAGGTTCATGCAGAGAAACAGTCCAGGTTCACACTGTGAAACAGTCCAGGTTCATTTAGTGAAACAGTCCAGGTTCATAGAGTGAAACAGTCCAGGTTCACACTGTGAAACAGTCCAGGTTCATACAGTCAAACAGTCCAGGTTCACACAGTGAAACAGTCCAGGTTCATACAGTGAAACAGTCCAGGTTCACACGGTGAAACAGTCCAGGTTCATACAGTCAAACAGTCCAGGTTCACACAGTGAAACAGTCCAGGTTCATAGAGTGAAACAGTCCAGGTTCACACGGTGAAACAGTCCAGGTTCATACAGTCAAACAGTCCAGGTTCACACAGTGAAACAGTCCAGGTTCATACAGTGAAACAGTCCAGGTTCATAGAGTGAAACAGTCCAGGTTCACACTGTGAAACAGTCCAGGTTCACACAATGAAACAGTCCTGGTTCATTTAGTGAAACAGTCCAGGTTCATACAGTCAAACAGTCCAGGTTCATCGAGTCAAACAGTCCAGGTTCACACAGTCAAACAGTCCAGGTTCATACAGTCAAACAGTCCAGGTTCATACAGTCAAACAGTCCAGGTCCACACAGTCAAACAGTCCAGGTTCATACAGTCAAACAGTCCAGGTTCACACAGTCAAACAGTCCAGGTTCATACAGTCAAACAGTCCAGGTCCACACAGTCAAAAAGTCCAGGTTCATACAGTCAAACAGTCCAGGTTCATACAGTCAAACAGTCCAGGTTCATACAGTCAAACAGTCCAGCTTCACACAGTGAAACAGTCCAGGTTCATAGAGTGAAACAGTCCAGGTTCATACAGTCAAACAGTCCAGGTTCATACAGTCAAAAAGTCCAGGTTCACACAGTGAAACAGTCCAGGTTCATACAGTCAAAAAGTCCAGGTTCACACAGTGAAACAGTCCAGGTTCATAGAGGGAAACAGTCCAGGTTCACACAGAGAAACAGTCCAGGTTCATACAGTCAAACAGTCCAGGTTCATACAGAGAAACAGTCCAGGTTCATACAGAGAAGCAGTCCAGGTTAACACAGTGAAACAGTCCAGGTTCACACAGTGAAACAGTCCAGGTTCACACAGTGAAACAGTCCAGGTTCATAGAGTGAAACAGTCCAGGTTCACACAGAGAAACAGTCCAGGTTCACACAGAGAAAGAGTCCAGGTTCACACAGAGAAGAACAACAGGTGTTTTCTGAAGGCGTCTCTACATTTTCTAACTGAATCCTTCAGTTTTCCGTAGCTTTTTCTCTTTTATGCCACTTTCATGTCGTCTGTTCTCCATCACATCAAATATATGAAAGTATCTCCCAGCTGGAGAAAGATAAAAATAACATGTAAGAACACAGACGTTTGACTTGCTGCCGTCTGCTCGTTTCACAGATTCTGAAATGGTACCGAACGCGGACCGGCCATCAGGTCCAAACTTTCAGACAAGAAGAGATCTCAAATTAACGGGGATTGACGGACAGACGGGGTTAAAGGATTTGGATCAGGTTTGATTAAAGGTCACAGTCGCTCCAAATTACAAGGCTGCTGTCCTCATGTTGTTTCCCGTGTCAGGCGCCGACCCGCGGATCGTCCTTCAGCTCCGGTTAGCGGTGAAGGCTTTGCCGCCGGAGCGGACCCGGCAGGCAGCGGCTCTGGTTAATGGTCGTAACCGGGACAGAAATGTTCTGATAGATTGGTGGCAGATGTTGTGATGTTGAGCTTTAGGAGAGAAAAATCACACAGAGAAACAAGAGAGTGTTGGTTCTTCCAATCAACAGAACCAATTACTTATTTAGTCAAAATGAACTAAATGCTGTCACACAGTCAAACAGTCCATGTTCACACAGTCAAACAGTCCAGGTTCACACAGTCAAACAGTCCAGGTTCACACAGTCAAACAGTCCAGGTTCACACAGTCAAACAGTCCAGGTTCACACAGTCAAACAGTCCAGGTTCACACAGAGAAACCGTCCAGGTTCACACAGAGAAACAGTCCAGGTTCACACGGTCAAACAGTCCAGGTTCACACGGTCAAACAGTCCAGGTTCACACAGAGAAACAGTCCAGGTTCATACAGTGAAACAGTCCAGGTTCACATAGGATCAGATAACAACAGTTAACCCCTTTCCACCAAAACTAACCTGGTGCCATTTCCAGCGCTTAGTGGGTTCCACCGCCTAGGAACCTGTTTGTTATTTAATTGGCAAAGAGCCAAGTCAGAGCCATTACCATTACATCACCGTATAACTTAATCGGTTCTTGGCTCCAGGCCACCAAAGAGTATGGCACCAGTTTTGAGAGCCAGGAGCTGGTGCTTAGGCTGACGAAAAGCTAAGAACTGCTAATAAGTCAGCGTCTGGCTCCAAACCAGCGGTAAGTGAGTTGGGGGTCACATGACTCTGTCACTGGTTCACCAGTCGTCCTCCTTTGTGGCCGTGGCTAGAACCCACTTTGGTCGGTTCTAACCAGTAACAGGGAAAGAGAGAGAGGGGCAGGGAACGGCCACCGATATATGTGGCTAAAAGCTTCCGATTCAAAGTTATTCTCAGAGTTTTTACGTATCTGTGAAAGACAATTAGGGAAAAATGTCATTTAGTTGACAACTCATAAAACTACGAGGATAAACACGTGATTCCAGATGTTTAGGAGGTTCAAGCATAAAGCAGATCCCAGTAAAATGATGCCATAGTGTGAGCTCTGCCTGAGAGAAAGCATCTTTCAATTAATGATCTACTCCTTCTTACTGGATTTAGTTTTGACTTCAGTGGAAAGTATTTCCTGATTGTTCAGGTTTTGGCTTTGGTCTCACACAAACACCAACAATGTCTTGCAATGTCAAGAAAAGTTTGTTTTCTTTTTTTTATAGTCAAGATGTGATCTGGATGTATGGATATTCAATAGATTTGTCTCTGGACACAGGCCACGCCCACCACAGGCTGTTATAACATTCTTTTTGTCTACAGATTTCTTAGAAACCATGCTGATAAAAAAACAAACACACAAACCGGTGGACATAGAACATCAGCCTTCTCCTGTGACCTCATTCCTTTGGATCGGGAGATAAGTGATGCCTAAGATGAGGGTGGCGGTCCACCGTGGGCCGCCAGAGAGCACATCAGTAGCCTTTAATGTCTGAGTGACTGCCAGCCTCTAAATCTACCGACAACTCCAACAAACTCTCTGAGTATGTCTCAGATACTTTGTAGCCACTTGTTTCCTGAGCCTTCCACTTCAGCGTCTCTGTTAAGCACACTGAGCCCCCCAAAAAGAACATAAAAGGATTCAGAGGAACTCTTGAAACTGAGCCACGGACTCCACCCCCAAACAAACATCAAAGGAATCAAAGGGCAGGAATAACCACATGTGACTCCAAACGACTTATTATTTTATTTTAATGTAAACAAAAATACACAAACAGACAAACAAACAGACAAACCCACAGGAGTGAAAACACGCCCACCTGCGCGGAGGGAACAACGTTTGTTCAAACCCTAGTGTGTAAATTCAGCCTATTTAAAAAAAGTCTTTTTGTGACGGATTGTAATAGAAGTTTTGTGACACAGCTATGAACCGTAACATTAAAACCACCTGCCTAAAGCGCTACAGATCGCCTTCCTACAACTGCGACGTATTTCACGATCTGACACCTTTTTATCAGAACCAGCTTTGACTTTACACCAGCGAGGCGTTTCTGTAGGATCAGAACGCTTCACACACATCTATGAGTCTTCGGTACCAGTTCACCGTTTGACCGCTTTGGTAGGTTCCAACCGCTGCACAGCCAGGGACACCTAACCAGCAGTTGTTCTGGAGATGTTCTGACCGACCCAGTCATCTAGACGTCACAGTCTTGTCCCTATGCATCTGACTTTTAAAGTTAATCCGATGCTTTATTTCTTATTCTCATCATATTATCATATTATGATTGATATAATTATTCTCTTACGTTACTTTCTCTGCATACATTTAAGTTGTTTATGCTGTAAAGTATTTTTCAAGAACCTTCTAGTATAGTTAGTATCCTCACATAGATATTTTATATCCTGCTGTGTTTGTGCACAAACTATGGGATTTTTGAGGAAAACCATTTTGATGATGTGGTATGATCAGAACACTTTGTGTAATGGACATTAAAACTGATCAATCTTTTGAAAATATGACGACTCTCAGAATATAACAACATTATTCTCTTAATACTTGGATTATTCAAATTTTCTATTATTCTTTTTTTGGTTTAGTCTGGCACTAATACTCTGTCGTACGATCATGTTTTCTTCCCCGTGTTTTATATTTACTTCTCATTTGTGTTTGTTTTGCATATAAACATTTCCAGGCTGACTGACGGGAAACTCCTGGGTCCCGGCGTGGCGGGACCTTGTTTTAATCACTAAACATGGCGGTAACTAGCCAACAGCTATCTGCTACATGCCACCCTGTGGCCCCATTAAAACACAACCTTTGTTGGAAGAACAAAACGCTCGGCTGGAACCTGCAGCCTCTGGCATCCCGAATGACTCACTTTTTTTTTTTTTACGAGATGTTTTTAAAAAGCTCTCCGTTCTGTTTTTCATTGGCCTGTTATGATTCTCTATGACTGATCCGTAACGGAGCCGGGCATTTGTTGTCCTTAATAGAGGCGTCCCCGCCCTGATTTACAGCAGGTAATTGGATCACATGATGAAGATGATTAAAACGTAATAGTCTCCGGCTGACATGATTGGGAATCAGAATGTTCCAGCGCTCCGTTTCTCGGAGCTGAACTTTCCCGAAGCAGCAGCTGGATTAAAAAAAAGGCCTGTTTTTCATTTAGGATCAAGTGAGCAGGAGACGGAGGGGCTCCGGAAGCCAGCAGCTCGTTATGAGACTGTTCCATGACTTAACTCTACCACTCTACATATTTGCCAGCGCCAAATCAGGCTGAGGAGAGAAGCCGTGGTAACTTTCCACTGTGCCAATGCGGGCCTCCGCAGCGTTTTATGGGGACACAGAGGTGGCGTTTACGCGGAGGTGGCGTTTACGCGGAGGTGGCGTTTACGCGGAGGTGGCGTTTACGCGGAGGTGGCGTTCAAGCAGAGGTGGCGTTCAAGAGGAGGTGGCGTTCAAGCGGAGGTGGCGATTACGCGGAGGTGGCGTTCAAGAGGAGGTGGCGTTTACGCGGAGGGGGCGTTTACGCGGAGGTGGCGTTTACGCGGAGGTGGCGGTTACGTCGAGGTGGCGTTTACGCGGAGGTGGCGGTTACGTCGAGGTGGCGTTTACGCGAAGGTGGCGTTCAAGCGGAGGTGGCGTTCAAGCGGAGGTGGCGTTTACGCGGAGGTGGCGTTTACGCGAAGGTGGCGTTCAAGCAGAGGTGGCGTTCAAGCGGAGGTGGCGTTTACGCGGAGGTGGCGTTTACGCGAAGGTGGCGTTCAAGCAGAGGTGGCGTTCAAGCGGAGGTGGCGTTCACGCGGAAGTGGCGTTCACGCGGAAGTGGCGTTCACGCAGAGGTGGCGTTCAAGCGGAGGTGGCGTTCAAGCAGAGGTGGCGTTCAAGCAGAGGTGGCGTTCACGCGGAAGTGGCGTTCACGCGGAAGTGGCGTTCACGCAGAGGTGGCGATCAAGCGGAGGTGGCGTTGAAGCGGAGGTGGCGATTACACGGAGGTGGCGTTCAAGCGGAGGTGGCGTTCAAGCGGAGGTAAACTTGCCTCCATGCCCTGACAGGAAGCTGTAAACTCTCAGTTTTGTCAAGTTTGATTTTAAGACACAATAAAGAGCTTCACTAAAAAGAATAAATCCATTTTGATGGTCGTTCCTGCTGAACTGCATAAACGTAATAAAAGCTACGAGTGTTATTAGATTTCACATGTAATAAGTAATAAAGGTAAGTTTTCTTAAAAGGACTTCCTGCTTCAATGATTTAGAAACAGGAAGTTGATGACTGATGACGCTGAAGATGATTCCCTGGAATAACATGTTGGTTATTATCTTTATGCAAATTTGACCTGATGACAGTTTGAGGACAGACAACATCTTAATAATTCTGTCTCTGCCGTATAAATATTATAATGATATAATAATGAAACAATGATAACTACAGATGACGTAAAATCATCATGTATATTGATGGATGGATGTATATTGATGGATGGATGGATGTATATTGATGGATGGATGTATATTGATGGATGGATGGATGTATATTGATGGATGATGGATGTATATTGATGGATGGATGGATGGATGGATGTATATTGATGGATGATGGATGTATATTGATGGATGGATGTATATTGATGGATGGATGGATGTATATTGATGGATGGATGTATATTGATGGATGGATGGATGTATATTGATGGATGATGGATGGATGGATGTATATTGATGGATAATGGATGGATGGATGTATATTGATGGATGATGGATGTATATTGATGGATGATGGATGGATGGATGTATATTGATGGATGATGGATGGATGGACTCAATCCTGCAGATTTTTCCATTAAATTCTGAATTTTTGCCAGCCTCTAAATCTACTGACAACTCCGACAAACTCTCAGAGTATCGATGCGTAGGTATATTTATGACACGTGTTTTGTCACTTCCTGTCCGTCTCCCAGCACAAAGGTCCTGGTTCAGTGTCGTTTAAGAGAGAAAATGAAGACTGGAGATGTTTTAACACTTTTGGTTTTATGTCGGTTTTAAACTTTATGCAAATTCTACCTGATGACAGTTTGAGTCAACGGAGTTTTTACTGTTGCTGCTAATCCTTCACTCAAGAACAACAAAATATGTAATTATGTAGTTTCCCATAGCATTTTAGTATTTTACTATTATTTTGATATTATTATTATTAATATTATTATTATTATTATTTTGAGAAAATCAAACTTCCGGACTTTAACCTCAGTTTTGTGTATTTTAGGATACTAATCTATTTACTCCCAGTTTCATTTGACCTTTCACCTTTACTCCTCTTGTGGTAACCAAAAGAAAGGAGGTCAAATGTCAACCATTCCAGAACTATCCGTGAAGGAGGCGTGGATGTGGACCATCCTACCTCGAACAGAATCTGTGTTCTGTAGACAAGTACGCCGGTTGAAACCCATTCATGATGTAACCAGAACCAAATGATAAAACCAGACATTTTTCAGACCCATCAGATAAAGACGTTGATAATTTCATGTGATTTAGAGAGAAAATTATCTTTTAATTTGTTATAAATCTTCCTTCAGTTTTCTTTTGGACACAGCAGAAGAAGAAATCTCCCCCAGTTTATGACTTCAGGATGAAAATGTGTCGTGAAAAAAGTTTTATTCTTCATAAAGAATCAAAAACACCATAACCAGGTCATGACACCAAAACCAGGTCATGACACCAGAACTGGGTCATGACATCAGAACCAGGACATGACACCAGAACCAGGTTATGACACCAGAACCAGGTCATGGAATTAGAAAAAGGTCATAAAAGCATAACCAGGTCATGAAATCATAACCAGGTCATGACACCAGAACCAGGTCATGTATTATTATTATTATTATTATGACATCAGAACCAGGACATGACGCCAGAACCAGGTCATGACACCAGAGCCAGGTCATGACACCAGAACTGGGTCATGACATCAGAACCAGGACATGACACCAGAACCAGGTCATGACACCAAAACCAGGTCATGAAATCAGAACCAAGTCATGACATCAGAACCAGGTCATAAAATCAGAACCAGGTCATAAAATCAGAACCGGGTCATCAGGCAGGAACCCTAGTTTGCTTCCAAATGTTTCAGAAACAATTAACCCACATAAATAAAACATAAAGACAATAAAACGAACCACAAGCTGTAAAATAACATCAGCCCAACAGAAAAGAGCAGAAATTCTTCAGTGTTCTTCACTAAAGATGACTTTTCCTCAATCGGGTCGATCTTTAAAACACTACATATGACATCATCATCATCATTGATCTATGTTCATCCAGAGTTTCTACATTTGTGCAAATGAAGCATTTTTTTTCCAATCCATTTGGAAAAAGAAAAAAAAAATTTCAGTCAAAACCAGCAAAACAAACAAACAAACAGCTTTTCTTAACTCCTGAAACGTTTAAAAGACCCATGAAAATCCCTCCAAGGCCCGATTTAATCGGGTCATACACGGGTTTATTTAAAGTTTTATATGCCGTAAACAACCCACGGCACTAAAACCCAAGTCTAATGTTGGATAAAGTCTCAACAGAGAAACTCCAGAATGAGATAATTACAGCGGACCGCAGCTCGCCGTTATAAATACGATTCTCATGATCTCCATTCAGGCTGAAACCTAAGATTAATGGTGGGAGAGAAAGTCATGAGCTAAGTTTGGCTAAAGATTAAAAAGTAAAGGTCGTCTCTAGAATAATTACTCATGACTGTGTTTTTTTTTGTAGTCCATAATCTGATGAAAATGTTTTTGTTTGAACGGGTTCCTTTACTCATAACTCTTCAATGTTCTGCTGTCATATTTGTCCCGTCCAGAAAAACCCAAAGTCTGGCTCTAGCAAGGATTAAGCACATTTTCAAGGTTGAATTGGCCGAAAGATGATAAAGACATGTTAAAACTCTAAAAACAGACGAAGAAGAAGAGGAAGATGATGAATAAGGTGTTTCTGGAAAACTGTTTAGAGCTCCGACAGAGCGGGAGGATCTCCCTGGCGCTGGCCAGTCCAGTCAGGTCCATTTCCTCTGCAGCTCTGATCCTCCCAGCAACAAGTGGACCAAAGGCTCACAACAGAGGTGGCGGGTTCTCTTCCACGGAGACGGGTTCTGGTGTGAAGATGGCTGCGGACAGAAAGCAGTTCCCCCAAGTTTTTGCAGGAGTGGATCGTCAGTGTGTGAGTGATCGGTCAAGCTAGAGAGAGAGAGAGAGAGAGAGAGAGAGAGAGAGAGAGAGAGAGAGAGAGAGAGAGAGAGGGAGCACAAGTGTTTGACACTGAAGGCAGCAGGAAGCAGCTGCTCAGAGTTCTGGTGGTAAAAGGTGACTCACCTGGACAACAGGGCCCAGTTACAGAAACTACATCTTCTCTGGACCTTCTCCTGACCCGATGAGTTGTGATGCGTGAGAGGAGGTCACGGCCCAGGACTCACCTTTACCTCTAAGCGGGGTCATGAGGAGGGTCCTTTCTTGATTGGTGAGGTTTCACACTCTGTGGCTCTTCTGTGCTCAATAATGGCTACGATCCTACGATCTTAACCAAATAGGTATCCAGCAACAAATATTCATCATCCTCTTCCTCAACTCTAGAGAGAAGAAGCAAGTCTTCATCGACTTTCTCTTTCTGTTTGTCCCCTCTAGGCTACAACGCGGATGTGGACCCGTCCCCTCTGGAGTATGAACATGGACTGTTACCCCCTCTCCTCCAAAAAGAATCTGATGCTACTTCAGCGCTTAGTTGGTTGAACTCGAGCACCTCCTAAGAACCTGTTTGCTTTTCCAAGTCTGAGCCACGACATTACGTCACCGTATAACGTAATCGGTTCTTGGCTCTAGACCAGAAAAGATTTGGTGCTTGTCTGGAACCACTTCTGAGAGCCAGCAGCTGGTGCTTAGGCGGTCAAAAAGCCAAGAACTGGCTGCAAAGTCAGTCCCTGGCTCCGAACTAGCCCTGGAACCAGTTCCATGGTAAACATACATAGCCCTTTTCCAGCAAATTGAACCCGGTGCTAGTTCAGTGCTGGTGCTAGTGTCAGTGCTTAGTCGGTTCAGCTTGCGCACCTCCTAAGAACCTGTTAATTTCTACATTAGCAAGGAGCCAAGTCAGAGCCAAGCCATTACGTCACTGTATAACGTCAGTACGTCGCTGTTCCTTTACCCAGCAACGCTTGCACCATACTCAAGCACAACAACGAAGAAGGAGGAGCTCATCGTCTCCATGGGAGTTCTGTTCTTGGCTCTGCTAGCCTACGTTGAGATCCGGAAGAAATTTCGCTGTATTTTAAAAAAAATTGCGGTTCAGTGTTTGTGCCGGTCTTCTTGGTCAAAATAACCCCCCCCCCCCCCCCCCCAGCGCCTGATGTAAGCGGTTCTTGGTTCCAGGCCAGCAAAGAGTTGGTGCTTGTCTGGCACCAGTTTTGAGAGCCAGGAGCTGGAGCTTAGTTATTTGCTTAAGCAAAGAACTTGTGCTAAGTCAGGCTTCGGCTCCGAATTAGCCCTGGAACCAGCTAGGTGGAAAAGGGGTAACAGAGGAACCAATGTAGCACAAATTAGTCAAAAAGTTCATGGTGGTTCTGATGGAAAGGTGCCAGAACACACAGAGTGACAGAGTGACAGAGTGACCATGCTGACCCCTCCCCCCTGTATTGGGACATCCACAGTATAAGGCAGGGGGTTTTAATGTTGTGGATGATCGGTGTAACAGTCGGCGTTGGTATTCCAGTTGGCGTAGAAGCAGAACAACAAACTTGCATGGAGATCCACACCAATGCAACATTTCGTTCCCAACAAGTCGTTGGCCACTTTTTGGCGATATGGTCCAGATGAAGAAGCTAACATCGGTGAACGTCACAATGTCAAGGCTTTTTATTTATGATGTTGATTTGAGGGTGAGTACAGATCCAGATCGGCTTGAGTTTATTCTGCAGCACAACAGCGGTTCTGAACTGGGACCATAAGAACTCGTGTTTCCCTCCTCTTCGTCGTTACTTTCCTGCAGAAGAATCCCGATGCGTGAGACTTCATATTCACCACTGTGATCTTGGAAGTCAGCAGCGCGTTACACAAGCTGGGCTGTCATGACGACAAGTCACTAATGATAAACAACCAAAGAATTCCACTTTACTTTATAGCCGGCAGATGTTGGATGGGAAATATTGTGACTCGGGCTCCGGAGCTTTGTAACTCCAGCTTAAAGTTGGGACACGGGTTGTGTGGATTTGGATTGCGGCGCGCTGAAGCAAGAACCTCCCGGAGAACAAAAGGCAAATTTATAAGATGCTGACACTGGCTGCACCCGATACAAACGAGTGGCTCGCAGTCATGACCCCGTAAAACCTGGTTCCGTCCGGTCTGGAGGGGCGTAGGAGGACACGAGCCTCACTGCCAAAACCTGAAACACTGGATGAATATTTGTACATGCACCTTGGCTGGATCGATTTAGAGCGTTTTGTCGGGGGCATGCACGGTTAAGCAACCGGGTAAACAAAGTAGAATCCTCACCTCTGGATTAGCTTCAGGTTAGCGAGACAAATTTACTGTTTGTGCAACTGTTTGGGGTGTTTTGACTCATGTCAGACATATTTTCCACCAGATGTGACCGTTCGCTTTGGGGAAAACTATTTCAAGACCATATAAACATGTTTTTCATAAGATGTGTCCCAGTTCGGGGTCTGGATGTGGACAGGAGGAGAAGAGGGAGGAGGAGGACATGAACGCCAGATCCATCCTGGGTTTCTTTCTAAAGTAATTGTATTGGAAAAGACAGCACATGTGCAAAAGTTTTATTCAATAGAGGCTTTAACCCATATCAACACCAGCGATCTTCTGAAGTCTGGCTTCCACTCGCAACATAGGACTGAAACAGATCTTCTCAAAGTCACTGATGACCTCCTGTGACCTTCTCTCCTCAGACTCTGACCACCTCAACATCTTCATCTGCAGCTCCATCAACCACACCATTACATCATAGCCACTGCTCTCTCCTCTGAATCCAGTTCAACAGCGTCTATACCAGTCACCTCCTCCAGCGCTCCTCTCGCCTAGGGCGTGCCCCAGGGTTCAGTGCTTGATCCTCTTCTCTTCATCCTTTACATCCTCCCTGTTGGGATCATAAATGCCATCACGGCCTCCACTTCTGCAGCTACGCTGATGACATGCAGGCCTACACCCCATCAAATCAATCACCAGCAGAGCTCACTCTGCTCGGAACAAACTGTAATCAATCATAGATGCAACACAATAACCCCAAACTCCACCGTGACACATCAGATATAATGATCATCATAACAAAATCCCTAACCAAAACCATCTTCATCACTTTTGACATCTCCAATATTTCTATTTTCCAGCACGTCAGCAGACTCTGAGTTCTCCTGGTTTATACCTGTGAAGTGATCCTACAACAGCAGTAAAAACTATTCACACATGAGCCTGGCTACAACATATATGCATCCAATTGTCTCTGTTTTCAACAATTTTCTCTTCGCTTTCTTGGCTCAAAATGTTCTTCAGGGGTTTAGATATTTTAGAAGCAGGTAAGGCTGGATCCATCTCAGATGATATTTTAGCTTTACAAATTCCATAACAATCAATCCAATCACCGATACAGGTTTAAAAAAAAAAGAAAATGAGAATAAAAGTTGACTGTTGCAGTGGAACATAATATTTCTGGATGCCTCTGTTTCCGTTTCTACTATCCTGGTGTGTTATTGTGTGATTTTTGTGCATGAAGATTTTATGTATGTAGATTTATACGGACACATATTTATTTATTATTAGGGGTAATAATAATAATAATTGTATTTTCTGATGCATAATTCTTCTTCCTCTTAAAATTATTATTATTACTATTATTATTCTAATTACACATCAATTAAATGCAAATGAATAAACTTTTGTTTGGAATACAGATTTCTGGAATCATTGTATTTCTAATATTTGTGACTTTGTACAAGTTTAGTTGTTATAGCTTTGAAGAATGATGACCTTTTAAATAATAATATAGGTATGTTTGTGTGGTCAAGTAGTCTTCTTTTTTTTTTTTTTTACCGTAATACAATACCATGACTATAAAAATAATCTTTTTTAAGGTCGTCCAGGTTGGGCTGTTTTTCTCCACCGTCTGCTCTGAGCTGTTCAGTCAGACCACCTTAAATAATTCTGCTCCGTCCCTACAGTAACACGCACGCGGGACGTGAGCGCGCGGCTGCAGCAGTAGACTGTCAAATCACAACGGGGCTCCGACTTACATAAAGCCCTCGGGCTCCTTTTTAACGGGTAAAAGTATCGGTATTCGCCTCAAACGGATGTGGAACTATTTCAACGTCGAGTTTAGGAAGACTTTTGATATTCTGGTGACATTCGGACACGATATCAACGCTGAATTGTAGCGTGAAGTAGTTTCTTTTCTTCAACTCAGGGGCGCACGAGACCAGCAGCGGACTAACGTTGATGGGATTTCACCGGGTCGTTCTCAACTTTTCCGGTATTGTCGAAACTCTATATTCGAGTTTCCCCCAGCATCTTTTGGATATACTAACATTTGTCGAAAGACACTTCTTCTGCATTCGTCTGCTGTGAATTCACCATGTTGGCGAACACGGCGCTTTACGCGGCCAAAAAACGGAAGAAGCCGGTTCAGAAAATGTAAGTTCACATCATAAACACGCATCAATCCCGGTAACGTAAAGCGTACGGGGTCCACATCTGTGATTATATTGTACTTGTCTGTGGGTTGTCCACGCCGTAGGAGTGAAGTGAGCGTGTCTGCTATGATTCCTGCAGTTCTCACACGGTCTCCTCTGGAAGCTCATTCATGCCAACGTCATTAAAAAAAACACTCAAAATGTCCAAGAAATGTCTTTTCTCTGTCACTACGTCGATTTACACTACAGCAATAACGACATAATAATAATAATAATACATTTAATTTATAATGACTTAAAGATAATAAGTTATTGTAATAACCTTTAGTCATTAGAACGAAATTCAATAGAAATGATGTCTCAAAATAATGACTTAGTTTTTCAAAAATAATAACAGAGTATCTGACTATAACGACTTAGTGTTTTTATATAATGATGAAGTGTGTTTATCGATTATAGTGATACAGTGTCACAAAATAATGACTAAATATCGATAAATAATGACTTTGTATCTTAGAATAATGGCTTAGTATCTAAAGATAAGGACTTAGTATCTAAAGATAATGATGTAGTATTTTAAAATGACTAAATATCGATAAATAATGACTTTGTATCTTTGAATAATGGCTTAGTATCTAAAGATAATGACTTAGTATCTAAAGATAATGATGTAGTATTTTAAAATGACTAAATATCGATAAATAATGACTTTGTATCTTTGAATAATGGCTTAGTATCTAAAGATAATGACTTAGTATCTAAAGATAATGATGTAGTATTTTAAAATGACTAAATATCGATAAATAATGACTTTGTATCTTTGAATAATGGCTTAGTATCTAAAGATAATGACTTAGTATCTAAAGATAATGATGTAGTATTTTAAAATGACTAAATATTGATAAATAATGACTTTGTATCTTAGAATAATGGCTTAGTATCTAAAGATAATGACTTATTATCCAAATACAATGACTTAGTATCTAAAGATAATGATGTAGTATTTTAAAATAATGACTAAATATCGATAAATAATGACTTTGTATCTTAGAATAATGGCTTAGTATCTAAAGATAATGACTTAGTATCCAAATACAATGACTTAGTATCTAAAGATAATGATGTAGTATTTTAAAATAATGACTAAATATCGATAAATAATGACTTTGTATCTTAGAATAATGGCTTAGTATCTAAAGATAATGACTTGGTATCCAAATACAATGACTTAGTATCTAAAGATAATGATGTAGTATTTTAAAATAATGACTAAATATCGATAAATAATGACTTTGTATCTTAGAATAATGACTTAGTATCCAAATACAATGACTTAGTATCTAAAGATAATGGTGTAGTATTTTAAAATAATGACTAGATATCCCAGATAATTGTCTTTCTACCTGAAAATAATGACATATAGTAATGAAATAACTTAGTATAACAATTATTGTCTTAGATTTTTAATATAATGACTTAGTATAACAGAATAATATAATCAATATAATGATGTAATATCACAAATAAGGATTTAGTGACTGGTGATAATGATTACAAGCTCAAAATGTTGATATATTTTCTCAAAAAATGACAGTATCTCAAAATAATGTATGGTTTTTGAAATAATGATTTAGCATCTCACTATAATGAGTTAGTGTCTCAATAAAACAATTTAATGTCACATTGTAATGACCAAATGTCTCAAAATAATTACAATATTTCAAATAATGACATAATTGACAAATCTCTATATCATTGTGTCTCAAACTAACAAGTTAGTGTCTTAAACTAATCACTCTCTATAGCAATACTTAATACATCAAAATAGTGCCTTAAATATCTCAAGATAATGATGGAATATCACAAAATAATGTTTTATTGAGATGCTATTTTGTTCTTCTGTAGTAGTAAATCATTATTGTGAGATTGTAAATCATTGTCTTGAGATATTTTAAATTATTTTGTGTCATTTTAATAACTTACTGGAGCTGTTATTATTGCCTCACATTAGCAGAAATTGTCTTCCATATAAATAAGTACGGCATGACACTTAATAAGTACTGAATGACACTTAACTATGTTTTATGGAGAAATAACTTAATAATCCCATAAAACATCTCTTTTTGAATAGTCTTTAAATTTTTTTTACTGCTTTATAATCAACTTTCACCCCTTATTTTTAATCCAGAAATGTTTGCACCAACATTTGGTTATTCTTTGAGTGGTTTTCAAACATTTCCAGACTAGTCAGTTAGTTTTACGGCCATGCTTGTAAGTAGGTTAAAAGTCGGTCCCTGTATTTACAATAGTGGTTATGCAATGCTGCTCAGGCAGAGCGAACCAGAAGAGGTACCAGTAACAATAAGTTCTGAAGTTCAACAACCCTGTAGCATGGAAAATGAAATAAAGTTTGATTAAGGGGAAACTGTTGCTTCAAATCTCAGTGGAGATGCATCCCCACTGAGAAGTTTTAACACATTGATTAATGTGTTAAAACTTTGCTCCTCTGAGGCGGTCCTTTCACAGCAGACGTGTAGATTTGATCATTTGTAGTGTTGGACAATATCAATGAGCAAACAAATCCCTTCATCAGTGGACTCATCATGTGGCCTTGGTTCTGTTCTGGAGAAGCTAATGCATGTTAATATCTTGATTTTTTAACTCCGTTACCACCAGTGAATGATTCTCCAGAGTTGTATAAACACCAGAAAGAAAAGTTTCAGCATAAGCAGAAGTGGACCATGTTTTAAATCTAACTTAAATAAATGCTTTAGAGCTTAAAAGCGGTTGTGTAAGTAGGTGTCATCTGATGATTTCTTTACCACCATGATACAACGGTTCCTCACAGGATAGTCGGGCTTCACCTTAGTTCAGCTCTGACGAAGAGACGATGGTGATTCTCTGGATGCAGGATCAAATAAAGGCTCTGGTTATACAACAGAACCATTTTGGGTCCACAGTGAAGTAGCGAATCTCATAATCTAACTTTTATGGTACTTGAAGGACCTTCAGGCTGCAGACTCGATGTTTCTGTAAACGCTGATATAGTAAATAGGGGGAGGAGCCACTGTGATGTTGACCATAAAAGATGATATGGATGGTTCTGTTTTTTTTTTCACCAACCTTCTGACACCTGATTAGGCTTAACTCTCGCCAAAGAGAAGGAGCGCCGGTGGCGCTGAAAGACGCCTCTCAACTGTTTGTTGCCGATTAATTTTCTAAATAATATTATTTTTTATCCTTAACTTTGTCTTCCCTATAGGCCCATCATTGAGCTTTGACCTAGTTTTTGCTTCTTTTTCTTACTTTGCAGAATGCTAGATTTGATTAAAACCCAGGTTTATATCACAGCCAGTGTTTGTAGTACTTGTGTAAAGCAACATTTCATGGAAATGGGTGGTATGATGCAGCAAAAATCCCTCCTTCTGGTCCAAATCCCATTTATTGGCGAGAGTCCTCCTGGTTCTGCCCACAGGAACTGTGTAGAATAACATGAACGTTGTGGTATTTCCAGAATATGTGATGCAGTAGTTATCAAACAGTTTCATGTTGTTACTGTGATATTATGATGTTTCCTTTTTATTAAGAAAGCCATATCAAGCCAGGATAGGCATATTGTTATAACGTGTTAAATTTCACTCACACATAGTAACAGCTACAATATTACTGACACAGAAAATAGATTATTTTAGGTCATACCTGTCCATAAACACAGAGTTTATTCAAATACACCTGATAGTCATGGAGCTGTTCTAAGTTTATTTTGGGTATGTAATTCATACGAGGCTTCACTTAAAATAACCAATGAGCAGAACAGGTTAAACAAACAAGTTTGAACCACTGGTTTATTTACCACGTATGTGGCCAGAATACTCTACAGCACATTATACCCTCTTACAGCAGGTGGTAAGAGAGACGTACAGTAGACAACTGTGAGACTTCAGCTGCTGAAGTGGTTGAGAAGCTGGATTAGGAAGGAAGAAGATAAATCTGTGTTTAATCCTCGATGTGAAACAACTGTACTGCCCTCAACTCTGGACATTTATTCTTCTGGAAGAAGGTCTGATCTCAACTCACGGTTCTGTCCTACACAGCTCACCGACTCAGGGCAGCATTATGCTTGCTCTCTTAAAAAAAGGATCATCTTCACTCCGTTTTTGTTGTTATTGTTATAATTATTGGCGCAGTGAGATGTATTATTTGTCTCGTATTTGTTAGGAAAATTCTCCAGAAGGCGCCAACTCTTTAAACAGAATGCCAAATAGTTGAGTTAACTGTCAACTATCGGTGGAGCTGTCACTCAACCGGCCACATTCTTCATCATACATGTTTTACATGTTATAAATAGACAACACATCTATTGACTCTCACACGCCTCCGCTTCTCTTATCCAGGTACGCAGTTTCTTCTTGGACCCGAGTTTTCATTATATCAACAGCCGGTCAGCAACGATTTGATGATGGAAATGAACAGGCCTCATTATCTTACAGCAAATAGTTGCACTTACAAGCTTAACCACGAGAACACTTTCTCCAGTTTTCAATCGATTTATGGTGCTGTCACTCACACTGACTGGTGAAAGGGGTCGCCAGCCATTTCAGAAGGGGAGAGGGGGGGGGGCACAGCTCCAAAAATAGAAACCAACCTCAAATTATGAGGCGGCAGTGTTGACTCTGTGGCCGGCCACCAGAAAATGAATGAATGCACAACATACGACGCTGAGATTCATGTTTTTCTTCTCCTGCACACAAACACCTCATAGGGAACTCATGCATACCTCATGAAGTTAGAACCCCCTTCTACAATGTCAGCGAAGGTTGTTTAAAACAAAAACGATTCTAGTCCGTCCGCCATCGCTCTCCTTCTCTTTCTTTCACCGGATTATTTCTTTATTAAGAAGGACAATCATCATTATATTTTGTTCATGATTTTACATGATACCCATTAAGTAGTTTTACCAAAGCATTTTTAATCATTTCTACTGAAATCAAGCTGAATGCATTTCAGCCTGTAAAAATATGCTTGCATGGTTTAAAAGGTATTTTTAGATGTTATCCGATAAATATTTTCTTAAAAAAGACGTGCTTGCTAGATCACTCCATCATTTTATCTACAAAATATATAATCATTGGTGGTCATCGTCTGAGTCTTAATTAATATTGAATATGGTTACAAGTAAATGAATAGTGAGTGAATATAATCAGCAATATCACAAAATAACAGAAGTTTATTTTCACGTGTTTGGGATCTGATATTTGTTTACGACGCTAAACAAATATCAGATTACTTACATCGTTGTACAGATTCCAGACCTATAACTATAAGCAGTGTATTAAATTTAGCCGGCGGGAGGCAATGTAGGCCAGCCTTTCAGTCCAGTTGCCCGGAGGATTCAACTCGGCTAGTCGGGCAGCAGCACAGGAAAGGAGGCTGAGCTGAGTTGAATCCTCTAGATTCACAGAACACTTTATCCGGAGGATTCAACTTGTCTCTGAGGATTCATCTCGACTCGGCTGAAATTAATTCCCTTCTCGGGGAAGAAGGCTGGCACCTGAGCCGAGTTGAATCCTCCGGGAAAGTGCTCCATTGCTTTTTTTGTTCAAAATAATAAATGCGATTCTCCATTTGTCAAAACCCAGTAGCAACTTAAAACGCCAGATCTCTCTCCGTCTGTACCAAGATGGCCGCGTCCATACGGAAACCGAGATCTGCTCTGTGGAGATAAGAAGAGCTTTTTCTAAACAAACATTAAAAAATATTTTTCACTCTCACTTGAAGGTACATAAAAAAAAACACAGTTATGAGTATTATAGTCTTTTTATTCAAAGAGATACCACTAATTACCCCTAAATCTATCTCAGCTATTACGTCAGATGATTTTTGAGTGTAACTCTTCATCTGTCCGTCAGGTTCTCTGTGTTTGAAGAGGTGGATTTGCATTTATCTCCCGTCAGCATCGATATGTTAAATCTTTCTTTCTTGTACCTTGTATGTCGTACCGGGATTTTTTCATTGCCTATTCTGGATCAGCCTCTGGTTTTACACTGGGACGCCCTACCTGACGCAAACCTCCACATTTATCAAGGCTTTGAGACCAGAACCACAAGCCCATTTATTTTGTGCACCACCAGTGTCTGGGTTTTACTGCTAATTTCTGATAATCGCTCAGAAACACAAGTCCCAGTTCCCACGTAGTGTTTTCCACCAAGCACTGGAAAACGTTTCAGGCTGTAGGTAAACGTTAGCTGAGAGGACCATAAATCCTGAATAGGGCTGAATAAATAAGAGAGAGTGAATCTGAATGTGAATGTGAGTGAAAGAGAGTAAAACATCTGCGCTAAACTCTCACTGTAGGCCACAGATAAAAACACTGCAGATTCTCAATAACAACATAAATCTTGTCTTCCGTTTTTTCACGACTGCTGGAAAAATGAATGGATTCATCCCTGAGGTACGGATCAGCATCGGTGCTGGATGAAAACAAACGCCCCCTGTGCTTCCTGACATCAGTCTGGAAGCTGAACAGGAAGAATAATGTCTATGTCTGAAGCCCACCGAAAGCCCCCACATTCTTATAGTGTGAGAAAGAGATGGTGCATCTTCTTCACACAACCTCCTCCTCTGTGTGTGTGTGTATGTGTGTGTGTGTGTGTGTGTTTGATCAGGCTATGATATTAGACCATGCCTCAAGACTGTATAAGGAACAATTAAGCTATTTTTATTCTGCATGCACAGACGTGCACCTTCCTCGGGGCGAGTCAGCTCTTATCTAACCTAACATCACGAATCTCCGTCGGTAGGTCTACAAATGTTCACCAGACCTCCTCAACATTTCAGACTGACATTAGTAACTTTAAGACTATTAGAACAGAGACTGTGGTACATGTAGATGTGGTACATGTATATGTGATAAATGATATGTAAATGAAGGATTTTACTTCCAGAGGTCCCTCACAGATGTTCAGAGAGGTGTCACATATTTTGTTACGAAATCTAAGTTTCACTGCAGGGAGCCGTTTCTAAAGAACCGGGCTTGTTTGTGTAGTTTAGCCAAGACTCTTTGTAGCGCTGTGAAGAACTCGCAGTGAAGTACCATAAAGCACCATGCTCAATTGATTTATATTAGACCCCTCTTATGGGACAATTTCCTTGAAGCGTCCCGTTGACATTGCTGATGGCTGGAAAGAACCCTCTCCAGAAATGATTTGATGCATAAAGACAAATGGGTTTACACAGAGGCTCTGCAGCTCTGTGAAATATTTTCGATATGTTCTCCCAGGCAGTGCTTAAATGATGCAACATAAAACTTTCATGGTACTGGAAAGCAGTTTCCCCAGAAGTGTTTTGACGTCTCATGCCAAATGGTTCTTCTTGGACAGTTTGTGGTACAGTCAAATCCTTGTTGAAAAAACACTTTGAATAAACCTGTCATTGTGCTTTATGGAACCCAGAGAGATTATCCAAAGCACCACGCTGTTATGATATATGTCAGACCCTTCAAAATGCTGCTTAGAACATTTCAGAGATGTCATCTTTGACAACATGCTTACAGTGTTTCCCAAGGGATTTGGAGAAACTGTGGGGGATGGACCCCGGACCTTCTAAAGGGGGTCCGGGCACAGGCCTCCCCAGAAGAACATTTTTTACCCTTTAAAGTTAAATGCATTAATCTGGTGTTCTTGAGAAAATTAAGAGGCTAAAGCTGTTATGTATTTATTGCTCTGTAAAAAATGTTTTGCTCTAGTAAACTATTGAATCTAATCATAAACATATTGGTGGTATTGACAAGAATAGTGACGTAACAAAAAGTCACTCAATGCAACAAAGTAGGGTAAACATTTGAGACGTCAAACTAAATGATGCAAAGGTAAAAAAAAAAATATATAAAATACACTTGATACTCCTGGAAAGCGCCCAGATATTATTATAATAATAATAATACTACATTTTATTTATAACGCACTTTGCATTTGGATCAAATCTCAAAGTGCTACAAGGTAAAAGCAGATAGAAACATCAATTAAAAAATATAATAATGACAATAATATAAGAAAAAAAGAAAAATTAGGGTTGCAGAATTAAATAATAAACCTATCTTTGACTGATATGTCAAAGATTAAGTGCGATATTATTTGTGATATGAGATGGTATTTTTACATTGTTATTCTCGTTTTCGTTAAAAACATATTAGAAGGATGATGGTTTGATATTTGCAGGCATCTGTACCATAAATATTTCTTAAGTCTGTAAAAAATAATGTGTAGGCTAAAAACTAAGTGGGAAAGTAAGAAATGATGGACTCAAAAGCGCTGGAGAACATTGCAGATTCTTTGGATAAAACCAACAACAACAATTCTCATTTTTTATTATACCTGTTGACGGTTATTATTGCAATTCAAGCAATAAAAAGGGGAACAATTTATCGTTCATTCAATAGATCTGGCGTATTTTCTGTTTTGTATATTATTGCTCCTGGACAAGTGATTTCATTTTTTTTTAAAAAAGGAAAAAAGGAGAGCACGCAATATCTCTTACTGGATTCATCGGCAGAATAATCGATAGAATACTCGACTACTAAAATAATCCCTGAGAGAACCCACGCAGACAAATTAATTGCGTAACGTTTCACGATGAACCAACTTTCCCCTCGGAATGCTGTAAATAATTTAACTGAAGCGACAGTCATAGCGAGGAGACGCTGACCTCATTAGCTAATCTTAACATTAACTAACTTAGCTAATGTTAGTTTTCGATGATAGCTTCTTGTTTTTACTGTCCTATATTGATAATGACAAGATTATGTCTGGCAGTTGGTTGATGGGAGACTGGACAGCGTAGTTGAAATTTAAAAAAATATTTCTTTCATTTTGAGACTGTGGTTGGACAAATTAAACTTTGCTGCCACAGTTTCATTAATCAGTGGGAGACACAACTTATCTTACTTCATCATGCTGAAGGCCCATAATCAGGTTTCTGTCTAGTTTATGCAGTTTTATTTTGCCCCATGTTAGATTTTAATATAAACCTTGATGTATGTCGCAGCCAAAGGTTGTAGCGTATAGCTCCTCCTAGTGGACGTAGGCGGTACATTTTTCCTGCAACTCAGACCAGAGTCCAGAGTTCTTCATGAACTTTGTGGTATTTCCGTCAGTTTGTAAAAGTTATTAAAGAGTTTATTAGTAGATTCACTGAATGTTTTGTTTCATAGTGTTACTTTAATGAAATGATGTCGTAGCCTTTTTTTTATTTAATAAAATTCAGACTTGGATAGAAATATTGGACATTTTCGGACACGGAAAATATATATATTTTTTTTGTATTACCTCTCCAACACGCCAAGGTTATGCAAATACGACTGATAGTTGTGGGACTATCTTAAGTTTATTTTAGGTTTATAATTAAGCCAAAGCTTAACTCGCTAACGCTAAAGGTTTTGCGTTAATTCATTCATGCGCTGCAAAGAAAACACCATGCTGAAACTTCATCTCCTGGACCTCACATGGTGCTCTAAGGAACCTTCTACGGAAATAATCATCCACGGTGTTCTCTCTGCAAAGAAACTAGTGATGTTTTCAAAAGCATCGCGCTGAAATGTCTTTCCTGGAGCCTTCAAGGTGCCTCAAAGAAACTATCTTAATCATCATGCAAGAAGTTTCTTATTGGACCCTTCAGAGTTGTAGATATTTCCTCTGAACTATGCTGTCACGGAGTTGTAAAGAACCTTCTGGAGAAACTATCTGTAGCTCTGTGCTAGAAGTATCCCGTTGACTCTTTGTGGGCAACAACTTTGCTCTGGAAAGGTTTTTCCAGAGCAAAGAAGAGTCTTTTCTGGAACTCTGAGCCACCCTCTCCTCCTCACTGTGATTTTACCAGTTTGTGATTTTTAGACTTTAATAAGCCAGGCGGGAGTGTTAACTACTCCATACAGAACCACAGGCCCATGCAGAGAACCACAGCAGAACCCTGCCAGAACCGTGGTTTCAGTGTGTGTGTGGTACTACCTGCATTAATCATAATCAGGACATGGAGAGCGAGCGCTCTCACGCAATGTTTCCACGAGGGAGGAGGGAGGGAGGGAGGGAGGATGGCGTAATCTGAGACTTGCTCTGTTTTTTTTTCTCCTCCTTCTCCGACTGCCACAACATACTTTTTTCCTGTCTTTCCTTCTGTCTCTGTGTTTTTTTGGGGGGGGGTTGTTTCTCTCCTCCCTCCCTCAACACAAATTAACATAGTTCTGTGTCACGCAAGCGCTTACATAAGTCTGCCATGTTCTCCCATTTTGGTTTTTAAGGAAGTTGTGAGTTTGTCTTTATTTTCCTCTTCTTTACTCTGGAAGTGGAGTTGATGGAGTTATGAATGTTCCGTGTGTGGGGAGAAGTCACAGACGAGTCTCATTACTTCCCTCAGGCAGTCTACTTTCACTCTACTACTGTACAACTCCATCATTTATGATTTCTCGGGCTGCTGGTTATACTTGTCTTAGTAAGAATTTAACTACAAACTACTTCAGTTAGCTCTTATTATAATTAGTTTGGTTATTTATGTTTATTTAATT
Source organism: Lophius americanus (assembly GCA_037951165.1). Lineage (NCBI taxonomy): Eukaryota > Metazoa > Chordata > Actinopteri > Lophiiformes > Lophiidae > Lophius > Lophius americanus. The sequence continues at coordinate 456,889 of JBBDHG010000186.1, forward strand.
CCATTTTTTACGGACACACTCCTTGTACGTAAAAAAGTTTAAAGTTTGCCGCTCTTTTGGTTTTTTCCAGCTGCTATCGTCTTTATCAAATTGCCCCAAACAAAATACAAAAAAGAAAAAAGAAAAAAAGGCACACAACTCCTGTTTGGATTTTTATCGTCTCTGATTCTGGTTTAACAAAAACAGGCGAGCTACGAGTGTTTGTAATGATAGATTATCAAAACCATGATGGTAAGAAAAGATGGCCCAGGACATCACCCATCCACAACACTACCTCACCCAAATGCCTTCTGGGTGCGGGAACAGGGCACTGAGGTGCAGAAGGGCTCGCCTGATGCCCGCGGTCAACAACGCCGTCAATAGTAAGCGGCGGTGAACAGATCCATGTGTGGACTGTTGTCCGTTAGTTGTTGTCATTATCGTTTTGTCAGATCTCTGTCATTGTGTGCCGGTGTGTAACATGTGGCTTTGTATTGACTTCGAATGTGTTCATGATGCGCAAAAAGTTCACATCGCATTCTGTGTGAACGCAGAATAAGAGTTGGTTCAAGTGTGTGTCGATTGTATGTTCCTGTTGGAGTTGGCAGTTAAATGAAACAAAAGCAAGTATATTTTCTGCATCATGTATGCAGAAAAATATACAATTTATCTAGGATAACTTTAAATCTGAGTGAAATACACAGTCTCCAAAAATGGATTTGTATTATTTCTACAGGAGTGTTATCACTGTATCTTCCCCACAGGAGCAACAACAACACCCCCCCAACCCCACCTCCACCCTCCCAAGCTAAGGAAAAATGTGTCAGGACAGGGTTAATAAATGTCGCAGAGCTCTGACTAAAGATGTGGTGAAAACGCTTCACCCTAACAGCGCTGTAAAACTCTGTGGTTCAGCTACAATACTGAGTGAAATAGAAAAATGGCACATATGCTTCCAGTGAAGTCTCTTTCCCCACCAAATAAAGTACCCCTATCCTAAAAAGAATGGACTCAGATTTGACTAATTAGTTCCAAACGAGATTCAGAATTTGGATTAATTGAAATAAAGTTGAAGCCCATTCCTAGATGAGCTCAGGCCTCTGAAAAAATGTTACTGCAGAAAGTTGAAACGGGTTTACCTGATATAAGTTTGTGATGCGTCAAGTCTAGGACTGATTTCTACTTGTTGGTGTGGTTGTATAGTAGACTAGTTGGGCCACATAATCTGTAGGGTGAGGAAACCTCCACTGGTTGATGTGATTGATCTAGAGCGAGCCTCTAGGCCTTCACATCTCTTGACCAGGGAATCAACAGTAGCTGACTTCAGATGGAAATTAGCTTGGAAGCAAGGTAGCTGGTTATCATCTTTGTTAGTCGACCGCTCCAGGTCTAAAATAGTTCCGGTATAAAAGACCTGACGCAATATTCCCTTACAATGGCGTCAAATTCAATGCAACATTCCTTTTCCATAGTTTCCGATATGATCGATTCACTACCCAGAATTCAGAATGAGGTCAAGTATAGAAGTGGTTGAAATGAGCTTCCTTCCTAGGGGGACTGGACTCAGCCTTAATGCTAAGGTATGGAACATCTGCAGGGAACACCAAATGAAAAAGTTGATGTTGTTTGGGCAGCTGATCAGGATGATTCGGGGGTTCCTCCGTTTGGAGGTTTTCCAGGCACCTGTAACTAGGAAGAGACGAACAAGTTGGGCCACATCTCGTCCGTCATGATCTCAATAATCTGTAGCATAGCTCCGTTAGCTGCCTTTCTGGAGAGATGCTGAAGCGGTTGCTACGGTCTACCTGAGCTGTGTTTAGCAGTCTTGGTTTCTGTTGGAATGCTCATCATTTTGCAGAGTAAGAATCCATAAAGTCATTCATAATGGTCAGACAACCCCAAAAGATGAAGAGGATGTATGTCTACCAGAACCAAGCTCTTAAACATTTATAAATTAGGATCTAACCCAGCTTAGATCCTGCATCATTCTCAGGATCCTCTGAGTGCACGTGTTGAAAAGTAAACTAAACTAATGGTGAATAAAGAGTATTGTTTGAACCACACCTACGCCTCTGACCTCAGACTGCTGTGTTGTGTTCACATGTGACATCAGATAAATGTGATCTGAAACTGTCAGAGAAGTTTGGACAAACTACAGCCACATACTAAAGAAGGAAAATATTTTTCCACAGCCGTGTTCTGCTGAGTCAGTGAAATGTGGAAGAGGCATTGTTTTTATTCAGCGTTGGCCTGCCAATGAACTCCGATGATTTCTGTCGAACGGAGGAGAAACTGGATCACAAATGATCAGATTCTGGTGCTGCTGGTCAGATGTTCTTGTGGTTAGACATAAGTAATGCCGATGCGAGTGACGTGCTACGTGCTGCATGCTACGTTAGACGCTGTTTCTGTTATGACAGACACGTGACGGACATCAGTCCCCCTACTTTTACTTCCTACAGGGTTCTGCTGCCCGACCGTTTTGCTTCATGGGTTTATTCCAACGGGAGGAATAACTTCATCCAACAAAACTATAAATAAACTAATAAAAGTTGAATAGAAAGAAAACAAATAAAACGATACTGGAACGGTAAAAATAAGAAAAAATGTTCTTGGAATAAAGTCAGAAAATACACATTTATAAAACGAATAAAAGGATACTGGAAAGGTAAAAATAAGAAAAATGTTCTTGGAATAAAGTCAGAAAATACACATTTATAAGGCTCCAGCTGTTTCGATTTAATGTGATTTGATTTAATTATATTAAATAAACCTGATTGAATTGTGCATATCTGACTATTTTCTTAAATGGACTTTAAGACAATAAAGGTGCAGAGTGTAAACTCTAGGGGTATATCTTTGAATGAATGGAATGTAAGATTAATCCTTATTTTTATTAGTGTGTAGTCTGATGAATCTAAGGATCTTTTTTTGACCGTTAGCGGGAGGAACTTTCCCCTTTTTAGGTTGAAGTGGCAAAAATCTTTACAAACCAACGAAGAAGAGAACAAAGACAATGAATAAGTTAATGCAGGATAACCATTTCCAACTGGGCGCCCAAGGGGACCGCCCCACGACGCCGGTGGAGTGAAGAAACATCTTGCGGAATGTTGAACAGATAACTAAGTTGAGGTCTTTTGCCAGGTTGTGTGGTCGAAGGTCTCTGAGCAGGAAGAATGTTAAGAGCTGTCTTTTCTTAGCGCGCTCTGATGTAGCGTTGTCAAACAAAATGTGTCATGGTTGTTTTTCTTTTTCCGAGTTGCTAATTTAGTGCATTTCACCGTCCTTGGTGATTACTACCTCCTGATTATGTTCACTGTAATCCAAGGCATTTTAATTCAACGCTCCTCTTTCACATCCGTCTCACTCATCCCTTAATTTTCAAAAAATCCCACTATTTTACTGCCATATTATTCAAGTTTTGTTCTGTTAACCAGTTAGTCTCTTGTTCCTGTGTGGACCGTGAAAAGACCTCGTGTTGACATCTTCAAATAACTTGTTGCCAGACCAAAAAAGACACTCGGTTTACGATGAAACAAATCACAGAAAATTAAAGAAATGATCTCATTAAAGAGACTTTTTTCGCTGAAGGGATTTTAGGAATAGTAGAAAGACTCCTTTTTGTTGTTAGATGATATTGTAGATAATTTAATGCAGATCAAATAAAAAGATAAAGAGATAAATATTTCATTGATCTTTAGGGAAGCAGCCACTCTTATACACAGACCTGCAGGAGAACAGAATGGAATTAATTTTCCTTTAGTGTAGGAAATGAAGAACTAGAAAGGAAATAAAATCAAATAAGAACGGTTAAAGTAATAAAGACTTTCCCCCAGTTTTTTTTTTTACAGCAACCAATGTCTGTGGTCAGAAATCCAATGTTTATTGTCATTTCTTAAGGCCTTTCTTTGTGAAATCAAATTTGAAAACCTTTTAATGCCAAAGCAATCCAATAGTCCTCAAACTCTAAAGAAGTTAGATACGTCAAACAGGATTCCAGCTGAATCAAACAGAAACAGAAACAGACATAGCTGATCTGGATGCTAGATGATCAAATGTAAACACACGGAGCGTCTGTATAAACTCTCAGCTCCTCTGGGATCAACTTTATTGTCGACTTATTCTCTCTCTCCACTCGTGTTTTTTTTTTTTTCCATGGTAGCTCCAGCAGGGAACGGAGGCCAGCTTCGTATTCAGTTTCTTTTGTTCTGCTATGGTATCGGACCCTCCACACAGACAAAGTGCCTTTGTGTGAGCGCAGGGGAGTGTTTCTTCACGTCCAGTAGAACCCCACTCATGTTCACATAAACACTTATAGATATATACATCTGTATGTATGTGTGTATGTATGTGTGTGTGTATGTATGTATGTGTATGTATGTATGTATGTATGTATAAATATAAATGTGTGCATGTATGTATGTATAAATATAAATGTGTGCATGTATGTATGTATAAATATAAATGTGTGCATGTATGTATGTATAAATATAAATGTGTGCATGTATGTATGTATAAATATAAATGTGTGCATGTATGTATATAAATGTATATATGTTTATATATGTATGTATGTTTATATATATATATATAGGTATGTATATATGTATATATGTATATGTATGTATATGTATGTGTGTATATATATATATAAATGTATGTATACATGTATATATATGTATGTATGTATGTGTATACAGTATATATCTATATCTACATGATGTATATATTATATATATATATTTATGTATATGCAGAAACACACACACACACACACACACACACACACACACACACACACACACACACACACAGCCACGCCCCTTCCAGGAGAGATGTGGTTGATAAAGCCAGAAGTAACAACACTGGCTGCTCATTGTTCTCCGCAGCGAGTTGTGCCGTAAGGAATGCAGTGATATCCATCTCGCCTGGATTTCAAATATGTCCTTATTGGAAGCAGATGTCTTATTTACAGGAGGGGAGGGAAGGAGGGCTCAGTCACGGCCAATGTCCAAATTTTACACATTTATGTAACCGTTACAGTTCAGGCTGTCAGCTCGCAACCTTACCCTCAGAGCTGACGGGATTATAGCAGCTGGAAAAGGTCAGCGCAGGCGCAAGAAAATGATCTGAAGGAGTTTGTAAACTTTTGTGTTGTCCTGCACATTCTTCAGGTAATGTTTGACCTGACTGTTTGTTAAATTTGATCTAAAGTTCCTCACATATTCTTGATTCCATGGATGTGAGTTTTTGCTGTTAGTAGATGCATTTCTGAATGTGAATTTTGGCACACGGTTAGACTTCACACCTGTGCCAAGGCACAACGAACACTTGTCAAAAATGTTTTCTTTAAAGAATTTGCCTGATTTATGTTAATAGGCTATAAGGGAAAAGAGACCACTTTTTGAAATTGCTACGTGGATGACAACCAGTTCTGTCAGCCCTCCAAACCAAAGTCCGCCCTTCCACCAGCTTCCCTCTCCTGAGTGTCTCCTGGAAATTAAAACCTGGTCCTCTCAAAACTTTCTCAAACTCAACCGCAGTAAAACGGATGTTCTCCTCGTTGGCTCAAAAACAAATCTGACGGCTTCTCACTTTCTACTTACAATTCCATAGTTTCTCCCTCTCTCCTAGTCAAGAGTCTGGGTGTCATCTTCGACAGCACATCATCATTCCAGGCACACGTCAATGATATCACTCAGTCTGCAGATTTCCCCCTACCTTAATATAAACCTCTCTTTCAAACCCAACTTTCACACACGCCATCCTCGTCAAGGCCATGGTCACCTCACGCATTGATTACTTTAACTTCCACCACCTCTGGTCTTCAGCTAAAGCCCCTCCTTAAACTTCAGTTGGTCCAGAACTCTTCTGCCGGCATCATTACCAGAACCCGCCCTATAGAACACATCACCCTCGTCCTTCTGCAGCGTCACTGGCTGCCAGTCAAAAACCGCATCGACTATTGGGTCCTCCTTCTCACCTTCAAGTCTCTCCGTGACCCAGCACCTCCGTATCTGTCCGTCATCCCTACACGTCCTAAAACAAAAACATTCTGAGCAGGACCCTTCAGAACATCCAGCCGTCAGGCATTTGTGTAAAATTTCTGTTTTCAATAATGCTGCCTCCATATGTGAGCTGCAAATATCGCCGATGTCCTCAGAAGCTTCTCAGCCTTGTGTTCAGGACTGTTGGATGCAATTCAGCAATATAGCAGATAATTGTGCTGCAGCTGGTTTGTCTCTGTTAGTGTTTTGTTTTTCCCCCTCAGAGGGTTATATAGGGTTACTCTCCATCTGTATATACTGTGACACCGTCTATCTACATTTCCCAAACAGCACACATTTCAGTCACATTCACCCATGCTTTGTAGGGACCTTTAAGGGGCACATCCCATAATTGGTTTCTTCTGTTTGCCTCCCCCCCACCTTTTTAGGCACATTTGCACAGTTTAAGTCAAGTCAAAGTTTATTTGTATAACACATTTAGAACAACCATCAAGTGTTGACCAAAGTGCTGAATGGGTTTTTAAACCGATTAAGTTAGAACACAAAGAAAAATGTTTAAAATGAGATCTAGTATGTCATGGTGTCAAAGCTTAATTTATCTCAATTCGAGTTAAAGGCCAGTGAGAAAGGTGCTTCTTTAGCGAGCAAGGGTTTAAAAAGTTGTTGGGTCCTGGGCAGCATGGCGGCCCTATGGTTAGTTCTTTTGACTCACAGCAAGGTTGTGGGTTCGAATCCACCGGGAGACCGAAGCCTTTCTGTGTCATTTGTTAAGTCACTACTACCCCTGAAAAATAAAGACCTCTGTTTCTGAGTTCACAACATTGTCCGTAGGCGGACACAGTCCCGCTTCAGCATCAACGTCCTACTGACTTCTGGATGGGTGCCATTTGGAGGATCTCAATTCCATTAGTTATATACCTAATATATACATTAGATACTGTCAATAGTGGTTTACCGGTCTAATTGTCGGTCCTGTGATGAACTGGGATGACAGGGTTAGCGATGAGAGAAAATGAAATAACAAATTATAAACACTTATGGCAGAGGTTTATGGTCCATCTAGATCAGTATCTTTCCCTGGAAACCACTTTTCTTTCTTTATGACATACATTTTTAATTTTCTAAATAAACACATAGGTAATTCTAACAAACCGCATAGTCAATGAAACAAATAACAAACTCCCTCCCACCCTTACCCAACACAAAAACAAGAGGTGGTCATCCTGCGTACATATGGGTCCGCCTGTTAAACTACTGTCAATAATACAACTAAAAACTTTAGTAAATTTAAAATTTAGTAAATAATATAAATTCCAACATATAAAATAAAACAGGAAATAGATACAAATGCATAAAATTGACATTCATATGCATAAACCTAACTTTCAAATGCAGATGCTTTTCCCACTTCGCTCAACCATTCCTGAAAAGGAAGTTCTCAAGACTTCTTCCAATTGCTGAGGAAGATTTGACATCTGATCATGATGGAAGTGTCAGTCGGATACAAATTTACAAGTTTTTGGTTCCGTCCATCCAGGTAGTTTGTCTAAAGTTGCAGTGATAAGTGCTTGTGTTTGAACTCGCCTTTTATTTTGTTATGATGTTCATAAGAACAACCATTGTTTATTTATTGTCTGGAATACTGTTCTGAATGTTAATGACCGAGTCGGAATCATCAGGGATTTATATCCTGTTAAAAACGATTAAAAATACCTGCATGCTCAATCTTAACGGATGCTCTGAAGGCAGGTTCTGCTGATCAGTCGTCGGATTTCTTCAGGCCACACATTTGAAAACAGTAATCAGGAGGTCAAAGGGTTGAAGCGGAGAAAGAATGCAGCTGTGCAGGTGCACACATGCTGAGTCACAAGCACACACACACACACACACACACACACACACGCGCACACACACACGTAGGCTTAGTGTCAGGATTGGCCTCACCTGACCCAGAATCCCCGGTGGAGTCATCAGCAGGAACATCTGAAGCTGATTTAAGTTTAGGACTTGCAGCCCTGCAGCTGCTCTGTGTGAGACCGACCTTTAACTGGAAGACAACTGGTTCCACTCCCATAACAACCAGCCGGACCTTTAGAAATTACCAAGTTCAAATATTGTAAACTAGGGCTGCACAAGTCGCTGAAGTTCTTGCCCTGAAATATTGAGAAATAGTCAACATGTTCTACAACAACCAGATTACATTAATCTTCATATTCTCAGATATCGTATTTTGATTTATCGTTGTCATTACAAAGCAGGAAATATTCACATGTGAAATGATGCAACAAACAATTTACCTCTTAAAAGAAATGAGACCGACCCTCATTTTATTTTTTATTTAAAGCAGTCGTAGTGATCTTTTAAAAATGATAATTACTGAGTAAGAATCAGTACCTGAACCTGTAAACATAAAGTGATCCGTTAAGTTTCTTATTCTGGAATATAATGAGCACCATTATTTCCAACCTCGATTACGATTGAAGAATGATTTTTCTTATATAGATATCTATCTATCTATATCTATATATATATATTTTCTGCATATCAGTATAACCTTCGTACTTTTTACTTTCATTTTAACATACTAGATTTAAAAACAAAACAGAACATTAAGTCAAGTCACAGTCAAAGATTGTATGTGCATATACTCCCTCTAGTGGACACATGTGGTACGTTTTGGCCCAAATCCCTCTTTCGATTTAAAATCCCTTTTTTGGCACATTTTGGGTGAATTAGCCGTCCAACTGTGCCAAATGGAGCGTCCGCCTGGTTCTGTCGCACAGAAACTGTAGAATCACATGACCATTGGGATATTTTTATCAGAGTTGTTGCAGTAGTTATCAGAGTTTGATCAAAATCATTGATTGATTTGATTCAGCAAAACAGGTTCAGTATCGACGTGAATAAGATGACATTGAATAGAAGTTTTAAATGTTGATTTGTTTTTGATTATTTTTGATTAATAGCCCAGCCCTAGCGTAGACATACTGTTGGGGCTGAGTACTCAAGATGCCCCAGATGATTTCTGGAGGTACTTCTCCATTTTGTCCATGCACCTGAATCCTTAAATTCTCCAAGAACAGGCGCAAATACAAACAAAATGAAAGTCTCGGCCCGTCAAAACAGAGTTTAGAATTAGATGAATGTATGTGTGAGATATCGTCACATACCTAAGCTACGTGACATAAAAGATTCCTACAGAACTACAGCTGTGATTGGGTCTTTTGACGCCCTTACAACAAGCCTCTCGTGTGAAATAACATTATTATGGTCTGGGGACGTCATGATCCCGTGAAGTTAGATCAACATCGGAAATTTTGCAGCATTTATGCAAGAATTTCTCTTGAGAGAAAGGTGAAAAATGTTAAAATAAGCAGCGAGCTGACAGCGAAACCTAAAGTCTCTCCAACTGTAGATCAGATTTCATAGAAAAACACCTCGGAGCTCCTTCAGACTCCTCCAGAGAAATGCAAATTAAACAAATCGTTGTGTAGAAGAGGGGTATCTCCATCCAGGGCAGGTCTGAGGAGCTTCACACCTTCTCTGGGAAAAAGAAAAGCCCCTCTGTAGAGCCAGGGTCTGGTTTGAGTTACAGATGTTGGGTTTACCAAAGGTCACTGGAGTTCAGTTAAAGAAACAGAGCTGCCACACAGCCGGAGAGATTGTCGTTTACTTCACCTCCTTACACCAGTAAAAAGAAGAAACAGTCCGTATAATTGGGCAAGAGGTGATCACATCTTACACTAACATCCAGGAAATTCACAGCACAAACTGACGCATTAATACAACTCCATAAACTGAAATTGCAAATAAAGCCTAATATGAACAATTTTCTCCCATTGGAGAAGAAAACTTGAATACTTCATCAAGGCCGTTAGTAAATCTTCAGCTCCGTCCTGCAGGCATCATTACCTGCCATCAAATCCTGTTCTTTTGTGCTCACTGAAGTTAAACGCACAGCCCATAAACAAGAGGTGACATCAGGTACCAGACCCGGTTCCCATGGCAACAGATGATGGTGATTAGGTAGCTTGTTGCTCCGCCTCTGGAGGACGAGCTGGTTAGTTATTTTCCACTCATCTTAATACCTGTAACAACAGACAAGCAAACAACCCTCCACCACCGACCCCTATCAACTCTAAGAAAAGACTATGTCCATGAAACATGAGCAGAAGGAAAGAAAGAAGCTAAATAAAGGGTCAAATTAAACAGCTCCTTTGAAAAGTTTCCAGAAGACATTAATCCTAAAGCTGGTTGGTGACACTCACATGGTTAAACTCACTCAGGCACTGAAGTCAGCTTCTCTTTGGTTTCCTTTAAGGTCATCCTTTAAGATATAGTGTCAGTGTTTCCAGGGACTCCTGTTATAACCACCCAGTCTGTGTTTTTGGGTTTTAATGAACTAATTCATTTATTTATTAATTTACCCACAGCCCCAAACCACCTCCTCCCGATGGCATCAAGTCCAACCCCTCCAAACGCCACAGAGACCGGCTCAACGGCGAGCTGGACAAGCTCACCAGTCTGCTGCCCTTCTCTGAGGAGGTCAGGTCTCGGCTGGACAAGCTGTCGGTGCTCCGCCTCAGCGTCGGCTACCTGAAGGTCAAGAGCTTCTTCAACGGTGAGTGTCCTTACATTACATCACAAAGTCTTTGTAGCTTCGACTCTTCGGGGAGATTGGGGTCAAAGGGTATCTGCCCTGAGCAGCAGCAGGGGCGTGCCCTCTTTTGAGTCTGGATACTGGTGGTGGTGGCTAACGACTCGGCTGACACTGACGAATGATGGGGGCTGATGGATCTGTGAAGACTTGGGAGAGATGGAGGGTGCACCAACCAGCTTTATAAAAGAACTAGATGCACGCAGGGAATATTTCAAAAGAGGGCAGCTGATGATGAAGCAAGACTGAATGAGAATAATAAAACCATGTGATCAGTCGGAGCCCGGTTATGCAAGGGGACAGTTTCCCTCACTGAAGTCAAAGACCTCCGGATCTTGAACCTGTAAGCAGACTCATATGAACACATCCATCTGGGGAAATTGAGTTGTGTCCCCTGTTGCCGGTGCAGCGGCAGAGTTTATTTAGTAGGTAATTGTTGTTCTGCCAGGTTGATGTTCCAGAACTAGACAAGATCCAACAGTTCTTGTGAGACTGCAGCTGGACTTTTCTCACCATGACGTGCCTGTATGGGCCCGACCCTCTACAAAATGGATCATGGTGTCTGGTCCAGACTTCAGAAATATTGGGGTTTTCTCTTTAGTCTCTCTTGATTTAAATGTTAATTTTGCAAGTAACTGAGAAGAGAACAGGAAACATATTGTAAACAGAAAAGGCGACAGTGTTACCTCCACACTTTGAGACTTTAAACGGGTCAACATGGGTCAGTGTTAAGCTAACACAAAGCTAGTGTCTTTTCCGAGGACCAGTCAGCTACAACTCTGAAAACCTGTTGGTTCAGCTGTATCAGTTTTAATTGACAGTTTGGTATATAAATATTGGTTATAGCTGCTCTGATGAACATTGCTGTGTCAGTACAACTGTGTTGGTACTGCTCAAAAGGTTCCATCAGTCATGATTACGTAGGGATGTCAGTCACGTGTAGCTCTGCTTATTATCCATCTTTACAGTAGGTTTTTATTTTGTGGGTTTCTTTCTGTTCTGTTGGTTCCCCGTGGGAAACTTTGTTCAGGAAACTCTTAAATTCACTCAGCCACTTCATTTCAACCAGCCAAACGAGGCTACCTTGGAAACATAGTAGCGTTAGCATTTATAAGCCTGTTTACCTAATTAGGGAGATTTTCTTTGTGATTCTTTCTTTCTCTTTTGACCTTTTTGATAGTTGTGTCTGTTATAATGATTGTAATGGTGCAGTTTTGGAAAGGTTTTATATTTTGGGGTGAATTATGTCTTGGATAGCATATAAAGGACTGAAATCTGCTCATTGAAGCCGTGCAAATCTGAATATTTTGGAAAAAAAATCATGATTTCCATGTTGTTAGACTTTCATTCGGGAATCTTAGCTTCAAAGTCTGGTTTTAATATGTCAGAAGTTCCCGTTTTCTATTGTTTGGCACAACGGGTAAATACATTTCTTTTTAGGAAGTGAACATTTTTATCCACTAAGGTGCTCAAAGGTTTAATTTTTCAGTATGATAGAAAAAATATGATGAAAATAAAACAAAAGGATAAACATTTAAGATAAATACAAAAAAATCATTAATAAAACAAACAAAATTACTATTAATATAAACTAAAAATAAAGTAAAAGTAGAAATTATTAGAAAAAAGAAGTAGGAAAATCTATGGTAGAAAAAAACAATACAAAAATAGAATAGCATAAATTATACTCAAAAAACTAAAATAACAAAGAATATTACAAAATAAAAAAGAGTAACTTTTATTTGTGTCATTTGAAAAAAACGGGGTATTATATAAACAAAGTGGAAAATCCTGGACATAAATGAAATTGTATTAGATTCTTAAGATCAGCATTTATGTTATCTAAAAAAAACCTCAAAGAAAGTTGAAGACGATCTTAATATATAATATTTAATATCATCTGAGACATCTAGTCTCGTCTTTGACGCAGTTAGAACTGCAGACAAATTTGATTGTAGAAGAAACCTTGAAACAGGACGCATTACATTACAACACCACAACTTAATTGAATTAGTCGAAGAGAGTGTTAAAAATATCTGGGACTGGGACTCAGTCAAAGCTTGCTTCATTAAAAATCATTACTCCTGTTTGTTTTACAAATTTTATAACATTTACAAAGAGGATAAAGAAAAGGACATAAAGGACGGCAGCAGAAGGATTTGTTTTGTTGGAGCACAGATTGGTTTTAAAAGATAAATGTGTGAGGATAGATAATCAAAGAGCGGATTCTGCCATATTTCTGTCAACACCCATCTTTGGGAGGTTATTCCAGTTTTCACAGAGCTTCCTCATATTGTTCGGATGCCTCCTCTGAAAATAGCAGCAATTAGATCCAGACAGCCAGAAAGACGCAGCTCATATTTACAGTCAGGGGAGGATTGGGGGAGGGGGGGTGTCCCCACCTGAGATGCTATATCAGTTCAGGGCTATGACATGTGGCCCCTCTGGCCTACCGTATATTTGGAAATTACCTCATCGTCTGTCTCTGTCCGCCAAAGTAACGGGATGTTCTCATGGATAGGAACAAAAAAAAAAGTATTTTGCTTTGAGTATTTGGTAATTAAGGGATCACTTTGTTAAATCTAAGTCTGTCTATTGAATCAAAGGAATATAAAGTGATGATCCATAATTCTATGTGTGACCCTCTTGCATAGCGTGCTTGCTCCATATGGTCGTCCTGTTATTGTCCAAGTAATAATAAAGTTTGGATATGTCAATCCATTTATTATAAACTAAACCAGGTTTATGATCTCCAAATGAAGAAAACACACTTCTTCCATCTCAAGCCACGTCACGTTCATCCACCGTCAAAACACAACGGACCTCATCTGCGCCACACTTGTCTAAGTGAGGCTTTTCATTTCATGAGGGAACCCTGGCTACTCACGGCACCAGCCAGCAGCATTTATGGAATATACTATTCATAGAAAGTAATCAAACATGCATTTTATTAGTGTATAGCCAGCTGAAACTAAGACGTGTGTTTACGTTCGCTTAGAATAAATAAGCCCTTTGTGTCTCCAGAGGGGACGGGGCCGCTAACATGTTTGTACTGTGTCCCAATAGAGACAAAGTGTACTCTGGATCTAGAGAGGTACTTTTCATGTTTTTAGGTAGAAGGGGATGAAGAATTGCTTGGCCTCTACAAACCCACAAGAAAATGATAATCATTTGATGAGTGTCCATAACTTGTTGTTGGCAAACTTTCCCACTCGGTGGGCAAGAGGCAGTTGTAGGAGAATCCCTTTGTGAGATCCCTTACCTTTCCTGTGTGGGCTGGGGATGGGCATTGCGAGGGAAAATACTATCGGATAGTCCCACAGCAGTATTTGAGTATTATTTACCAGCCTTGTTGGTATTAGAGAGATATTTTTATGTTGTTGATAGCGGTTACAAACAGGCTGCAAAAATAACCGCCACTTAAGTAAAAATATATATATGTGTATATTTTTATCAATGTATTTATGTATGATGTCAATAATGGTTTTAAAAAGTTAAAAAAACAAAAACGAATAGGTATTGGCTGGTCAGACTTTCTAAAACGCGTTCGGCTAACAAAAATCTTTTTTGTGCAACACTAGAATATTATAAAATCCCTGCCCATCCTGACTCATCACTACCGAGGCTGTGGACCAAGTCTTTACTTGGTCCTCTGTCAGAGGAGGAGAGATGGGGCCCATTCCATGATACTTAAATTATTACAAATGGTGCAACGTACTTTTTATTTGGCACAAGACAAAGTAAGAGTTGGTGAAACTTCCATCAAAAGAAAACAGGTGAGAGCTGAAAGACTCGACATGTTACACCATCTAGAGGTAAACTACTGATGGCTGCACCATCTGCTCAGGGATTGACCGCCACAATTTATTATCTTTAATAGTGATTTCTCAGTTTCTGGCATGACTGCTAACGTTTGCATTACTAATTTGACATGGTCTGTTTTCCAAGACCAGTCTGCTCTCCGAGCCTCAACCCTTAGGTCAACAGGAGTAGATGTTGAGATAAAGCAAACCGTCCCTTTTACTTATTAAATCATGAGCAGTGCACATTTAACAGTTTTAGTACACTGGTATTCTGCCAAACTTATAAATCCAATTGATCTGTATTTAGAAGCATTACAGTGAAACTTTTGGTCGGATTTTAATTTAACTTGGTGAAAGACTGTGGCACGAGACGAGGACGGAAGAACTCCTGACATGAACTCAGGACATCTAGGAAGTCATTTCAATCCCAGGCTGAACAGCTGTATGAACTACTTTTGTGGTGAAAACTAAAGGTATTTGTTTTATCTTTATTTAACCCTTAACAGTTGTTTGGTTGAGCACTTTTTGGAGTCAAAATGTCCTGTTAAAAAATGTGACTGAACCCATTTATAACATGACCCAGTGGCAGCATGTGTATAGTAAATAGTAAGGGGCCAATGATGGAGCCCTGCAGGATGCCACAGGTCAAAGGGGCCTCCGAGGAGGAGGTGTTAACTATGGCTGTAGAGACAATTTTGTTTTGTTTGAGGATTTTTTTTTGCATATTAAAGCATGTGAGGACTCACATGTAACTTGATTCAACCAAACAAATCTCATTAGGGTTGAATAGTTTTTGAAAAATATTGTTTTTCTTCCAAAAGGTTGAGCTAATCCAATTAAAATGCTCTATTTCCCCTGAAATCAAGATTTCATCATGAATTCATTTTATTATAAGTCTGATTCTTCTTACTGTTTAAAAACGTGCTTCTCCAGACACTGATCATTTTATGGTCCATTTAGAGTCTCTCATATTAAATGAATGAATAACCAACAGAACAAAACATTAAATGGTTACCCAGGAAGTCCTGTTGAGATTAAGAATCTCTTTCACCTGAGAGACTCGGCCAAAGTAGAACAAAACGCATAATCCACCCCCAACGTTCCGCTAATCCTCTGACACACGCCGTCTTAGAAGAGCATTTGAGGACACTGGTCTGGTTTCAAAGGGTAACATGTATAATCATATCTTGGACAAACTTCTAACAACCCTTGTTTCTCCCACTAACTGTGGAAACAGACATATACACGTTGGGGAGAAAATTGTTTTTGCATTTAGTAGATTTGCTACAGTTGGTCCTTGCCCCTGACAGAGGTACTTCTCCAGCACTGGTTTATTTATGGCTGGATTCATAGAACTCAGTCAGAGGAAGCTTTCCTTGTTTTTTTTCTTTTTGTTTTCAATTGAATTCCAAATAGAACATTTTAATGTCCATGATTATAAGTTATAAATGTTCCTGGACACAAACAGAAAAGAACGGCCCACCGTAATGGAGAGGGAAGGATCTCATGACTAATGAACCACCGTATTTTTGAGACAAATATATGTATTTACTACTTTAGTTGTGAATAAAAGATGAGCATTGATGCATTTAATAAATCAGTCAAATGCTGTCACTGATATAAATGATGAATGTTCTCAATTGAAGCAGTAAAGGAGCCAAACGTTTTCTTGTGGAGGCAAGTTATGAATGCTGGAATAATAAAGCCCTTTTATTTTATTGCTTTCAGGCTATGGGTCCTTATTGCAGGAATCAAATCAATAAGAGCTTTTGTTCTGCAGAGCACGTCCAAAATCTCAGCCTCTGGGGCCGAAGCAGTTATTGACAATGACAATGAAACTGTACTAACTCCCTGCAAAATTGGACTTTAAGAGCGTGAAAACTGTCTAACATCATTTTTTAGATGTTTGTATCAGAAAAACTCGTGATCTAAACAAAATAGAGTTTGAGTTTTTGAGTTGGACCTGCTGCCAAGAGGGAACTGAGCCGAGTGCTTTGGAGTAATCAATTATTTGGCGGCGGTGGTCACCAAGTGCTGGAGGAACAAATGTTTTCTGAGGCTTGGAGTCTGGTTACCTCCAGACTGAACTGCCACTGTGGTGAGTGCACAGCGCTTTTATTTTGAAAAATAATATGGGAGTTGGTCATTTTTTTATTAAATCAAAGACATGTGGATGTTTTGTTCTGGAGAGCTTAAACAGTTGACTGATATACGATCAGTTCATCATGAGTGAATTCATCTGCAGCTACGATTAATGTGAGGGACAAGACAAGAAACTTGTCCTCGAGTTTGAGATAATCTTTTCTTTCAAAACCTGGTTAGTTATTTAAACCCCCCAACATGCAACAGGATCTAATGTCAGTTAAGTTCTGAGTTCCTCTGCTCGTCCGAAAGCTCACAGATATAGTCCAGGTTCATCCAGTGAAATAGTCCAGGTTCACACGGTGATAGTGTCCAGGTTCACACAGTGAAATAGTCCAGGTTCATACAGTGAAACTGTCCAGGTTCACACAGTGAAACAGTCCAGGTTCACACAGTGAAATAGTCCAGGTTCACACAGTGAAACAGTCCAGGTTCATACAGTGAAATATTCCAGGTTCACACAGTGAAATAGTCCAGGTTCACACGGTGAAACAGTCCAGGTTTACACAGTGAAATAGTCCAGGTTCACATAGTGGAACAGTCCTGGTTCACACAGTGAAACAGTCCTGGTTCGCACAGTGAAATTGTCCAGGTTCATCCAGCGAAAAAGTCCAGGTTCACACAGTGAAACAGTCCAGGTTCACACAGTGAAACAGTGTTGCAGGAGTATTTGACTGTAAAACGCAGCATTTCTTAAGCGTAGTAGAATCAATCTAAAAGTGTTAAATAGCTGCGTTTACGGGTGTAAGATGCTTCTGAAGTCTCTGACTGGAATCAAATGTTCCTAAATGCATCTAGATTTTGGCTCCTGTTCTAACCGAGATAAGCCCCGGTTTGAATCGGACTGCAATGTTTATGTTTTCATGTCAATCTAAGAATTCTGTCGTTCAACATTTCCAATTACATCAAGTTACAACAGCCCTTCCAGCTGCGCTGATCTCATCCATGCTTGTTGAAATTTACTGCCACCATTTCTCCATGTGTCTGGCCCAGAAACTTAACATCTTCTTTCCTAATCTTGCTATAAAAAGATTGGTTGTTATTCAACCCAACACCAGACGAAATAATCTCTTTAATCTGACAACTCTACCCCCAGAAATATTCATCATTGTAAAGACTGCCTCTGAAAGCTGCATATTACATAAATGACTGACTCGGCGTCATGGAAACGAGTTCCATGAGATCTTTCCCACCTCCGCTGTCGCTCATTCCTCAGCCGCAGAGTCGTCGCTCTTGCTCCTACTGAGCTACACCCATTTCCTGTGGCGGCCCCTGCAGGGGCCCCCTTTTCCTTCAACTGTTCTTCAGCCTCCTCCACAATGGCTCCTACGTGTGCAGTGCACACCTCCTCCACCCCCCTCCAGCTCAAACATAGGCTGCTGGAGTTTAGTTTGTTGTTACAGGAGGGAGGTCTGTTGGCACGAGAGGCCTGCAGCAGGAACAACCCAGGGCTTTATGCATTCATGAAGCTCTCCGACACGCTCCCAGAGGCTTCCCCGTCTGTCCTGCCTCCTCTCACCTGCTTCAAAGTTCAACTTTCAGTGTCTGTATCAGACCTCATTCGTCGTGTAACTCGTTATCCACATTTGCTAACCGTTAAGAAGTCCCAATTACCGTTCATTTTGAGGTTTTCCCTTTTCATTATGTAAGGACAAGTTTGATCTTTGGATAATTCCTGAGATCAGTCCATGATCCGTCTGCTTTACTCTGTTTCCTAGTAACTTTTTTTTTTTATCTTTCTTGGTTATCTTTTATAGTTTCATCAGGTTCATGAGATTTCCCCTGCAGGAAAAGTGTCTTTGTCCCCACATACTTTATTTTTCCAGAAAGACTCCTTGGCAGCGATAATGCCTGGAAAAAGACCTCAAAGTTCTGAGTCTTGACTCTCTCTCCGTCTCTTTCTGCATGTGCTTCGCTCTAATTTTTTTATATTAAACATCATTTAAGTTAACAACTTTAAAGAATTTCAGATTTTCATGAAATAAAAGCATGAATGAAAAAGCAACACAAGATAAAAAAGACAATTCCAGAGACAAATATCAAAGAGAACCATAAAGTCAGGCCAGAGCTTTGCTTTTTCTTTCAAAGGTAACACAGAGACAAGAAGGAGTTAGGTTGAATAGGAATCTTAAGTTAATGGGTCCCCCAAGAAGACACTGAACCTGATGAGCAGAGATTAAAGATTGTAATTGAAGACCGTTGCACTTAAGATGACTGGGTTGGGTTTGGAGATCTTTAATGTCTAAAGTCAAACAGGAAACAAACAGGGAAATGTTATCTTAAGTCTGAAGCGTGTTGAAACCATGTGGAGAAATTAATCTCAAACCCCAAACATGTTAAAATAAACATCTGTTGTGTGACATTGTTGAGTAGATTCATACGTGTGTCTTCATTAACAAGTAAATTAGTTTATAACTAGTTTTTGTGTATTTATTTAAACTAAAGCATTATTGCCCCTTAATGCTGTTATTTTTGACAACTTGATCATTCAAAATAATAAAAGACATTCCAAATAGTGAATTCATGATGCATTTGCTAGACTTATGTGCATGTAATGTCAAAATTCGAATTTTGCAATATATTACAATACGTATCGCACTACCCCACAAAATATGGCAATATATTACAATGAAACTGTATACAGATGACGTCATGTTGACGAAGAAACTGTATACAGATGACGTCATGTTGACGAAGAAACTGTATACAGATGACGTCATGTTGATGAAGAAACTGTATACAGATGACGTCATGTTGATGAAGAAACTGTATACAGATGATGTCATGTTGACGAAGAAACTGTATACAGATGACGTCATGTTGACGAAGAAACTGTATACAGATGACGTCATGTTGACGAAGAAACTGTATACAGATGACGTCATGTTGATGAAGAAACTGTATACAGATGACGTCATGTTGATGAAGAAACTGTATACAGATGACGTCATGTTGATGAAGAAACTGTATACAGATGACGTCATGTTGATGAAGAAACTGTATACAGATGACGTCATGTTGATGAAGAAACTGTATACAGATGATGTCTTGTTGATGAAGAAACTGTATACAGATGACGTCATGTTGATGAAGAAACTGTATACAGATGATTACTTTATTTTTTGATTAACCAAAATAGTTATTTTTCGTAGGTTTCTGAGGTTTTTGGAAAATATTTTCTGAGTATGAATGTAATTTCATTTGTTCCTAATCTTTTAAGTATTAGTGCTTTCAGTACTGAAACATCCTTTGAGGATATCCTCCTGCTGTCAACAGAAATACTGTTACAAATCACTTCCTTCCTTTAAGAGCTAATAGTTATAACTGGTTTACAGGCGTAAGCAAAGTTCTTTTGATCATGCTGTCATAGCCCTTTACCTTCTTCTTCTGCAGATTGGAGACTTGCGATAAAAATGATTTCCTCTTTGGCATTAAGAATTTGTGTTGATTATAATTGGCCAACAAGAAACTTGACAGATCATGATTGGACATGAAAAATGGAGCTAAGGGAAAGCTGGTGACTTCTTTTGCAAAAGGACCTGACAGAACTTTCACAAAGCTTCATTAGTTTTTACGATTGTGTCGATATGAACCGGCATTGATCACAAAGAATGTTCCAACCCAAACAAATGGAAAAATACCTCATCCATAGGCACATAAACATTTGTGTAACAAAGCAGGAAGTGGCTACTGTATTCAGGTTAGATAAGATAAAGTGTGTGTCTGTCTGTCTGTCTGTCTGAACGTAGATCCATCCATTCATCCATTCATCTATTCTTAGCTCTGGAGCTCAGACTGATCTCTTTAGCCCTTTCATGTGGGGAAAACGGCATATCTTCCATTCCCAAGCACAACTTAAGAATGTCCAAAAACGATATGCTCTGAATCGGGGCAGAGGCATGAACATAGCCTTTGTTATCTGCTGGCTAAAGCCGCACTGTGCTGCTGTGTGGCCTCCACGCCGCCCAGACGCTGATGGCAGCAGGGCTCTCTCAATTAGATTATTCTTCCTGAGGAATTCGGATGAACCACAAGACCTCCGAGGCTGAAAAAGCTTTTTGTTCCTCAACAATGACATGCTTCCTCCAATGTCATAAAAACACAGGCCGACCTTTTTGATTGAGACTTGTAAATGAAAAGTACAACCGGGCCTCTTAATGGATGGATGGATGGATGGATGGATGGATGGATGCCAGCCAAACTTTTAAAATTTACTGAGATACAATAGCCCACAGTTAGCTGCTGAGAGGATCAGTGTTTACAGCTGGGATTTAGAGATGAGATGTTTTCAGCAGACAATCAATGCACTGGTTAAAGCTATTAGAAAGGAAGACTCATCACGTAGATCTGATTTAAATATTCATTTTATTACGTAAACAAAGAAACCTAAACGGCATTAAAATGTCTTAATGTTTATATCAGATCAGTAGAATGAAATAGAAAACTTTGTTAATCCCCAGTAGGGGAAATTTAGTAGTTGCAGCCGCTCCAGCATATAGTATTAATATTATACATATTGCAAATTCTTAGGACTGTTAACTAATGCAAATTTAAAATGGGAATGAACACCCGTCTCTTTCATAAACGTTACCCAAGTTTCTTTCCGCAATTACAATATGTTACCAACGATGACTCGAGTAAACACAACCGCTGCTTAGTTGTTGTTCCGGAAATCACAGATACATCAGAAAACCGAAGGATGCCTTATCTGAGATCAGGACATGATCCAGAGGAGAACACATGCAGCTCCAATATCCTTCCTTCACTCCATTAACGTCCTCCAAACGTCCAGCAAACATCGTTTTAGAGGTGCACTATCCTGACCAGTTCCCTTCATGCACCCTCCATCCTCCCGTGGTGAGTTTCTTTGACCAATTCTATGACATTTGGAGGTGAAAGTGGACCTCTGTAAGCCTCGTTCGGTCCATCATGCGTCATACGTTGACTTTGTTCCGGGTAGAGGTGAGCCCATCGGTCAGATGACCGATCGATGGGCTCCCCTCTACTTTGTTTGTTGGAGAATCTTAACGTTGATAGGATTCTGCGTCACAGCGTCACAAACTGCTTCTAAACATTGATGCAAGTTACACAGAAGACTTAATTTCCGTTTCCCAGAGTGAATATGGAACTAATCGCATTGACATTCAGCTTTTCTGACTTTCTATGCAATCGCGTCTCACCTCTTGTAAGATTATAGGCCAACCTGTAGCTGAATCCTTTCATGCAATTCACAATAAGATTATGCTCAGATTAACTAACAGTATCTGCTCTGTTAGATTCCGCGCATGTTTTAAACAAAGACTACCGACTTCTGCCCTACAAGCGGCGATTCAGAGTCCCTGACTAGACGCTACACGCCAAAGAACTCCTACAGACATCAGTTGATCCTGTTGCTACACCAAAGTCAGTGGTCTGATGACTGAGATCTGTTTCCAAAGGTGTGGTTGCTGATGATTGTCTGAAGAGGTATGAATGTTTATCAAAATGGTCTTAATGTGTGACTTTCTGCTTAGCTTG
Source organism: Lophius americanus (assembly GCA_037951165.1). Classification (NCBI taxonomy): domain Eukaryota; kingdom Metazoa; phylum Chordata; class Actinopteri; order Lophiiformes; family Lophiidae; genus Lophius; species Lophius americanus. The sequence continues at coordinate 478,995 of JBBDHG010000186.1, forward strand.
TAGTTGAATCTCTTTAATGGAACTAACTGCCCAATGATGCAAAATAAACGTTAAGTTGTATCCTATTGTGAAACATTATAGTTAGGCTCAGTGTGAACACAGCATAATTCTCCAATGTCCTCAGCCACTCACTTAGTGAAACACAAACTAAAAGTAGTTCTACAAGTAGTTTAGAACAAACACACTGTTGTTCTGCTACTACTTGTAGTTTCTGTCTTATTGTCCTTGTATTCTGAAGTTCAATAGAGAAGAAAACCCATTCAAATTTGATTTAATGCAGAACATTTCATCAAATAATTGTTAAATAAGATTTTAAATCCAACAAGGCATTTCAGGCAAAAATAAAAATGTCACAATAAGTATGTAAAACATGTATTTCCAAGATTTATATCTCTATATTTTCAACTTTGGCCAAAACTGTTGCAGCGAAACTACTTGATTCTTACCAAAATGACTGTTGCATTATGGGACATTTCAAGTAATCTGGCCAGGAAATTGGAGTGATTTCATTTGTCCACTCACAAGACATGAAGACATTCAAAATCTCAAAACAGAGTCCGTGTCTCTGATTTCGGTGAATCCCTCATTGTTACGGCCAAACAAGCCAGTCAGGAGGCTGTCTGGTGGAGAATTTCCCAGCATGCCACTCAGGGAACAAAGCTGACCCATTAGTGTAAAGGCTCATGGGAAGGCCAGACCGTCTCGTTGCTTCAGCAGGATGTGGCAGAGAGAGCAAGGCTTTCTGTCTGTCCCCGTCTCTCGCCCGGCGTGGAGCCGCAGGACGAGGCAGACAGTCCCATGAGAAACGCCTGGGGTTTTGATCCCATAGCCGACGCTCACAACACCAGCATTGTTCAACGATGTGATTCTCTGAACCAGACAGTGCTCTGTTTTTATCCACAGAGTCTGTCTTTGTGTTTCTGTCTCTGTCTCTGTCTTTATTTCTGTTTCTCTCATTGCCTTAACCCGTCAAAAATAAAGATGTTGATGTTTGCATTGATTTGAGAACAAGGCACATTTGAAACAGCAGATGAAGGACGGACATGTGCCGCACTCACTAACTGTCTATATGGTAACATTTTCAAAAAAGAACTTCAAATAGCAGCAAAACAATAACAAAAACAGACAAAATGTCCCCAGTGAGGAACACATATCCACTTCAGGAAGGTGGAAATCCACTACACTGAAACACAAACTGTCTATACATTCAGAAAGCAACCGCCGGAGGGGCCAAAAAAAAAACTACAGAGAAACACAAAATAGAGACAAAATAGCTAAAGAGGTTTGAATAAACCACAGAGAGATAAACACTGTCCACCCAAGAAAAAAGAAAACATCAGAGATGTTCTAAACCAACACGTATAGACACAAAATATCCACGAGAAAAAAGCGTCTCGAGAGGGGCTAATTAAAAAGAGACACCAAGTTTCCCAAAAACATAAAAGGGGACATCAAAGATGTGCAAAATAAGCTAGAATAACACAAGACATCCTGGAAGAGACATAAACCAGCTACAAAAACAAGCCAAAACCCTGGAGTTTAGAAGACATCCTTATAGATTAGATCTTGTACGTTTTTTTTATTTATTAGTGAATAACTCTTATTTATGTTTTCTTTGAAACTAAGAAAAATAAAGTAGGATAATATCTGTCAAATAAACATGTAGAATGTTGCGTCCAATCTATGAGTAAGACCTACTTAAAGACAATGCTGCTTTCTTTCTTCAGGTGTCTGCTGCTTTATGCCTTATCATCTGTGTGGGAGGAGATGTTGACTCAGCTGACATTGGATAAAGTTGGATTTAACACGCCTGAGAGGCGGTTGTAATGACAGGTGTGAAAGTGAAGAATGATGTGTTTCATAAGAAAATAAGAATGCAGCCTTTGCCTGCACTTGCAGATAAAATGTAACTTCTGAGAGGAGGAGGACTACTTGAGGTCCAGGTTTATTCATCTGTTCATTGTTGAGATGTTTGCCTACAGAAGAGTTGTTTCTGATGAAGGTCCCTTGTGTTTTCTTGAAATCTGGAGCGGTGGATTGGAGGTTGCGCCAAAGTGCAGTGGTTTGGTTTTTTGGAGGAAAGTCTTTGTGCTCTTGATGAGGCCCCAGCAGAGGAGAGTTCTGGCTGAAGAGAGCCCTAATTTGTGGTCTTATAATAGCTCGGGTGAACCTCCCTCCTCTGCTGGGCCTCAGGAAACACACACACACACACACACACACACACACACACACACACACATACACACATACACACACACACATACACACACACACACACACACACACACACACACACACACACACACACGTAAGTGAGTCTATACACACTCACGTTTTCTCTTTGTTACACATTCACTATTTTCTCGCTGTCTTCCTCTCAACACACCCACCATTCCAGTTCCACTTCTATGAACTTTCCAGATGTGGACTCAGTTTCAGCCTCCAATCGCTTTTCAAGCGGCAAGAGAGATCAGCCAACGTCTTCTTTTTCCATCATGTGACCCCATGAACCCCAGTGGCCTGCCTGATGTTGGAGAAAGGACAAACGATCATTGTGCTGTAAGCGGAACTGTAGACCATCTCATCCAGATCATAGGTTGACTTTGAGTTGAGATTTATTTATATAAAGTGAAGATTTAAAAGCACAACATTAATCAAGATTAATGTGGTTAATTCAAGATCAACGTAGGTGAGAGCAAATAATCAGATTTAACCTATGATTCAGCTTTTTCTGCCAAGAACAAGCATGAAGTTGTCGTCGGTGTGTCCAATACTAGATTTGAATAAAAGACGTTTACAGGACAATTTTATTCATATAAATCAGTCTATTTATTCGGAGCCTGAAAACAAATGCAAAGTATGCAACTTCTGTGAAAACAGTGGCGTCTCAGTTCCATTTACTCATGGCCGTTAGGATTTCAGCCTTACCGCCACGCTAGGACTAAAAAGCAAAAACAATTGCAGACTATCAGGTTCATTAACGGTCCTTCAGCAGACTGTAGACACTTCCTGGTCAGCCTTCTTGGTGTTATTGAATACTGGCCTGGCCCACATACTACAGCGTTTTTAGCTAAAACAGTGTTGCATTAACTGGATATCAGAATCACAGATTCACCTTTTCTCTGAGCTGTCATTATTTTGTCCCCTAAAGGTGACATTAATGCGTGCAGCAGGGAACCGACTGGAGTCTCAGCTGTTATACTAGCGCTGGTAAAATGTAGAGGGGTTCCTCCTGCAGCAAGAGACTTTGGCCCTGGAGAAAGTCAACTAATACCTCCCCTGTTTCGCGAGCGCAGTCTAGACCATGAAAAGAAAAAGGGCAACATTAATTTGGTTAAGATTAGTTTGTGGATGTGAACGCTGCCAGCTTCATGTCGTCGTCTGAAAGCTTCAGTGAACCCCTGCAGTGTTTGGATGTACCTGCTGCTGCCGTCTGTCATAGTACAATCAGTATGTAGGCTCAGCCACTTGATCTGAAGGTCGCTGGTTCAATCCCCGGCCCATGCAGTCCACATGTCCAAATTTACCTAGGAGAGGTGGTCTGGAGAGTTTTTTTTTTAGATTTGTTGTACTAACGGATGACATTTGATGCAAATTTGACAATTGTCCAAGTTAACGATCCATGAAGTTCATGCCAGTAGATGTTGGTAATAATAGAAAAATCAACCGTTTACAGTCGGTATATTGGTTGATAAGAAGAAAGCAAAGGCAGAGTGTCGGACATTTCTATTTGTCAGAGAACGATTATCTAAAACGTTGTCAACAGACTTAGAATATAAGATGAAAACAGAGCAAACTTATTATCTGTAACATTCATGCCTATTATCCCCCAAACCTTAAAAGTCTAAAAGAACTGAAAGTATCAGAATGAGTCCATGTTCCAAACCTGCTGTCCTTGTTTTGGCTTCATGTCTTCCCACCATTGCATTTCTTTCCCTGCTGTCTTGAAGGACAGGCTGATGTGGGGGCGTCGACAGACTCTTGAGGATCAACAATGTACAATGATATGTAAAAAAAATTGAAAGAGAAATCTCCCCCCAAAAAAACAAGCGAGTCCTCAGCAGATTGGCTGTTTGGCAGCCGCAGTAATCGCTGTCAGGAAACAGATGCAGGCTTTAACTGCATTTGGTGGGACCTGCCTGTGTCCTGAGGCAACACCAGACTGAAGTAAATCAAAGCTGAGATGTTAAGGGAACGTTTTTCTGTCCTCCCAAATAACAGCAGTCACTCTGGAACTCTGGGAACATGAGGGATTTTTACAGATGCTTTACAGTCAGCTACACCCTGATGGCAGATATGAGTGACTTTTATCAGTTCTTGAAAAAAATCTTGAATGACTGCCTTTACGGTAAAGACGGTCCAAACCCTGCAGTCCCAGTATCACTTCAACATGTCAGGTCTTCTGGAACAACCATATATCTTGCAGACTTTCTGCATTTTAAAAGCCCAAAGGATTTTCATAAGATCTCTGACCGGAAAATGCAGCAGCTGCCCGCGTCCGGTCATACTGAGATGGTGCAGTGAGATGGTCATACCAGCGGCCCCCAAACACCAAACTGGGTCGCGGAGTTATAACCCTGCAGGGAAATAGTGTTGTTTGAAATAACCGCATAAGTCTGTCTGTGCTTCATGTCTTTCCCCACCCTTGGAGATTCTGAAAGAGACACAGACTAAAGAGAACTTCCTGAAGTGCATTAATCCAGCTGCCCTACTGCAGATGACCGATGGTCTGCCAAGCTATCATTTCCTACTCTTTTAAAAAGTTTCCATGCAAGTTGCCCAGGTCAGTGTGAAGACAAGATCAATTCTTTAATCTTGCAAATAACGCTGGGCCGAAAAGTATATGTGACAAGACCTTCCTGCCGGCATCAAACCAAAGACCGAATATCCTCCGATCCCCATGCCACCACCGAAAACTTTGCTCCCATTTCCAACAAGTGACCTCTCAGTGAGGGGGATTTCTTGGCAAAGATTGCAATGAAAGCTAAATTGTGGAAATAGACTGGACACATTTGGGTGCACTGTCTCCTATCACCCATCATGAGTAAGACCCCATCACCATTTGCCAATCTGCTATGATATTGCCAATATGAAACCATTTGCAGTACTGACACACTCCAGCTCTAGCTACGTGTTTGTGGTAAACTGAGGGATTTTCTTAAGAAAATACTCTTAATTCTTAGTAATACGTTAAGTAGTGAGGTTACCTTTAACATTTACAGCAGCAGGAGTTATAATCCAAACATAATGGCAAAATAGAGGGACTTTAATTACTTTTACTTTTATACTTTGAACAGCATTTTGCTGATAATGCAGGACTTAACTTATTGTGAAGTATTCATACGCTATAGTAAGTCAAAAGTTCTTTAAAAGATATTTTTCTTTTGCCTCAAGATTATTTTGACAAATGTTGAAGATAAAACAGCAGTGCTTTTTTAATAATGTGTTCATGAGCCATAGACATCTCCAGCAGATTAAGGGAAGGAAAAGCTTCTGACTCCTACAGAGTAAGAATCTGGACGCTCCAGGCACGTTCAGATTTGTCCTCATGGCTGTTATTGTCTTTTTATTCACTGTATCCAGTTTTCAATGAAGAAGAAGAGGAGGATTAATGAAAGATAAAGAGAGAGAACTGGTTTGTGTCAGTGAAGTTTGAACATCAATGTTTTCATTGGCAGCAGAGACAAAGTCCAACAGAGAGAACTTTAAACATTGCAACAAGCTGCTTCTGTCAACATAGAGAAGAATAGACAGCAGCAATAATGAAGGCAGAACAAAGAAGAAAGGGGGGAAGATAGGGGAAGAATTCATGAGAGAACGAGTCAATGGCAGCTGAAATGTTGTTGTTTACAGAGATTTAACGTCTTGGAGTGCTGAAGTGAAGAGAAATGTCTTTGTTTGGGAGTGTTGTGGTGGAGCGGCTCCTGGAATAGATCCTAGAAAAGTCATGGAATAAGTGCTGGGACGTCTCCAGTGTGTCCAGCATGATAAGATCGGACCTGCAGACCCTCTGCATGGAAGATCGCAGTCAAAACAGGGAAGAGACTCAGTCGTGTAGAAACCTGCCCAGGCATCCGGGAAAGACCAGCGTGTGTGTCTGTAAATGTATATACCTGCATGTGTGTGGGTGTGTGTGTGTGTGTGTGTGGGTGCAGATTGGACTGAAAAATGTTGGAGTCGTAACTTAACCAAGCCTTCAGAGTTACTGCTTTCATCCCTTTTCTTTCTGTTGTGCAACTAACTCAACCAACTGACAAAGCCAACGTTTGCTAGCAAATATCAAAACAGTCTAGAGTCCAGGAGGTCAAGGTTCACCGTCAGTATATCCTGTTCAACAAGCCCGTCAATCATTTTAAAAGATGCTTCACGAAAACAAAAATCCCAACCCAATACCCTCAACATTTGAGTTCATGAGTGAATCAAACGTTTTATCTTATTATACTGTGAATTTTACCAACGACTGCAGGACGGTCCGCTCAGAATACACAAATAAATGAACATTGCCTTTCTAAGAAACTTTCTCTTGTTTCAAATCAACAAGACGGCGGCAGAACCACAGTGAGTCATTTCTCAACTGTGGGAGGGGCCTACTTAAGACTAGTCTGACAACAATTCGTTTTCCAATTAGTCCATTTATTTATGTATTTAACCCTTTCGTCGAATAATTTATCGCTTATATTTTCTATTAATCTAAAACTTATTTTCAAATCAGTAGATTAATCTATTGTGGAACTCGCAGATTAAAAAACCATAACTTTGACCGTTGATGATTCAACTTTTCATGCAGATTATCATAAAAATGCTCCTTTATTTGACCATTTCTTGAGGTATGATTTACGTAAATGTCTAATGCTAATTGTAATGGTAAATCACACTTTTATTAAATATTTTTTATCCGTAAAAAGGTTGAACACAGCCACACCGAAACTATTTGTGCATAAACAAGGTGCTTACATCCTGGAAATCTCTGGATAGCAGTGTTGCTATATTAGCCCTTGTCTTCTCTTTCATGTCTGAAAAAAACACAGTGAAGATTCCCAGGCAAGGACCCCGAACACGACATATAGAAATATGTTTGCTGCTGCCTCTTCGTTTTCGTGTCCGAGGACCTCGGGATATTTTCTTTTCAGATGTAAAAGACCATTTTTGTTGTACAAAGTGTGCAGAGAAGCATTTTATCAGCCCTCCGTTCAGCTGATCACGGCTTCCCCTGCAGAATCTCCTCAATTTAAATGAAATGCTAGCTGCTGCTAACTGCTGCTAACTGCTGCTAACTGCTGCTATCTGCTGCTAACTGCTGCTATCTGCTGCTATCTGCTGCTAACTGCTGCTAACTGCTGCTAACTGCTGCTATCTGCTGCTAACTGCTGCTATCTGCTGCTATCTGCTGCTATCTGCTGCTAACTGCTTTCTGTGGTGGTATTTGTGAACGCAACTTAAGTGTTAAATCAAGGCAAGGCAGATTTATTTATACAGCATATTTACACAAGGTATTTCACAGTGCTTACAAGATATTTAGATATAAAAAAAGCAATAAAGCAACACGAAAGAAAGAAAACAACAAAAAGCATTGAGAGATGGAAATTATTTACAGTATATTGAAATGAAAAGATTACAGAAACACGAGGGTCAAAGATCGATGATTAAATTAAAGGCAGTGGCAGTAACTCTTTGCTTTTCTATAAGGCTGCATTCATTTGTCTTGTTTGACCTTTGTTTTACCTAAACTTCATGTATTTCATAGGTTTTCTGGGTAATGTAGTCCCCTAGAGTCACTTCTTCTCTGATCTTTGGAGAAGTGGGTGCTGCTAGGATTTAGCTCAATTTCTAACAACAACAAACTTTGGGGGGGACGTCTGAGGTCCGATTGGATATGGTTTGTTTTGATCCGCTTTTATGAATCTCACAGGGGTTGAGGAATAAACAACAAAATATGGAGGGTAAACAAACTCAAAGCATGGTGACTACTGTTATAACAGAGAAGTCCAAGGAAACATCTCCATATTCATTCCCATCCTACAGAACACGGCCCAGGTCACTGCCAGACATGACTAATCCATCCCACGTGTCTGACTGTTTTCATCACTTTATCTCACTCTGCTGTCTGGGGCATCATCGGTGACTGGCACTCTGCTTTCGTGCCACAGTGTTGTTTCTGCGCTGAGCTCCAGTCATCGTGCAGAAAGCAATCGTGAAACTGGCAAACAATGAAACGACCCCTGCCTCTTTTATCCCAGTCTGACTAAGAAGGCTACAAACACGGAGCCAGTTTTGGATCCCAACACCTGTCAGGTTCACTTTTTAGTGATGAACTGCTGCAGGGGAAGTTATGAGAACCAATAAAATCTGCTTGGTTCTTTTCATCGTGTTTGTTTGTTCCAAGTGAGGCACTGTTCAGAGCCCTGAGAGGTTCTCAATCTCCATAATGAAAAAATGGGTATTTACCTCTCTCTCAGCAATCCGCACACACATCCTGATAACGAAGGCAGTGTGACGAAAACGTGTTGTACCTGAAAGGAAACTTTGCTGACCGGCCTAAAGGAAACAAGCGGTGCCAGAACAATGTAGCTGTCAGTGAGTGATCAACACACCTTCAGTCAGACAGGAAGAGCCAACCAGAGAAGGAAAACATTCTCCCTCCACGGTTTATGTAATTCTGCATTCACAAAGACACTTGATCCAGGTTATTGTGTTACAGAGGCACTCCATCCGCGTCAATACGTCACAGAGGCACTCGATCGTGGTCATTGTGTTACAGAGGCACTTTATCCATGTCATTACGATAAAGAAGCACTAGACCCAAGTTATTATGTAACAAGGGCACTACAGCCACGTTATAATGTAACAGAGTTACTCGAGCCACATCATTACGTCAGAGAGGCACTCGAGCAACGCCATTAAGTCAGAGGCACTACAGCCACACCATCATGTAACAGAGGAACTAGAGCCATGTTAGTTCATGACAGAGACACTAGAGCCATTTAGTTTTATAACAGAGGCACAATAGCCATTTTACTATGTTAAAGAGGCACTAGAGCCATGTTTTCATGTTAAAAAGTCACTAGAGCCATGTTACCATGTCACAGAGGCACTACAGCCATATAGTTTTATAACAGAGGCACTAGAAACCATGTTATTATGTTACAGGTTTCCTAGACCCATGTTACTATGTTACAGGTAGACTAGAACCATGTTACTATGTTACAGAGGCACTAGAGCCATGTTACTATGTTACAATGTTACAGAGGCACTAGAGCCATGTTACTATGCTACAATGTTACAGAGGCACTACAGCCATGTTACAATGTTACAGAGGCACTAGAGCCAGTAGACTCCACAGTTTGCCTCTCTTTACTGGCCTCCTATAAAATCAAAAACTCCTCTACTGTTGTTATTGTTGTCTGAACTTACGACTCTGCCGTCTTCTGCACGTAAAGATTTCGATGTAAAGGACTCAGAGAAAAATTTGGTCGCTGACACGTACGTTTGAGACAAAGGGCTTTATTTTGTACGTGTTGAGGTTAAATAAGGTTTAAGACGACACAGATTGATTTTTGTGGCACTAAACCGGTTTCACAGAAGACAAGGAGGCTTGAAAAAGGAAACCTAAAGAAAAACAGAGGAAAGGTCAAAAAGTTATACAGCAGGATACGTGGAAGAGTCAGATTTAGAGTCCAGATTTTAAAGAGTTTAATCCTCAGCTCTGGCTGGAGCTCGGGCAAAAGCTCCATGTGCTTCTCAGCTCATCAGGGGAAACCTGAAAAACACGTTGACTAATCTATCCTCTTGTTTCTTACAGGAAGTAATGTTTGTCAGAGGAAGTCAGGGCGGGAGGAAGCGCCTGGGGCGCAGTGGTGGTGAAGAGAAAGGTGTCTGCTAACCTCTGATCCAACCACAGGTGGGGCAAACGGGGCCAAGACTCGCCAAAGACTCATTGGTATTTTAGTAGACAGAGGATAGAATTGAATCACTTTATTGTTATTGTTGCAGAACTATGGAAGGCGGTGGAGCAGCTCTTGGTTTGGCTCTTGGCAGCCTGTAAAAAACAAAGAAAACAACATCATGGAAGAGCAAAGAAGGAATACTGCAAGAGCTGCTTTGGATGTTCCCTATTGCACTTAGAGCAGTATTCCTATAAAAATCAATAATAAGCTGTATAAATGTTCACTATAGCTCTTAGGAACATAAATCTGTGAACTGCTGTGAGCAGTGGGTGTGCTCAGTTCCTCATGGGGGAGTATGGGGGGGTGGAGGTGGGTGGGGGCAGGCGTCTAACAGCCTGTGGATAGAAGCAGTGTAAGGAAGGGATTTGTGTTCAGTCTGTGGTTTTATGTGACTCTGAGTGCACACAATATTTTTATCCCAATCGCAATCTGAGCTAATCCAAACCAAACATCTAGAACCTGCTTCCTCTGAGAGCCGGCAGGATTCCTCACTGCTTTTAATCTTCAACACAGAACCAGACAATTAAATGGGCCTCTGTTTTTTTCCCATCCGTCCCTTTTTCACGAGTGTTCTGATTGATTTTTCGTAATCGGAAATCGTATCTTTCTTTTTTTTGTCAGCAACGTAGGATATTCTTTTGTCCGTTTAATCTCCTAATCATGAACTTTTCTCTGCTGCTGTCGAGTTTCTTATGCAGGGTGAAAACTTTCATGTGTTCTGCAAACTGTTGTAAAACGAAGCCTTCAAGTTCCTTCCTCTCTTTGTCAGAAGGTGTGTCATAGAGTTTATGTTACTCTGTGATAACTATTACGCAGATGATGCAGTTTTATATAAATAACCACCCTCATTCCTGCACAACGCTCTGCCTCAGATGTCGTTCAGTCTCACGTCGCTCAACTCAAGCTGGTGTTAAAGGCGTACGAGTCCAAGCTCACTCTCTGGAAGTGACAAAGAGTGACGATGTAATAAATGTTCTCCCCATGTGATTATTTTGTTAAAGAATTCCTTTTGGACTTCTTCTCGTTTATCTTTGTACAAACATGTTTAAAAAGCAATAATAAAAAGGGTTGATGCTCTCAAAAATTGTTACAAATGATTGCCAGAGTTGAAGGCGAGTCAGGAAAAAAGACTTTTGATAGGCTCCGCCCCCTTCATTTCTTAATTAAAGTACAGAAGGAACTGGTACTGTCAGAACTACTTAGCAGCACTTAAAGGAAGTTTGGAACTATCTGATTGTTGCCAAAAAAGTTGTTGATAGCAGGTGTATGGTTCTGTACCATGGTTCTGTACCATGGTTCTGTTGGGACCATGTCTGCGCTGCTCTCTGGGCCAGGTTGGTGATGTTGATATTAAAGAGGATTTCACCTGGCTGAATGAAGGATCCTGCGGTGACTGTCCTCCAGTGAGATCATCTAAACCGTAGTTTAGTAGAGTCAGCAGGGTCGATTGTATTTGTTTATTAAAGAGCTCATCCTTCCTCCTCTTGGACAATAAGCACTTCATCACACAGCAAATGTCAGATCGTAAGAGAGTGAGGCAACTGTTTACATCGTCATCTAAAGACTAAACTGGTGACTAATTCAACCGCAAGGCGAGATCCATGAGTTACTCAGAGCGATACACATGACGATGGTGGCGAGGGAATGCTCTCTGAGGCACCAGCTGGGACTCGTGGTAGGGACTTGTTTTCATGACCTCACCAGAGGGGGCAAACGGGGTTAACCCGGTTCTTATCATTTCTAGAACCACTGGACAGGATTCAGAGAAGTTTTACCCATTCTTTTTTGAAATTGTCCTCAATTCCCATTTTTTGGCATCACATTCACCGGCGATGGAGGTCAAGGTTGATCTCAGCATCACGTTTTGAGGAGGACATCCCTGTTATTTCAAGTTTTCAATTCTCAATGCTCAAAATTTGACTGGAAATTATTTGACTTGAACTTGAATATATCTCTGCATCATCCCGCACGCTACACCTGTCAGCCATAACATTAAAACCATCTGCTAGCCCTTGTGTAGGTCCCTTTTTCTAAGATGCGATTACTCAAGTAGTAACAGTACCAAAAATATGTTCTGAAGTACAGTACTTGTGTAAATGTACTTAGTTACTATCCTCAGTTCACACCTCCGCGTGAATATGAATTTGAACCTGAGTTACATACTTTCAATGTCTGTGCCACATCTGTGTCATTCCGGTTGACAGGTGTGAATTTGTGACCTACTTGTGGCTTTTATTCATCTGGAATGTAATCTGCATGAAACATTTGCGTTTCGTTTTGCAGACCACTTTGGTAGGTTCTAACCAAAGCCAACAATACCCGTAGTTCTGGAGAGGCAGACATCACAATGTGGTCTTTGTCAAAGTTTCTCAGGTGCTTCTGCGTGTCCATTTTTTTTACCTGCTTCCAACATCAACTTCAAGACAAAAGGTTCACTTGTTGGCTAATGTATCCCACTCACTTATGGAAACCATGGCAACCAGTAAATACGTGTTGGGCTGTTTGAGGGGGAAATTTTAACAAAAAGAGTTAGAGGGACATTCCAGGATTTCAGGTGTCTTGTTCTGACAGTGTCACAGTAACTTTAATAGTGGCGAAACCTCAGAGGAAAGTACATGAACTCACAGAAAAATAAACATACATAAATAAAGATAGTGGAGAAAACCCAGAGGAAAGTACATGAACTCACAGAAAAATAAACATACATAAATAAAGATAGTGGAGAAAACCCAGAGGAAAGTACATGAACTCACAGAAAAATAAACATACATAAATAAAGATAGTGGAGAAACCTCAGAGGAAAGTACATGAACTCACAGAAAAATAAACATACATAAATAAAAATAGTGGAGAAACCTCGGATGAAAGTACATGAACTCACAGAAAAATAAACATACATAAATAAAAATAGTGGAGAAAACCCAGAGGAAAGTACATGAACTCACAGAAAAATAAACATACATAAATAAAGATAGTGGAGAAAACCCAGAGGAAAGTACATGAACTCACAGAAAAATAAACATACATAAATAAAAAGATAGTGGAGAAAACCCAGAGGAAAGTACATGAACTCACAGGAAAATAAACATACATAAATAAAGATAGTGGAGAAAACCCAGAGGAAAGTACATGAACTCACAGAAAAATAAACATACATAAATAAAGATAGTGGAGAAACCTCAGAGGAAAGTACATGAACTCACAGAAAAATAAACATACATAAATAAAAATAGTGGAGAAACCTCGGATGAAAGTACATGAACTCACAGAAAAATAAACATACATAAATAAAAATAGTGGAGAAAACCCAGAGGAAAGTACATGAACTCACAGAAAAATAAACATACATAAATAAAGATAGTGGAGAAAACCCAGAGGAAAGTACATGAACTCACAGAAAAATAAACATACATAAATAAAGATAGTGGAGAAAACCCAGAGGAAAGTACATGAACTCACAGAAAAATAAACATACATAAATAAAAATAGTGGAGAAAACCCAGAGGAAAGTACATGAACTCACAGAAAAATAAACATACATAAATAAAAATAGTGGAGAAAACCCAGAGGAAAGTACATGAACTCACAGAAAAATAAACATACATAAATAAAGATAGTGGAGAAACCTCAGAGGAAAGTACATGAACTCACAGAAAAATAAACATACATAAATAAAAATAGTGGAGAAACCTCGGATGAAAGTACATGAACTCACAGAAAAATAAACATACATAAATAAAAATAGTGGAGAAACCTCAGAGGAAAGTACATGAACTCACAGGAAAATAAACATACATAAATAAAAATAGTGGAGAAACCCCTGAGGAAAGTACATGAACACAATGGCAAATAAAGATCCATAAATAATAAACACTTGTTTGTGAGTCAGGGAGGTCGTGACCCCGACGCCTCAGCTGTTTTGGACACGGTTAGGTTCATGTGGAGAGCTTTTAAGGGCTGGTACTTTACCCTTGCTGGAATACTGCTTTTGTGGGAACTACTTAAAGTTATAGACAGAATATTGTGATTCTGATCCTCATGAGTCATAGTGATTAAGACTGAACTAAATGTTCATTTCACTCTACATTACCTCTAGTGTGTTTCCAACTGGAACTTCAAAGGTCGGAAGAAGCAAGAACTATAGAATCAAATATGCATGTGAAGAAGAAAGATGGAACGGTTAAAATTGTCGTGAGGTGAAAATGGAGTGAGGAATTGTTGATTGTTTGTGTGTGTCCCCCCCCACAATTCATCACTCTTTTTCTTTCTTCTTTTTTTTCCTACTTCTGATACAGAACTTTCCTGGGACTCTTTTTTACCCCACTTTTTTTAGCCGTTGATCTTATTTTATGAACCCTGCAGTTATTACAGATCCAGCGGGACAAAGACATTTGATCACCATTGACCAGACTGTGCTGTAATAAGTACAAACAGTGATGAAGACTAATTCTCAGAGTCAGGATGTGTTCGCTGAGCTGCCGGGCTCTAATTTTCCCTCAGAGGAACAAGCTGTTTCCTGACTTCACTTCCTCTTCATCGGCCCGAATCTGTCCATCAGAGCCAGCATCGCTTCTCACTGGATGATGTGCGAGCTGCTGAAGGATGACTCTTACGTAACTAGAGGCTGATCGGCTCAGGGCGCCGTCCAACGATACCATAACTCAAGTAGTTGTAGATCTTTCAGCCGCATTTGGAGCCGGCGATCAATCTTGATTTGTTTCTTTACTCCTTAAACATTTTCATGTTTCTGTTGTTGCAGTGGGGAAGGCTGTCGTCCAGACCTCGACTGCTGGTTGTTCTTAATCCAAACATTGATGTGATGGAATAAAACTGGACCAAATTCTTTTTGAAATGTTGTTTTCTATTTGAAATATTAATATGTGTCTTAGATTTTAAAAAGATCGTTATATGAAATTGGTGATTTTTCTTCTCCATTCGACCCAGACCTGTGCATCCTTCTCCATCACCTCTTCATCCCTTCATCCCCTCGCCCCTTCATCCCTTCATCCCCTCGCGCCTTCATCCCCTCAGCCCTTCATCCCCTCAGCCCTTCATCCCCTCACCCCTTCATCCCCTCACCTCTTCATCCCCTCACCCCTCAGCCCTTCATCCCCTCGCCCCTTCATCCCTTCATCCCCTCGCCCCTTCATCCCTTCATCCCCTCGCCCCTTCATCCCCTCATCCCCTCAGCCCTTCATCCCCTCACCCCTTCATCCCCTCACCTCTTCATCCCCTCAGCCCTTCATCCCCTCACCTCTTCATCCCCTCACCCTTTCATCCCCTCACCCCTTCATCCCCTCACCCCTTCATCCCCTCACCTCTTCATCCCCTCACCTCTTCATCCCCTCACCCTTTCATCCCCTCACCCCTTCATCCCCTCTCCCCTTCATCCCCTCACCCCTTCATCCCTTCACCCTCTCCGTGTTGCTCTTGTTTGTAATTACGAGGTGAACTCGGAGTGACAGCATTACTGCTCAGATCAGCCACCAGCAGCAATTATATACTTTAATCATAAGTATTTATGATTATATGTGTTGACTGTAAGTACTCCATAATTATAAACTTTAATTATAAGATTTTTATAATTATATGTTTGAATGATACAAAAGAACAAATCAGCTTCTTCTATAAGCTAATACATTTAAATTAATATTTATCAACCTGTTGATCCTTCTAGTTTCATAAACTGGCTGTTTGGTCTACTATACAACAACAACAACAACAACAACAAAAAGTCATTCATTCGAAAAGAGAAGAAAAGAAATAGAGCATAAACCTGAAGTCAATCCTTGCTGAATTGATTTAAAGCAGATATAGACAGATGGATCTAGTATTCCTTTTTTCTTTACTGCTGCTGTCTCTTTATAAACGACGTCGGAGCAGAACTCTGTTCTGTTCTGTTCTATGTTCTACCCCAGCAGCAGAACATCGTCCACATTTAGCTGGAAAAGCATGACGAGGGAATATTTGTAGCAACCAGATGACCTTTAAATGGCCCGCCTACCTCAGCCCCCCCCCACCTCTTCATGAAACCTGTCTGTGGCTCCGTGGAAAGGCTGATTGTAAATCTCTAATGTCTGTTAATCTTCAAATAGTTGCATGAATAAGCCAATCAGGATCAAGCACTGAACAAACAAGAGAGATACGTGGGCGATGAGAGTTTGCTCTTCGCTGCGACTCGACACGTCTGGACCTCCGGCAGCATTGCTCTCGTTCTAATAACAGGGAAGTTAGTTTGGCTCCATCTTTATGGTGGAAATTTACTGGCAGCCCGTCGACTCCGCCCCGCTCCTTATGAATGAGAGTTTACACAGGCAGCCAGGCGAGTATGCTCCAGTCATTAAGGAAACGAGAAGCTGCCAGACTGCAAAAAAGACAGTTTGATCCGCTGTTCACAACAATATGAGCTCGGCAAGAGCAGCTTATCTTCTGTGCAGCAGGAGATCGCCGTTCTCTCTTGGATTATCCCTCTTTAGTACGGCAGGAAAACATCGTGTCTCTGTTATAATTCAATCTTCTAACTCTAATCCTATACATTTTATTTTGCTTATCTGGCCTCGGTTCTTGGTGCGGCGGACCAAACACGTATTCCAAATGTCCCTCTCTCCAGCAACACTTTCCACAGATGAGTTATACAATCCCTCCAAAGAATTTGGGGTCTAACCCGGGTTTTCCTTCCTGGAAAACCTCCCTACACCGGGCTGTTCATTGTGGCCTTCGAATCGCTCTTCAGGTGGTGGTACTTGTTCTGATTGTACATTTATGACTCCTCTTGAGTAGAAGCCCTGTTCGGCACACAGAGCTGCAGTGTGAAGTTGACCCGGGGATGTGCCTCTGCTAAATGAAACTTCTTGTGTGTCGTGGCGGGGATCCCCAGCAGCTCTGGGTTACGATATTATCTCCAGAGGATATTGCGATATTTAATATTCTGACATCTGAAACCGGCGTTTGTCGCACGTTTATCTCTGCTAGACTCAAACTGTCCTGGACTTGAATCTTCTCTCCTCTGCTGAGCTCAGGTCTGACTGAGCCCCTGAGCAAATGTTGTGCTGGAGTCTCTAACCACAGTCTGGATCAGATCTGCTCATGGTGACGGGCTGTGTTGTTTTCTTAGCTCGCTCCTAGCATTAGCGTTGTCAAACTAATAAGGAGGCGGGTCATTCATGGCTGCAGACGGCACAATGGGGATCCTGTAATGTCGTCTGAGCCTAACGGCGTGTTCAGTGTTGTTTTTCTGTTCTGAGCCGCTAAATGAACGGCAGCTCTGGCGTCCTTTGCTAACATTATCTCATGGTTGTGGCATCTGAAGCCTCATGTTCAAAGGACGCTCCTCTGTCACGTCTGTCTTCTTCACCTCTCCGTGTTTAAAAATCCAAAAGAGATGGTTGTGTGTGTTTCGCTCAGCGACGGTGATTGCTCGTTGACTTTCTCCAGATGCCTCCATCTTACTTTCCTCAACGTCTTCTGGCGTGCTGACCTCTGCTGCCCTCAGTGGGAAGACTCTCTAGAGCACCAGCTAGTGGGCAGGAAAAGCCATGTTTTTTTTATTATTCTTTCATCATCTTCGTCATCCAGATGACCTAATTAGATTAATGACAGATATATGTTGATGACCACAGTTTTTAATGTTCCTAGACTTTAAGACAGACAACACGGATCGCAATTTAATGAAAGATCCCGTATCGTCTGGGATTGTCTCCAGAGACAATGAAGTCAAAGCTTGAGGGAGAAAACTCCCCCTCCCCTCCGTCTCTGCAGCCGTTTCTGGGAATATTTCTGATCTCTGAAATCAAAGATGGGAAGCTGATAGGGATGCTAGCCACAATGGAAGGGTAGGTGTTCTTAAGTGTGTCACGGTCTGAACATTTCTAGTTTGTTTTCTCCTGTTTCTTCATCAGTAAAACTCCCCGTCTTTGATGGGATGCCAGCCGAATTTAAAACAAAGAAAGCTGTCCCCCGGAGCAGAAAGGTGTGAGGGTATCTACTCTTCATCATTAAGACTTTCACAACACACAGCCTGCAGTCCTCCTTCGTCAGCGCTTTAGTTTCACTTTGAACTCAATCCGTTTTCAACTCCTTCTCTTGTTTTACTTTGAAAGCATTTCCCGTCTCACACACGACTAAACACTTTCACAGTTCCTCATTAAATTAATTAGTTGCAGTCAGAGCTCGACATTTTTCAGCTGCAGTGTTGCGGGTTTCGCTGGGGCCTGCGATCAGTTCATTGGAAAGGGAGAGAAGATTGAAACCGTCTGGTATCAGTGCTCACCAGTGGGTCCAACGGATCTGCAGCTGATTACTCTAATTTTAAATTAATATTCCAAATGATATTTTTGATGGAGTTGCACTGATTGTAATTTTCTTGTTTGGTCACCAATCACTGATTTTCACTAAGTCTGACCGGCCGATACCGAGTTTGGGCTGATTTTTTTGACAGCATAGATAAAAACAGCAGGCCCTCAGCTGGTTCTGTGCTATCGTTAGCCTCAGCTGCTCTGCTAACAATAGCGTCTTGAATGGGGGTTATTAAATATAAAGTGTGGGATTAAGTTTGTTTTGCATAACCTTTTCAGGGTTTTCTCGAAAGCTTTTTTTTCCCTTACTGGTGTTATAAATTCCGAACTTTGTTTTCTGGTTTGCTGGTGAGATTTTTGTAGCCATGCTAGCTCATGCTAGGTGTACGTGTACGCCGCGTGCGTGTACGCCGCGTGCGTGTACGCCGCGTGCGTGTACGCCGCGTGCGTGTACGCCGCGTGCGTGTACGCCGCGTGCGTGTACGCCGCGTGCGTACATTCTGCGTGCGTATGCGTTAACATTCTGTAGCAGGAACCCAATCGGCCTCAGGGAGGCTGCTTGGCCCGATGAAAATACTCCCTTTGCCCCACGTCTTTCTGACGTCCCTCCTCAGGTTATGTCTGCAAATGTCGTGGCCGCGGTTCTGTCTGGAGGATCAGATATTCTGACCTGATAGATTGGCTGACATTGTAAGCATGTAATGATCCTGCTGGATCTGAACGGGAACATTCTGGGACGAGGCTGGACCCTGAGCGGGCCGGGACATTCTGTCTTCTAACAGATCTGTCTGTAATAATCCCAGATATCTAAGACAGACAGCGGAGACTCCTCCAGTTAGTTCCTTCTTCATCAGGCGTAGATCCGGATTCAAGTTGGATCCAACAATGTCACTTGACACTGCAGGAAATCACTTTTCTGAACATTATCCCAGCTGCAGGGGTGGGACCTGCATTATCTAAATAAACATGTGAGGTCCGATGTGACCGGCTGAATTTAAATTCGTACTATGTTTTAACCGAAGTGTGTTTTTGTTGACTAATCAGTAATGACAATTACAGTCCTCTGTGCTGCATGGACTCCAGTTATTCAGTTATTATTGCAGGAACGCTGCCACAGCGTCTGATCCTGAAGTCCACCAGAGAAATGAGCTCACGTCTCGTGTTCTGGAAGCAAATCTTTGGGCCCGAGTCCCGGTTTTTAAACGCAGCAGTCCTCGGCGCTCTTGCTCTTGTTTACATATTTCAGGTCCTGCAGATGAAAAAGGAGCCGGCGCCTCCTCCCAGCTGGTTCAGAAATGTCGGCAAACTGGCCCTCATGGCCGCTGGGCCCAAACACCGAAACAATGGCTCTGATTGTGTAATCACTCCACAAACTGCAGAGGGCTTCTTTAACCCTTAGATGTCCTCCAGGAAACGGAGCACATGTTGAACATCAACGCCGGCTGAGCAAAGCAGATGGACTTCATTTCAGATTGTGGGTTATTTTCAAGTAATGACGAGGCAGACATCATCAGGCGTGTGTGTTTGCCACGGATGGAGTATCCATCCATCCATCCAGCCATCCATCCATCCATTCATCCAGCCATCCATCCATCCATCCATCCATCCATCCAGCCATCCATCCATCCATCCACCGTGCACGTACATAAGGCTTCATGGCGAGACAGAGAAGACGTCCCTCCATGTCTGCGTTTACCTCACAGTGTTGTGCATTACAAGCGCTCACATCCTGCAGCATCTGTCTCCTTCTGTAAGACCAATCTGTTTTCTTTCACATCTCCATTGTTGTGCCGCTGCAGCTCTAAGTCTACTGGTGGGATGTGTGCAGAGGCTGAGACGTGTGGGAAGATGAAGCCCGAGGCTTTGTCGCGGACGTCAGAGGTCAGAGTCTGGAGCTTATAGGCATCCAGAGATTTCCGCGAGGACACCAGCAGGGTTTAATTAGAGGAAATGCAGCATTTCTACAGTCAAACATCAGTTCCCATCCTGCAGCTTAGGAGGAAGAGCCTGATTCCGTTAACAAATTACAGCAAAATGGCTTTAATCACCAGAGTTACACACCAGCCACCAGCCGCGCTCAGGGAGTCTGGTCATGTGTTTCTTGTTGGCCGTCACGGCGCAGCAGATGACACAGCTCTTGAAGCCATCAGGGTCCATCAAAATGTTCTTAGGCGTGTGCGGTGTATATTTAGGAGTCAAATAAAAACCCTGGCCTTGCCCCTCCTCGCCATTCTGGAAGGGAAGGCGAGAGATTCCAGGGCGGCTCTGAACAGATCCAATGCCACATAAAAGATTTTTGTGCACACATGTCACCCAAGATCTCGTATAAATAGTTTGTTGTTTCATGTGCAGACATCCTAATAGATGACTAAAAATATAATCATTACATTACATTTAAAAAAAAAGTGTTGGAATAACAAACGAGTTAGCAGTTGAGTTCATTCTATTGATAATATTAATAGTAATAATTGTTATTATTTCTCTCCGTCTGACCCGTCGTTAAGAGTCGGGGGGGAATGGAGGACCCTGCAACATGTGGACTGGAAGGCTTGGATGGAACCGAGGATCTTCAAATATGAAATGTGTTTATTTGACCTTTATTTAAGCAGGAAGTTGAGATTAAACATCTCTTTTACAAGAGAGGCCTGAACCAGGTAGCAGCCAATCACACATCTAAAAAAGCAACATGGTAAACCAAACATTTTTATTTTAATGAATAACCAGGAGAAACGTATCTAATACTGACCACCTCACTCCGCTCCAGCCTCTCCTCTCCTCTCCTCTCCTCTCCTCTCCTCTCCTCTCACACTGATGTTTGCGTCACTTGTGCCAGTAGTAAGTGAAAATGAAGTTCAAGTTTCTTATTTGTCCAAACACCAAGGAACTGGGCGTCATATGGAAGAAAAACACATCAGACATGAAAAAGTCGAAACTGTGATTTTCATGCGCTGAACATAGAAAGTGAGCCGTCAGGTTCTGTTCCTGATGGACGGATCCATTAACGGGCTCCTCGTTGCAGCGGCTGGTAGGAATAATTGAATTAAAATCCCAGTGTGGAGTCAGCTGACGGGATTTGTCAGGCAGCAGCAGGAGAAGTGAGGAGAGGGAAAACATGAAGCTGAAGGAAAGCAGAGCCAGAGGGTTAATTCACATGAATCAATGTTGACTTAAAGCAGAGGAGGAGGGAGGAGGGGGAGGGGGAGGAGTCTACCTGCTCTGGCTGCACTCGTCCTCCTCCCTGTGTTTTCGGGTATTTCAAGTATCCTGTCTTTATGTTGGTGCATGTAAACACTGTAACCACACTTCAGAATCCGGGAAAGACCATCCTGATTGTGAGAACATGGAAACTGTAGCTTGAGGTCTCACAAAAGGTCTTTTCCCGCTTTCTGGATTACAATGACCTTATATATATGCCGCAAATCCTTCATTACTGTGCACATACAAATCATTTTTGCTATAAAAACATGTTTGTTTGTCACTATTTAATCTCTATACCTCCACTCTGCGCCCGCTGAACCTGTTCCACAAAACCTGAAAACTTTCATCTCCAATCAGAACGCCTGTGATTTATCACCTTCTAGATGCAGCCGGAGAAAAGCGGTTATTAAATCAAGTGGGGTTGTCCTAACAATGTATGGACGTCGCGGGGAGTGAAACAATAATACAATAGTTATAATAATAATGCTTCAGTGCAGCGGCTCCACCACACCACTAGATGGAGTTTGAGCGTTGGAGTTGCTGTGACAGGACGTGATAATCAGAGAGTAAAAGTAAGATCCTTCAATCATTCAGTTCAAAACAGAGCATCAGAAACATATGCCTATAAGTATTTACACAATACACGGGTTAATTTTCTATGTTTTATTTTGTTACTGTGGTTGCGCTGTTAATGCTAATTCTGTTAGCATGTATATGTGAATTCCCATACATGTTAGCATTAAGCTAACGGACTAAACACTTTGTTTACACATTGCTTTGATAGTTATTTTTATAATATTTTGAGTTAGTATGGCATTAAACTGGTTTCTGGTTACCTAATATGTTTAAAAATAAAATGTGTGACTTATTTCTATGTTTTTATGGTTTTGGGGGGCAATAAATGTTCCGACTGCACCTGGAAGCTTTTGTTTCACAATTAAAGAACTGTTTACCTGTCCGCCAAAGTGAACACTTCCGTATCAGATTAATATCTTAGCAGGATAATATCGTAACGGGATAATATTGTATCGGAATAATATCGTATTAGGATAATATCGTATGGGGATAATATTGTATCAGGATGATATCTTTTTCATCTTCACTCTGAGTACCAGCTCCTATGATTTTTCTTTTGTGACTGAAGCATCACCATCATTTTGTATCGCGGCTTAAGTACTGCGACAAGATCGCAGTAAAAAATATCGCGTTAAATCCCATCCTACTGGATTTTGTGATGTTTCATTGAGCGTTTTTCGAAAAGAAAAGGAATCCCAGAGAAATGAAGTGAGGATGAAAACAGTCGCCTGTGTTGGAGGCAGTTTTTGTTTGAATCTGTGTTTGTTTGTTAGAATAAATTAATTCCCAGAGGATTATAAAGTGACTTCTCAGACTGAAGGAAAGCAGAGCTTTCCCTCTCTGTTCCCATACTGGCCCGGTCCGAAGCCTCCGCCTCTTTCCATCTGGACTGTCAGTGTTTACTGACAGAAGAGGCATGAAGTCATTCTCAGCTCACAGTTTCATCAAACTCTTCCAGCGGTTCTGTCTCTCGGTCTGGGAATGAGAGGCCGCCCTCTGGTACCACTTAGACCCGTGAGGTTGAGAAGGGCCGGGTTGGGTTTACCCTGGACGGGTCTCATTCCTAAACATCATAAATCTATTTAGGACAGAAGAAGGATGCCCGCTGTCTGTCGCGCCGTAATAACTAAACGCCGTTTTCGGACGGATGCTAAGAAAACGTGGCTCCAGGGTTTGTCTTTGACATCAGGGACACCCTGGCAGCAAAGTTGTATCTTCTGCTGGAGATGTGGATTCAGGAATCCAAACACACTGTATTTGCAAACCAAGCCCTGCAGCATTTTCACACTTATCAATCACATGACAAAAAGGATGCTGGAACTGCGTCCGACTGGTGAGCAGAAACCCCCTGGGGGACCGCCGTGAATGTGAACATGCCATCTTTATCATTCCCTGTGTAACCCCACGTCTATCAGATGTGACTGTATACCTACTGCAGGTGAAATGTGAGCCATCTCCTCATGATATCCATCCCTCTTCTCTTTCATGTCTGCTGACCCGTCTCTGCACACCGCCGATACAGGTAAGAGAATTCTTCCCGCAGATAAACGCACTGATCTTGAGTCCAGTTGAGCCCGGTGGGGTATGGGAAAGGTTGGACTCTTATGTCGTAGCGTGTGCCGTGTCAACAGAGCGGGTTGTAGTTCCAGCATTCCTGCAGACGTGCTGGAACAATCCCACCCAGCCTGCTCGACTGCATTCAGCTCTGCTCCATCAGTCTGTGTCCTCACAAGTACCGGTTCTGCTCTGCAGGTCCAGAGCTGCAGAGTCCCACACAGATCTGGTGCTTTCAGCTTAGCAGCGTTCTATTCAGCTTATCAATCTAGCCAGAGGTGGGAAGTAACTAAGTACAAATACTCAATTCCTGCTCCTTAGTAGAGTGTTCAGGTACTTCTGCGTTACTTGAGTATTTGTCCTCGTATAACTCTTTATAACTCCCTACATTTCAGCATGAGTATCGGTACTTTTTACTCCTTACCATTTTAAAACCTGGAGTCAGTATTCTTCACTGTGAGTCATTCTGTGTTTTCCTGCAAACAGTCAGAACCAGTCCGATGTTTGGACTCGGTGTTCTCTTCACTTCAATGCTACACTTATCCTTCATACTCTTTTGTACTATCACTTTTTATTTGGATTCTTTTCACATGTTTTATATTATTCCTGCTTATTAAATACCTTCTACTTTTATATTTCGTTTACTTTGTTACAAATACATTGGATTTTACACTTTTTTCTTTCTTTTTTTTAAAATTAAACCACTACTTTCTACTTTTACTCTAATACATTATTTTCACTTTTCACTTTTTTGTATTTTTTTTTACATTTATTAGATGGTATAGTTTTTTACATAAAAAACTACTGTTTTTATTTCTATTCTTTTTTTTTTTTAACTTTCATACCACCACTTTCTAATTTTCCATTATTCCTCCTGCTTTTACGGTTTTTACTCACAGACTTATACTTGTGTTTACTTTCATACTTCTGGTACTTACGTCCCTGCTGCCTCTGATCTGGGATCAGCAGCAGAATCCTCTGAATCTCTGGCAGCTGTTCCCGCCGAAGGCCTTCAAGGCCAAACCAAAGTTCTGGATGCAGAGACATCTGGGTGTAGATGTTTCTGACTGATGTAGATGTTTTTGACTGATCTAGGTGTTTTTGACTGATCTAGATGTTTTAACTGACAGATGTTTTTGACTGTTTTTAACTGATCTAGATGTTTTTGACTGTTTTTGATGTTTTTGACTGATGTAGATAATTTGACTGATGTAGATGTTTTGAGTGATTTAAATGTTTTTGACAGATGTAGATGTTTTTGACTGATGTAGATAATTTGACTGATGTAGATGTTTCTGACTGATGTAGATGTTTTTGACTGATCTAGATGTTTTTCACTGATAGATGTTTTTGAGTGATGGAGATGTTTTTGACTGATCTAGATGTTTTTGACTGATCTAGATGTTTTTGACTGATCTAGATGTTTTTCACTGATAGATGTTTTTGACTGTTTTTGACTGATCTAGATGTTTTAACTGATAGATGTTTTTGACTGTTTTTGACTGATCTAGATGTTTTAACTGATAGATGTTTTTGACTGTTTTTGATGTTTTTGACTGATGTAGATAATTTGACTGATGTAGATGTTTTGAGTGATTTAAATGTTTTTGACAGATGTAGATGTTTTTGACTGATGTAGATAATTTGACTGATGTAGATGTTTCTGACTGATGTAGATGTTTTTGACTGATCTAGATGTTTTTCACTGATAGATATTTTTGAGTGATGGAGATGTTTTTGAGTGATGGAGATGTTTTTGAGTGATCTAGATGTTTTTGACTGATCTAGATGTTTTTGACTGATCTAGATGTTTTTCACTGATAGATGTTTTTGAGTGATGGAGATGTTTTTGAGTGATGGAGATGTTTTTGAGTGATGGAGATGTGTTTGACTGATGGAGATGTTTGACTGATCTAGATGTTTTTGACTGTTTTTGATGTTTTTGACAGATGTAGATGTTTTTGACAGATGTAGATGTTTTTGACTGATGTAGATAATTTGACTGATATAGATGTTTCTGACTGATGTAGATGTTTTTGACTGATCCAGATGTTTCTGACTGATCTAGATGTTTTTCACTGATAGATGTTTTTGAGTGATGGAGATGTTTATGAGTGATGGAGATGTTTTTGACTGGTGTAGATGTTTTTCACTGATGGAGATGTTTTGACTGATCTAGATGTTTTTGACTGTTTTTGATGTTTTTGAGTGATGTAGATGTTTTTGACTGATGTAAATAGTTTGACTGATGAAGATGTTTTGAGGGTTGTAGATGTTTTTGACTGATGGAGATGTTTTTGACAGATGTAGATGTTTTTGACTGATGTAGATAATTTGACTGATATAGATGTTTCTGACTGATGTAGATGTTTTTGACTGATCCAGATGTTTTTGACTGATCTAGATGTTTTTCACTGATGTTTTTGAGTGATGGAGATGTTTTTGAGTGATGGAGATGTTTTTGACTGATGTAGATGTTTTTCACTGATGGAGATGTTTTGACTGATCTAGATGTTTTTGATGTTTTTGAGTGATGTAGATGTTTTTGACTGATGTAAATACTTTGACTGATGAAGATGTTTTGAGGGTTGTAGATGTTTTTGACTGATGGAGATGTTTTTGACAGATAGGGATGTTTCAATATCAAAGAATGAGGTTTTTTGTTTGGATTTATTCCCATGTGAATTGTCACCTTTACGTTTCTACCTCTGTGAGCTGCTTTTAATCTCAATGAGACTTTTATGCTTCTTTTCAATTTTAATAGGACTCCTTTTTTTTCTACTTCTTCTGACTTTCAGGACATTTCAGAGTCTACACCTTTTCTCCAGTACTTAAGTAAATACGTTGAATCGATACACGACTTTTACCAGACTAGTAAAAGTCTACTATTATTGTACTCAAATACTGAATGTGTGACTTCTACCGCCGCTGGTTCTAGCCCCCAAACTGCAGGTAAATAGGCGGGTCTTCATCCCTCCTGCTTCTTACTTTAGACCCAGAGAGCACACATTTTAGATTATCTAATTTTAGAGTTGCAAGATTTTTTTTCCCAGCAAATTCATCAAACGGTCCCGTTGCTGCTTCATGTGCTGCTCAATGCAGAATGACAAATTGGAATTTGGCGTTTTCCATGACTAATCCACGGGAGAGGCCCGACTGCTATCATGAGATCCACTCTGATTGAGGGCTTCTGGGAATCGGAGTTTATTGCTGGTGGATGACCCGCAGCCAGTGGTTCAGAGAAGAGAGAATCTTGGTATTCCTTGCTGGAAAGTCAGCGTGGCTGTAGTAACGTAATTATCTCTGGAGTCTGTGTCAGGAGGAAAGAGTCCGCCAGACGTGGGATTCTTCCTGTGGTCCGCTCGGAGCAGCGCTCAACTGTTCATCCGTTCTGTTGAAAACAAAACAAGCTCTTTGAGAAGTGGGTCGAGTCTCACGTCAGTAAAATAAATTCTTATGCAATTATTTCACCTCTTAAGTTCTTGATCTAGAATCAGTGTTGAACCGATTTCAGTTGTGGCTCTTTTTTTTTGTAGTTGGCCAAGGTTTGATTATAATTAAGCTTCATTCGTAGACGGCATAAAACAGCATTATTCGATGTAAGTGCACAGAGCTAGCAGCACTGAGCTAGCCCCTTAGCTTCACTTTAATCATTTTCGCCTGAAGACCCAAATTTGGGCGCTTATAAATAGTATGTTTGGTATATTTTTCACTGGAGACAATGCTAGATTTTTTTAAATGGTCATGTAAGTCAACTTAAATCAATACCAACAAACAAGTACAAAACAGGAAATAAAAAAGAGGAACAGACTGAACAATTAAATATTAAAATACAGCACAGACCATGTAGATTTTTATAAGTCACAACCAAAGGTTGTAGTGTGTTTCTGTAGCTCCCTCTAGTGGACACAGCCGCTATTTTGATGCCAAAAACCCTTTTGCCACATTTTGGTTCCATTGTCTGGCTACTTGGTCCAAAAGGAGTCTTCCTGATTCTGTCCCTACTACTCACAGATAGTAACAGATTACTCACAGATAGTAACAGATTACTCACAGATAGTAACAGATTACTCACACATAGTAACAGATTACTCACACATAGTAATAGATTACTCATACATACTAAACGATTACTCACAGATAGTAACAGATTACTCACACATAGTAACAGATTACTCACACATAGTAACAGATTACTCACACATAGTAATAGATTACTCATACATAGTAACAGATTACTCACAGATAGTAACAGATTACTCACACATAGTAACAGATTACTCACACATAGTAACAGATTACTCACACATAGTAACAGATTACTCACACATAGTAATAGATTACTCATACATAGTAACAGATTACTCACAGATAGTAACAGATTACTCACACATAGTAACAGATTACTCACACATAGTAACAGATTACTCATACATAGTAACAGATTACTCACAGATAGTAACAGATTACTCACACATAGTAACAGATTACTCACACATAGTAACAGATTACTCACACATAGTAACAGATTACTCACACATAGTAATAGATTACTCGGACATAGTAACAGATTACTCACACATAGTAACAGATTACTCACACATAGTAACAGATTACTCAAACATAGTAACAGATTACTCATACATAGTAACAGATTACTCACAGATAGTAACAGATTACTCATACATAGTAACAGATCACTCACAGATAGTAACAGATTACTCACACATAGTAACAGATTACTCACACATAGTAACAGATTACTCACACATAGTAATAGATTACTCGGACATAGTAACAGATTACTCACACATAGTAATAGATTACTCACAGATAGTAACAGATTACTCACAGATAGTAACAGACTACTCATACATAGTAACAGATTACTCACACATAGTAACAGATTACTCACACATAGTAACAGATTACTCATACATAGTAACAGGTAAATTGTTCATGACATTTGACCTCTATCTTGATAGTCTTGTTGATCCGTGTTTTAGAGTCAGCAGCTGTAAATTGACCCACATTTGACTCTTGAAATCATTTCTTCTTTTTTTTTTGTAAAAAAAAAATCTCTAGGTTTCAGGTTTTCCAGACGGTTTTTCTCCTGCTGTTTTTGTTGGTTGATGATATGAGACATTTATCAAAGACAAATATTGGATCAGTGTATCATGCAGGTGTGTGTCTGGACTGTATGGTGTGTGAGTGTGTGCGTGTGAGTCAGAAAATCCAACACTGATATGTAATCAGTGTTTCTGATAAGTGTCCCACGCAGACACCCAGATGAAGGTTTGCTCTCAACACCTTGCTGTTTTCTCAGAGCCTTCGCACGCTGTCCACTCTTTGTGCTTCGGGCGGATCCAGTTCATTTCTGCTGAAGACTCTTTCATTTGCAGAATCACTATAGCAACATTTCTCTCCGGGTTTGCATTGTAGAGGAAATGATGACACTATACCCTTTTCGTCCCCGCTGTTTCATTTTATGATCATTTATGACACAGAATTGAGATTGAGACACAACAGCTGGCCTCCGCGATACTCATCAGGATTGTTATGCGATGTTTATTTGAAGGATTCACGCAGATGAAAACAGCTGCTCCGCTCCATATTTTAGCCCGTTAATCAAACAAACCCTGCAGTAATGAACCATCTCCAGGATTTACATATTGTGTCTGTGGATTTGTGTGTTTCACCACAGTGGCAGCCAAACGCTACCACTTCCGCCTTGTGGCACCCCCGGCACGTGGCGTCGCCCACGGCATGTGAAGACACCGGCTGGTTCGATGGTTTTTAAAGGGCCATGCCGCCGTTTTACACCAATGGCTGACTGTGTTTGTGTGTATAACCATGACTTATTGGACTTTTTCAAATTTTACTTTTGAAGCGCTGGTCTGGATTTCTCATGTGATTCCTGTGATTTCATGAACTTAAATAAGATAAGGTGAAGAGATTTACAACAATACTGACAGAAACACATAAAACCTACATTATTTTAATCCAAATAGAGAAAAATCTATTTTTATAATTAAAATAAATCTGAATCGAAGCTCTATTTGGATTAAGATAATGTAGATTTTATGTGTTTCTAAGTATTTATACCGAGATGTAGCTGAAACCAGAACTAAGTTAAAAAAGAAAGAAATAAGTTAAGAAATAAGTTTTCATTTAACAATTTACCATTTAATATACGTACATTATTTATTTCTCACGGGGATAAGGTGAAGGAAGTTCTAATAATACTGCCTGATACATTAACAAATAGATCTATTGAAATACTTGAATACTGAAGTCAATGTCTAAGTATTTGTGTTTCAATGTAATCTCCATTTAAAGGTTCTCCTCCTCTCCTAGAGGAAATAAACATAATGGTTATCTTACACTTGAACTTTGAGTCATAGTTTCATAGATTAGATAACTAGAAGTCATTTCTAAACGTGTCTATCCAAAGGAACAAAGGATAGCGGATGTGATTGTAGACAATGATATCTTTGACACTGTTTATATACTATATGTGTGTACTGTACATTAAGATCCTTGGATAAGGATGAGCCACTTCCCTTTACACACTAAACTTTTAAGTTTAGTGTGTAACTTTAAGTTTAGTGTGTAAAAGGATTATATTCTGCAGCTTTTTAATTTATATAATAAACATCCGGGATACTTGCTAGTTTATCTGCAGCTTATGTTACATCGAGCGAGGCCTGGCCCTTTAAGAATGTGGCATTCTGGGTATTGTGTATCTAAACTCTGCGGGATTATGGGAATTGCTAAATGATAGCTTAGCTTTAGCTTGCCTAAGCTAAGCACTCATTCAACGCCTTAGAGGTCTAATGAGTTGCCGGAGAGCTAATATTACGTAGCACAAGTAGGAACAGGAGTGACGGTTTCCCTCTTCATGTCATCAGTTATGGTTTTAAAACATTCAAAAACATTTACTCATTAGGGAGTTTTTTGTGGAGAAACACAGTTTTTCGTCCGTAACTTCAGTTGTGTCTAAATTTATCTCCTAAGAATCGCCTCCATGAAATCTGTCTTCTTTTATTCCTGAGCTCAGAAAATATAGTTAACTGTATTTATCTTCTTCATTGAGTCACTATGGGATCTGATCCTAGAACAGACTGATGACATCATAGAAACTTGATGGATTCTTCTTTGGAAACCGAAAGCGCTTTTTTCTTTTAATGAGATGGAATCAAGATAAGTGGTAAAAATTGTAATTTCTAAATTAACAGTAAATAATATATATATATATATATATATATATATATATATATATATATATATATATATATATATATATATATATATATATATATATATATATATAGTTTAGGGTATTATCTCTTCAAATCAAATCAACAAGCAGAGGCTCAACTCAACTTGGAGGATTAAGTTAAGGTCAGTCCTATCTCTCAGTCCAGCTTTAATTTCTCCTGCCTGTCAGGTGAGAGCAGCAGGACGTTCTGAATCCTGGCGTTGATTTTGTCTTTCTACGGAAGCACCTCAAGGTTCCACCGAGTGATGAGGCAGGAAGCTGCAGAGTCAGAATAAATAAATACGGACCAGACGTGACATTTTCCAGGAAAACCTCCAGAAAAGGAGATTATGATTGTCATTCTTCTCTGCGATACGTCCACACATCAGCCGTAACATCACAATCGCCTGTCAACTATTATCTAGGCCACCCTCTGCCACGGAAACGGTTCTGACCCGTGGAGGCCCGGACTCCAGCAGATTTCTGAAGGTGTTCTGTGGTATCTGGTACCAAAACATCTGCAGCAGGTCCTTTTACTATTGGATGTTCTGGGTAGGGTTCATGGAACAGACTTGTTAGTCCTTCAGATGCTAGACTGGATTGAGATCTGGTGAATCTGGAGGTCGGGTCAGCACCCTGACCTCGTTCTTGTGTTCCTCAAACATTCCTGAAGAATTCCTGCAGTGAGTCACGGAGCATCATCCTGCTGGAAGAGGCCACTGCCATCAGGGAATACCGTTTCCTGGTCCATTCTTCCCGCCTCCAACATCAGCTTCAGCACTAAATATTAATTTTCTGCCTCATATACCCCAGCCCCAGGGTAACCAGGGTAACCGGAGAACCAGTGGTATTCTGACCGCACAGGGTGTGGCGGTCTTTCAGATTTTATAATTTATCACATCTGATTGCCAAGTTGGGCACAAGATCATAGTTCTCAGGGCCACCATACTGCTTCTTCCCCAGGTCCCCTACAAATCACTTCATGGAAAAACTCCTCATTATTTTTGCCTTCTTGGGATTAAAAGCATGATTAACACATTGAAGTCGGTACGGTCCACTGGTGCTGACTCATGCATTATTATTCCAGCTGTGGACCGATGAATCCGGAGCGGTCCACTAGTGATCAGAAGAGGAGGAATAAGGAGCCTTTATTTGTCACATGCAATCACACAATTAGTACAACGTAGCAGAATTGGTTCTCTGCATTCAACCCATCCCTGAGGAGCATCGGGAAAAAATATCTGCAGCGCCCGGGGAGTAGACGTGGGCTCAGGGTCTTGCTCAAGGACCCTTCGACATATAGACCTGCCGGGGCTTGAACCGCTGACCTGCCGGAACAGGCTCTGAGGGAAACGAGTGAAACAGATGAAGACGGTGGGAAAAGCTCTGACGGGGGAACCTTATCACTCAGACACACACTGCAGGAAAAACGCTGGATCACGCCAAGTCCTCTCATCAAACTGATAGTGTTTCCTTGTAGAGCGCACACACACACACACACACACACACACGCACACACACACACACATAAGCACACACCTCTTCCAGGAACACAGCGTATCTCTCATGCCTCATGGGTGTGTGTCCTGGAATTCTTTTCACTTGTATGTGTGCTTTTGTTCATGTTTTGCTCATACTAGTTGTGTGTTAGAACACAAAGTCATCCCTGTACGTGTGTGTTCTAGCCTGCATGTGTTGTGTGTGTGTGTGTGTGTGTGCGTGTGCGTGTGTGTGTGTGTGTGTGTGTGTGTGTGTGTGTGCGGGCAAATCCATGAGTGTGCAGCTGCAGAGTGAAGTGTGACAACATGTTTAATTATAAATATGTTGGTATGTAAACTGTATTTAGCTTCCTCTGGCCTGTTCAATCACACACATACACACACTCACATACTCACACACACTTACACACACTCACATCTGGTCAGAGGTGCTGGTTCAGTTCTGCTGTACCTCTGTGTCTAAGTAACATTTCATTCGGTTCTCTGACTTCTGACAGGAGTGAGACCTCTTCATTCTAGAAATTATCCCTTAGTCCTTCAACAAAACATCTTTGAACAGCAAGCAGGGCCCCACCACCACACTCCCCCCCCCCACCACCACCACCACACTCTCTTGTCTAAATAAACTCTTTACACGCAACCCCATTGGCCGCCTGCCGAGCCTGTCTGCCGCTGAGAGCCCCTGTCAGTCAACAGTCAGGGCGCACAGACGGCCAGGCTGGGATGAGAGCATACCATGAAACCAGTGATGTGTTTACTGGCCGGCTGACTAACTGGTTTCTGACTGGGTTAATGTCAGAAGAACCGGTTTGATAAAGTTGACCACTGACAGGTTCACTGACTGGTTCACAAACGGCATACCTGCCCTGCTCTCTGTCTGCAGGCAATTGTTTGGTTTGTGCCAAGATTGGTCAGAAAACATTTCTTATAAATACACGCACTACGATGTGCAGCAGATCCTTTCTTTTGTGCGTTTTGTGCGTGTGCGACCAGCATCAGCCCTCTCTTTCTCGTCTGCTGTGTTTTATTTGGAACTAATACCTATTTCATCAAAGAGGCCGTGAGCCGCCTGAGGTGAAGCACAGAGACGAGACAAGAGGAACAAAGAATGAAGATCAGCGAGTGTGTATTTGTTCATGTTCCATGTATCACCTGGATCCGTATCCGTTAACGGACAGTGACTCTGTCAGAGTCTGAAGCGTCCTTAGAACCAAACACAGAGCAGAGATGTTCAACTCGACCTCTGGTCCAGAAGCCACTGGTGGCCCAAATCAACCCTGAACATCAGGTCATCGTAGATACTGGTGTGTTGGGTCAGCATCATGCAGCAAGACGCCCATCGGTGCACAGAGCCTCCCTCCAGAGTCCAACAGAGGCCAGATAGCGTAGCCCATCCCCCCCACCAACGAGAACCCCCGGGGCACCGCGGACGCCACGGCACAACGAACAGGCCCACAGCCCTGGACACGTCCTGACCAGCATCGCCGGAGAACCCAGGCACACCGCCGGAGAACCCAGGCACACCGCCGGAGAACCCAGGCACACCGCCGGAGGCATGGGGCAGGAGGCTTTTTGAGTGAATTGAACTATAACCTGCTGCTGCCATTCATTTATTGACTGTTTTTAACTACAGACTTTATTATATCCCTTAAAAGTCGAGGACATTCGGGGAAAGTCAGCGTCCCCTCCGTCGCAGATCCTTCGTGCTACGCAATAACTCAAGAACTATTTCATGGATCATTTTCAAATTTTATATCTACATAGACCTCAGTTTGAGGAAGAACTGGATTGATTTTGGGAAAGATAGGTTGTACATTTCGAACACTAGGTAGAGCCTTATCTAAAAAAGTTATTGTGCCATAATTTCTCAACCGTTGATCCGGTTTTGACTAAATGTGGTGCCTATAAATCCACTTATCTCGTGTTTTACTCTAACAGTCCAGAATGATACCCACTAGGGGGAGCTTTTTTACAAAAAATACTGTGGACGTAACATAACATTTCATTTGAGGAGTTCAATCAGGGGGGTAACAGGAGATTGGGGACCTTTTAAGGATATACCTTTGTTGTCTGGGACAACAGCGTAGGTGTAGTTTAATCTTTAATTGTTTTATTCTGTCACGGTTGTCTTCTTTCAAGGCTGTTTTTATATTGTCCCGTGTTGAAGCTTGAATGGAAGACTGGTTTACTGACGGAAAAACTGATTTATGGACTCTGGCTCTGGATTAGTAGCCGGTTTACTG
Organism: Lophius americanus; assembly: GCA_037951165.1. Taxonomy (NCBI): domain Eukaryota; kingdom Metazoa; phylum Chordata; class Actinopteri; order Lophiiformes; family Lophiidae; genus Lophius; species Lophius americanus. Next base: position 513,564 of record JBBDHG010000186.1, read on the forward strand.
ACTGGATCAGTGGTTAACTGACCGTTTGACCGTAGTAGTAACGGGTTTATTGACCAGATGGCTGGACTGGATCATTGACTGGTTTGCTGACTGGACAGATTAGTAAACGGACAATTATTTTAACGACTTCTGAATCTTGATAAATAACGTGGTTTTGATAAGTTTTGGCTGAATATTTCTGATGTTCTGGAAAGGTTTCTTCAAAGTTTAGAGGATTTCAAACATTTATTAATTAAGAATATAATAATGACTGAGAAATACAAAATAATAAATTATTACATTATTTTTACATAATCAAATTGTTCTTCTTTTTTTTTTTACTGGTTTTGGGTGATTTGGGAGAATTTTTTGAGTAATTTATCCTACGTGGTTTTGGTTCATAGATGTGTGTGTTTGTGTGTGTGTGTGCGTGCGTGCGTGTGTTTGTGTGTGTGTTTGTGTTTGTGTGTATTTGTGTGTTTGTGTACGTGTGTGTTTGTGTGTGTGTGTGTGTGCGTGTGTTTGTGTACGTGTGTATTTGTGTAGTTGTGTGTTTGTGTGTGTGTTTGTTTTGTGTGTGTTTTCCTGTCCACAATCGGTTCCTGGCACGACTGCGATAAGAGGTCCATTACATAATCCCCTCCTTCTCCTCCTGACCTCCTCCCCTTCTTCCTCACACCTTCTCCCCTCACCATCCTGGAGCCATTTCCTCCTCCCTCATCTTCCTTCTAATACCATCTAGATACAGAAGATCTAAAAGACTAGATAGACGTCAGCCGATATCTAGTCTGCCAAAACTTCAGACACGCCAGTAAACCATCCGATCCTCCCCTGGTTCTCCTCCTCCTCCTCCTCCATCCCTTCACTCTCCTATTTTCTCTCTTACCCCTTTACCACTTTTCTGCATCTATGTCGTCAGCTTCCACATCCTACCTCACCTTTCATTTTCTCACCCTGCCACTTTTTCTTTCTTCATCTCCTTCCCTTCATCCCTGTCTCAGCGTTGTTCCTCTCCCTCTCCCTGCCCGCCGCTCCCCCTCTCCAAAGTCTACTGTGTAATAACATTTAGCAGTTCCAAGTTGGAGACCATGTAGTCATGCAAAACGTTCAACCCACTGAAGAAATATCAGACGCTTTGGCAGACGTCGCCAGTGTGTGTGTGTGTGTGTGTGTGTGTGTGTGTGTGCGTGTGCGTGTGTGTGTGTGTGTGTGTGTGAGCTCTCATACAATAATCAAACTAAATGTTTTCCCTCTCTCCGGCGGCCTCCTTCCTCTCTTTTCTCAGCTCAGGATGCCGGGGATTGAAAGTTTGCACGCGAAGCTAACACTGTGTGTGTGTGTGTGTGTGTCTGTGTGTGAGTGAGTGTGTGTGTGGTTTGGAAAGACGGATTTTGAAAATAAGCAGCAACTACAGCAAATTAACTGTATTTCCATCAGCTGTGTTTAAGCAAACATAAGCTTTCTCTTTCTTCCACTCATTTTTCTTTCTCTCTTCCTTTCTTTTTATTGGTCTCTTTATTTCATACTTTCCTTTCTTTCTTTGTCTCTGTCTTCAATTCTTTCATTCCGTCTTTCTTTACTCCCTTCTCTCTCTTTGAGTTCACTGTTCACTAAATAAAGTTTTGTTGATCGTCAAAGTCTCTCTTTCTCTCTCTCTTTCGGTGTTATTTTCCCCCACTGCTATTCTCCTTTTTGGGTTTCCTTATATAAACTCTTTCTTTCCTTAAACGTGTTGCCAAACCGCTCTGGGCTCTAAGTTGTTTTTCTCTTGTGTGAAATCCACGTGAGTGTTTATTTAAACACGATAACATCACAGGAAATATGAGATGAAAAAATTTTAGCATCATCAAACTTCTGACAAAGTTTTGATCTCTCACTGTTCCTCCGCCGAGACGGTTATGATTTTAACCTTGTCTGTTTGCTTGTTGATTTGTCAGCAGAAATTTACACAAACTACCAGATTCTTTCACATGAAACTTGAGGGGAGAATTGGTCATGGCATAATAAGGCTATGAGTGTGAGTGTGGGCAGTTTGGTGTGGATCCAAATACAGCTCTAGATCTGAACGGTTGGCCGTTGCAACACAGTGATTTTAAGTTATGATCCCTGAGTTGACTTTGGCTAGGGCTTCATTGAAATGAAGAGGATTGTTAGGCGTTGGCGGAGGTATGGTTTACTTTTCATATAATATTTTTTCATTAACATCCATGTTTTGATGAGGGTGAAAAGAAACACAGGAAGAGGACCAAACAATCCTGTCCCAGTTACATTGATCCCTCTCTAGAGCGGGATCTGATCCAACTCACCAACAAACAAACCAACAGTTAACAATCCAGCAAATAAACAAACTCAATTGCCATTGACCCAACTAACTAACCAACTGACCATGAGGCCAACCAGCATGCCAACCAACCACCCCACAAACTAACCAACAACTAGCAGTCCAGCAAATGTACCAACTCAACAACCAACAAAACCACCAGACCAACCAACCAATGCAAATACAGCAACTTAAAAACTAACCCAGTAGCCATTTGTGTGCACAGATGTCATATCATTATAAGCTTTATCAACAGAGTGAGTTAATAACATTTATAATAACCTTATACATGGTTGACATGTTGAGCATCAAACCATCATTTTCCATGTTGGAAGAAGAACAAATGCACTAGCATAAGGATTTGTAAAACTTTGCGATGACCATTACAGAGAACATCTCAGAGTTGTTATGGCGGCAAATGGAGAGCCTGCATCCTTTTAAGCAAGTGGTTTCAATGTTATGGCTGGTTCATGTATATGATGAGGTAGGACCAGTTGGTAATATTTGATTTCAAGGTCGTCTAATTATAAATTAAATGTATTATTATTATTATTATTACGCGCTCTTCAGTTCCTTACCAATGATAAATCTTCTTCCTGAGGCCGACATCAATCTTTGCACTCAGGTGCAAAGTCTTTTTTCTGGTTTTGTTCAGTCTTTGTACGTTTCAGCTCATCTTCTGTTTTGCCCCGAGATTAAATAAGACTCCAGAGAGAGAGATGTTGAGTGATAGACCTAAGCTGGTTTCCAGACAAAATGCACGTGAGCTTTCAGAGATTAGCTCCTGCAGCCATTGAATGAGTGATTAGTATGATCCCTGTGTGTGTGTGTGTGTGTGTGTGTGGTTGTGTGTGTGGTTGTGTGTGTGGTTGTGTGTGTGTGTGTGTGTGTGTGTGTGTGTGTGTGTGTGTGTGTGAGTGTGTGTGTGTCAGGGTGTGGTAGGTCATGTGCAGTATCAGCCCAGGAACCTGAGAGTGACCTTCCATTCAGACAGAGGAATGTAAACCTTGAGACGTCTCCACCAGACTCAGCATTATCCTAGAATGCCAGAGGTCAGAGGTCGGCTGGGTGATAGATAGAGCAGGTTCAGGGCTGGAACACACAGACAATCTCCAAACTCTAACTCCTCCTCTAATTTTGTGAATTTGGGATTTAGGTGAGGTCATCAGGTCACTTGCTGCCGAGCAGGAAATACTAACAATACTAAAGACCAGAGATCTTACATCGGCGCCGTAATGAAGACAAAGGCGTTCTCTGGCGGCAGGAACAGTGTAACGGCGTCAGGGCGTAGGATAAACATCTCTTGGGATTAAAGCAATATGATATATATTTATGTTTATCTGTTTTTTTTGTTTTCTGAGGCCACGTTTTTTTTGCCGATAAATAGTGGACTGCTGCCTCGAGCGAAGCATCTTAAGCTGTGTTGTTGTGGAGAGGAGGGAGGATGGGCTGTGGGGAGGATGGGCTGTGGGGAGGATGGGCTGTGGGGTAGACAGGCGCTTCGGTTCAGCTTCAGCAGCGATGATGGCATTGAATCGGTGTGTTATGGTGAAGACAGAGGTGAGTCTACCTTCCAACCCTCACCTATGGTCATGCGCTCTGGGTGGTGACTGAAAGAATGAGGTCAAAGATAAAAGC
>JBBDHG010000186.1:522500-620000 GCA_037951165.1 Lophius americanus
CAGACTTGTTAGTCCAGCACTTCCCATGGGTGCTGGATTGGATTGAGATCTGGAGAATCTGGAGGCCAAGTCAGCACATTGACCTAGTTGTTATGTTCCTCAAACCATTCCTGAGGCCTTTCTGCAGTTTTTCAGGGAGCATCATCCTTCTGGAAGAGTCCACTGCTATTAGGGAATACCATTTCCATGAAGAGGGAGTTGGTCTGCAGCAATGTTTAGGAAGGTGCTACATCAGAAAGAAACATCCACATGAAGGGTAGGACCCAAGGTTTTCCAGCAGAACAATGGCCAAAGCATCATACTTTCTTCCTCCCATAATGCATCCTGGTAGCACTACTTCCTCAGGTTAGCAACTTACACTCACTTTGCCATCCACATGAAGTTAATTAAACCTGATCCATCTGAGCAGACCACCTTCTTCCATTGCTCCATGGTCAAGTTCAGTTGCTGATGTGTTAATCATAGGAAATGTCAGCAGGGGTCAGGGGTCACTCTGATCATCTGTGGCTACACAGCACTCTGTTATGTCCCTGTGTGTTCTGACACCTTTCTAACAGAACCATCACAAACTCATTCAGCAATTTCTGTGCCACATTAGCTGTGTGAGGTCAGACAACACGGTCTAGGCTTCACTCTCCACATACATAAATAATTTTATATCAGTTGTACGAACTGATGTACATCCGACTGGCTGCCCTGCAGGTGGCCATACCTGTACGATAGTCTGTAATCCAGGCCAGCATTGTTGGGTCGACCTGCATATCAGAGAGTTTCCCTGCCAGCAGGGATTTAATACACTGGAGAAGTCAAAGAACATCACACTCACTGTGCTCCTCCACCTCTCCATGTGTGAGTAGGACCTCTGCAGCAGGTAGATGATGGAGTTGTCTAGGCTGACTTTGGCCTGATATGCAAACTGTAAGGTGTCCAGGTTGTTGCTCACCAGAGTCAGATGTTGTAGAACTAGCCTCTCAAATACCTTCATGACATGTGAAATCAGTGCCACCGGCCGGAACTCAGTAAGAGAACGTCAGTGTTTCATCTTAGACACCAGAAATATACAGGAGATCTTCCATATTTGGGGCGCTTCCTTCAGCTTCAGAGAGAGACTCTAAAGCTTCTGGGACACCCCAGCAAACACACCTGCACATGTCCTTAGGACCCATCTGGACCCATTGCCTTACTGGTTTTGGGCTTGGACAGCTCCCTTCTGACTTGGCTGGAAGTGATGATTGGGCTGGAGGAGGTGGAGGAGGTGGAGGGGAAGCCGCCGTGTGTGAGGGTAACTTATCTAATTTGATTTAGGCAAATGCAGAAATATCGATGGGGCTGACTAACTCGTAAATAGACAGTCTAAACTGACGTGAAGACATTAACTCACAACATCGAAGCTACAATGAACCCAAAAGGATGAATTGATCAGCATTTCTATGGGGTCTTTATTTACTCGTTGGCTGTGAATGCTTTAACGGTTTTATTGCCAGCAGCTGTTAGCCTGATTCCATGAGCTACACTTCGTGCCGTATTTTGACACCAGTCTCATGATTGACTTTGAGTCATATCAGACTCATATTTGAAGTTCCCCACATGCTTCATTTCAAACGGACTATGCAACAGCCTAGTTTAACCGTGGACTTCTAGACCTCCCCTTTGAACACTTCGGAGTTTCTGCTGTCCAGCTGGGCTGCTGCTGGTGTGGTCCTCTCGTCTGTCAGGTCTTCCTGGACCGCTCAGCGCTCAGATGTTTACTGTATTAGTCTAAAGTATTTTAGTTTTCACATGTCAGCATGATTTAATCTGGCTGGTTTATCAGTTATTGTGGATGTCATATTCTGTGGCGTCATAGTTTGCGTTAGATAAAGCTGCTGCTTTACTTAAGTCCTGATAAGATCTCGGTGCTGGAGTAACGGTGGCGATGCGATTCTTTCTCAAAATGAATAATCCATAATAATAATGCATAATAATAATAGAAAAAGCAGCTTTTGCGTTCACCTAAGCACTGCTGTAGGCCCGCAGAACAACAGAGGATCCACTGTTTGAATTCATGAAATGTCAGAGTGCATGACATTGATTGGCGCCGTTGAGCTCTGCAATAAATCACAGTAAAGGCTCTGCAGATCATGGCGTGGGAGAAGTGAAAGATTTGGCATGACACTGAGGGAAAACTCCCCGGGAGGGAGCAAAGGAGCACGGGATAAAAAACGTCTGTTTTAAAGGGAAGCTTGTTATTCAAGCTCGCTCATTTCACAATGCCTGATGGGTGAAGGTTTATTGACAGGCGGTGAGGTACCCAGCCAGCGTTTGCGTAGAGCTTTCCTGTTTGTCATAAGACGTCAATGTCAGGGATCATCAGCATGAATCAGTCAAAGTGTCCGCAGCCACCAGAGTCCAGGTCTTTCAGTGCATCTTGAGACTCGGCTGGGAACTTAAATGTGGAAGTCGACCCGGTTGTTTCTATCACCTGCTGGTGTCACAGCTTCAGTCAAAGACAGAAAACAATCATGTTAGAGTCTGCTCTCAGAGTAAAACAAAGACATTTAAATTCTCTTCATGCAGATAGCGCCTGTCTTCTGAGGTTTCAGCCCGTTGTTCCACCTAGCAGCAGTTGCTCCCCTGGGTCTACTCTCGTTTCCTACGTTTGTTTCCTACATCGGGCCTCGCTGTTCTGGCCCGATGTAGGAAAGAAGTCTTCTCTTGGCATTAAAGGAAAGGAAAGACTTGAATCATTTATATGAAAATCCAGCTTCAATTCTATTTTGACACAAGATGCCTTCCAGTCTAATGCGGACCTTGGACCGATGCTACATGTGGCTGGGCTAAATGCCGGCTTTGTGGTAGCAATTAGGACCTTACCTTAAGGGAACACTGGTTTTCAGCCATGCCCTCTTTTGACTGGGATTCCAACCCCAGTCTCTTGACCCAAAGTCAGCGGTTTACGACGGCTCATAAAAGATAGATGCTTGAATTTAGATCCAGATGAAGTGGTAGAGCCCTGAAGAGCGCTGACGGTCCAGGGACTTAGATTTAGCATTTGAAAACAACATGTGAGTTGAGTTTTTGTTGTCGTTGTGGTTTATGGGTGTACTGTTTTGTATAAAATCCAAATCCAAGAAACATTCCCTGCTATGTGCCAGAATTCCCCAACAGCCTGTGTTTGTAGCTGCAGTGGTGGACGGACGCTACCGAGATAATTAAGATTAAGCTACTACAGAACCTGTGGAACCGAACACCGAGACAAAGACCAGGAACTATAAATGAGTCCAATATGACAGCTTTAATCCTTTAACTCTTGGTTTGTTGTACTTCTAAATGGACTCCTCCTCCCGATGATTACTCTGGCTGTTTCATAAACTTCACCCTCTCGTGTCGGGTTATCTCCGTCCCGGTGGGTTTGTCTCAGCCTGCAGGCTGGCACACGTCCAATACCTGAGGGACAAGCAAAAGGCTGCTTTTGTGGTTGGAGGCGTCGTTAATCAAAATAAACCAAAAAGATGAAGAGTCTGTGGCGTAAATCAGGAGATCTCTGTGCGATAAATAAATCTAAAGATCAGACATTTTCTATTCTGCTTTCTTCTGCTGAACAAACTGATTTATGAATCGTGTCTCGGTTCTTTCTCTGCTCTTTATCCAAAGTATCTCTGCGGCTCTTTGGTGCTTTTTGGTATTTTCACCACATGTTTTGCAACCCAAATCTAGTGTTCTATTAATATTTATGACTCCACTGGAGGCTTGTTTTTGTGTGCCCAGAAATAGTTTGGTTTCTAATCTCAGCTCAGTGTCTGGATTTCCTGCCACAGATGGAGAATGTGTTATCTTAATTAAAAACTTCTGAAGTGTAACGCCACCCTGTCTTCTTCAATGATCAAGATATATTGAGAGATTTAAAGGCATTTCCTTTCTTGGTGCTTTAGAGTGTTTAACCGATCCCTCTCGTCTGGTTGTCCTCTGGCGTGTTCTGTTATGGCAAATCCCAAATTATCTGACTGATGATACTTTTATGACTTCACTCATCCTCCCAGCACCTCTCTAATTAACATGTTTTATCTCGGCCTGAGCTCTGAGGATGGAATTTATCTCCACATATAACGAGACAAGACTGCATGTGAGATAAAGATGTACCAGGATCAGCAGTTGATTGCAGTGGGATTTTATATCTCCGACTGGACCAGCTATGATGATATGACTAATCACTGCAGTGCGTGAAATATGTCAGAACTGTGCAGCGTATAAATGCTCTACAAGTGGACTAAATCAACCTGCGACAAAACTCAAACTTTTTTCTCCCTGCATTATTTTACAAACGAACCGTCACGTCTGACTTTCAGGACTTTTGCCTCAGTGTGATCACGCTAATTAGACATTAACGACATGTCGATGTTTGCTGAGTCAGCAGAATATTTGCTTTTCCTCGTCACACAAACTTTTAGAAATGCAACGAATCTCACATGACCTAGTAAAGCAAATATCTCACGTTCATCTAACCATATCTGTATAATTTAAAAAAAGATACACTTACCACATTAACCCGTTTTTAGTCCGTATAAAATATAATCAGTAATTATACCATTTTAAACCATTTACCAGTTCAAACTTGTAAGAACTGTTTTCACTATTTACACTCAAATACTACATATAATAAAGAATACTACAGATTGAATTTAGACAGTTTAGTTTTTTCACAAGTTTAATAATACAATAATACGATATGTTTTTGAATACAAACAGAATCTAGAGAGTTTAGTCCAAAGAACAATAAAATGTCTGAAACTACCCCCAGAAAGGTTAAACTATAATAATGAACATATTTTACATGCATACATACAACTTATCAAAATAGAAAGTTCAATAAACAGGATTAAGATTTGAAAAGATGCGTTCACGGCGGGAATGAATGGTATGAAGGGAGTTCGTGGATGGAGTTCAAGAAGACGACATGGGGTTCAGTGGGATTGATTTAGGCGAAGAGTGGGAAGATGTGAAGAAGGTCTGAGAAATGAGGAGTCTGTATTGTAAGAAGCAAAACCTTGAAATCAATGAAGAATTTAACGGGAAACCGATGAAGCTGCTGAAAGAGAGGAGCGATCCGTTTAAAGGAAGGAGTTCTGCTGACGACAGGAGTTTGTGGGGGAGAACACAGTTATCTTAATCGATGTGGGATGTGATTGGGATCAAAAGACAGGTAAAGCTAGGTGTCATGGAACTTGTTTCCTTATTTCCACATTATGTGACCAAGATGCAGAAGCTTCATGAGGAATAGAAGGGGTCCAAAGACAGAACCTGTGGATCACCACTACTGAATGCATTAGACAGAGATTAGTGATGTTGTTTTGGTTAAACAATCTGTGCGACCGGTCAGATAACATCTCACCCAGGTGACGGCAGCACCCCGGATCCCTATGGCTTAATCTGTTCACAACCCAGAGTCCACTGGTGATCGGACCTGAAGACCCAAAGTCCAATGTTTCAGGACAGAATTTCCGCTGTCTGTCATTCTGGAGGCATTTTAAACCTCCTATTTCAGAACAACTTGTCACGTTTAATCACTGTGATGCATTTCTAAAATTACGTTCTGTGCCACTTCTTGGCGGAGTTATAATCAAAGGGTTATTATCCAGCGCGTCTAAATTAGACATGCGTCCCATAATGGTTTTCGTTGGAGAAGAAGCAGCGTCAGTGGCCATCTCATTTAGGAACAGAACATTTCTGCACACACGAGCCCGATTAGAAAAGCCAGCTTGTTTCTTTGAGTCTCCCCGTCAGCATTAGAGGCCCGCGTCGACCACTTCACATGATTCCTGCCTTCCAAGATGGCCGCCTCCCTGCCGTGATGGTCCGCAGGGGGAAACGCAGAAGCCAGTGGGCAATTTGTGGCTCTGCCTGGTATCCTCGTTTGGTCTGGAAGAGGTGTGTGTGTGTGTGTGTGTGTGTGTGTGTGTGTGTGTGTGTGTGTGTGTGTGTGTGTGTGTGTGTGTGTGTGTGTGTGTGTGTGTGTGTGTGTGTGTGTGTGTGTGTGTGTGTGTGTGTGTGTGTGTGTAGTTAAGCACTGAATTTCAAAGCTCTTTTAAAAGTCAGAGTTCTGATCCAGCAGCCTGAAAATGCTCATTTGGAGTAGATGAATATGTTCTTATTTCATTTTCATACACACACATACATATATATATATATATTATATATATATATATAATGTAAATGTTGGTTGATCTCATCCTCTTTTTACAGTATTCAGTATATACTGTATTATATACATATATATAATCAGTCATATCATAATCACATACAGTACATATGAATAAACACTAAACAAAAGTTCTTTATACTTCATCATATATTCTGTACTCCTCTTTGATATTTGTTTACCATCTTCTCGTTTTTACATTCAATCATAGTGACCTACATGTTTTAAATTCTTCTCTAAAGCCTTTCCACGTGTTTGTATTCATGCAGGGATTACTCTGTACATGCCCTTGTAAATATCTGCTCTTTAAAACCTCTTAAAACTGAGGAAACGTATCCGCCACATGTTCCCAGAGCTGAAGGGTGTCTGTCGTATCGCCGAGACTCTCTTTAAGTTAATTATCAAAATAGATTCTGTTTCTGGCCTCCGACTCCTTCGTGGTTTGGCTTTGTGAACAAAGATTTAGGAAGGGTGTGGTCCGTGACGCCGGTGGCTGACTGGTCCAATAGGGGGCAGGAGGATCTGGCCGCAGTCTGAAAATGAAGGTCTGGGCTGGGTTAGGTGCTGTGGCTTCATGGTTCTTCTTCTGTGGTTGTGGGGAGACCAGCCACGGTGGTGGATGGGACTTCTTCCGGCAGTCTTTGTACGGCTACTTCGGAACCGGAGGACAGAACCGAGTGCAGCAGGATCCTGATCAGAGGATGATCTTCAAACTGGAATAGAATAAGTCGATGCTGACCCAGGCCCCGCCCCTCCACACGGTTTACTGGAAAGCGCTTCAGCAGTTTTCCGTAGAATCCTCCAAACAAATAAACGTTTTGTTAAAAGGAAGAACTACTTCTATTTTTATTATTATTAGGGCAACTAAAACTTCATTACATCACGTCATCTGTAGTTGATGATGGTCATAGCTGAGCAGTGAGGTTTTTCACTTCCTACTCATTAAACAAGACTATTAAGTACTTTCTCTTATTTTATAACAACTTATAAAAGTGTCCTGGGAGCCTTTAATGTGCATTAAATGGTTTAAAAAAAGAAATTCACCCTGAAACTGTAAAGTACCCAAACTCTGAGTGAGTCTCTGAGGTTCCTGGTCTTTTCTTCAAACACGCAGAGATGATGCCATCAAGCGAAGAAGACTTCCATTGTTTATTGAGTCTGAACTAAACAACGCCGGCGCGTCCAGCGAACAAAGATGAACGCCGGTATTCTGACAGCAGTCACTGCCGTGATGTGAGCCACAGACTCTGATGGCGTCTTCGGCTCAGACGACCTCCTGCTGTCATGGAGTAAGCAGATCTACCTTCATCATGTTGCTAAGTCAACATCCACATCCTTCAGCCACCTGATGAACCCGGGCGCTCATGCGGTGTTCCGATGTTCTGAGGTTGGAGCAGAGAACGACGCGGCTCTGACATTTCTAGCTCGTCAAGTTTTGCAGGGCGGTGACGCCAGCTACGATGGGTTCACATCCCGTCAGTCCAGTGTGTTCATTATCTATTACCCTGAATGTGTTTAACTCATAGGATTTATGGAAATGTGACGTTATTGGTGATGAGAGATTGGATGCAGCTACGGCTCAAACTCCACGCCGTGCGTTTGTCAAACCAATCAAATAAAGTCCATCATACTTTCTATGTTGGCTTTGTTCAAGGACGTCAGGACTTTTGGCAGGCTCTGAACTCCCGCTAGCTTTAGCCGCTCTGCTAACGCGAGCTTCTTAACTGACTATGTTCCTCAGGTGATTAAGTTCATTGTGCCGAACGTTTTGGTTTGGTTTGTACCTCCGAAGCTTATTTTGTTCTTACTGGTGTCATAAGTCGTGAGTTTTGTGTTTTTCCGGTTTACTTGTGAGATGTTTGGAGTCGTGGTCGCTCATGCGAAGTGTTCGTGTACGCCGCATGCGTGCAGCCGGTACGTAATCAGTCTCCGGTGTCTCTGCTCGCCTGATTGCCGATAACATCAAACTAGTCCTTACGTCGTTTTAGCAATATTTTTCTGCTGTGCATAATGATGATGATGTCACAGCTAAAGGTTGTAGTTTGTGCATATAGCTCCTCCTACTGGACATAAGGGATATATGCATCTATCTAGTTATCTGTCTTTATCTTTATCTCTCCATCCATCCAATCCATCCATCCGTCCATCCATCCATCTGTGTTTTCTAGCTGTGCTACATGCTTTGATTTGGTTCACAACGATAAATCCTCATTTCCACCGTGTCCCTAACATTCCTGCTTATTGTCTAAATTCACCCAGTAATCAAGAGGAAGATGAAGAAGTAGACCCTTCATCTGTGACAGGAATCTGAATGTATGTAGGTTGTTTGACTCTCTTCCTCCTCAATCTTCGTCTGGAAGCGCTTCGCTGTCAGATTCCACCTTCTTCCTCTGTGAGAGGCAGGTTTTTTCTCTCTCTGGTAAGAGTGGGGAAGAGGAAGAGTGGACAGTGGTGTCGTAGATGGCAGGAAACACCGAGCGGCTCCACCCTGATGTAAACAGATGCCGTCTTCCTCTTTGTGTTTTTCTCAACACATGCTTCCCATTTCACCAGATAAACTCGACCAGGGGTGGAGGTCGAGGCGTGACCTCCAACATGGCCGTCAGAGAGTCTGACAGAGATTTTTCTCATCTTTCTAAAAATGTCTTGCACTGGTATGAAAATTGGTGAAAAGGGAAAGTTGTGTCATGAGTCAGTTCCACTTCCTGTCTGCGTTTTCTTCTTCTGTGTTTCTCATTATTAGCTGACTAAGGCATTAACCAATCCTACTTCTCCTGTTTGTTCCATCGTCTTCACCTGCAGCCACCATGAAGAAAGGCCAGAACGGCTCCAGCCTCACCTGTGAGCGCAGCCACATGTTTGGGGGAAGCATCCAGAACTCTCTGCCTTCAACTTCCACAAGCTCCACCCCCTCCACCTCCTCTACTTCCAATATGTCCTCCATCGATGGAGTCAGTTTCTCTGAGGGAGACCTGCTGCTTCAGGTACCACCTGTGGTTTGTGTGTTTTACTACACACTGTGGGCAGGACCATTCATTCATTCATTTGTGTTTGTCTTCAGGCGCTGAACGGTTTCGTGTTGGTGGTGACCGCCGAGGGCTACATCTTCTACACGTCCCCCACCGTCCAGGACTTCCTTGGCTTCCATCAGGTGATGAACTGGGCATCAGCTTTCACGGAACAATAATGCTTTTATTCTTTAGACTATTTCTATTGTCCCTCTCAAAACATGAGGGAAACTATTAACGTCCTTTTCACACGGACCTGCAGTCTGATGCCCCTCTAAGGACACGGCCTTTAGCTACAGTATGCTAATTAATATCGCAGACACGCGACTCAAGCTTCATGCAGAATGGGGTTCTGTCCCTTTAAAACGGGCGGGGACAATTTGGTGGTTTGAGAAGGCTTCATGAATCTGAAGCAGACTTTGTCTAAGGAGGTCAACCTGAACTGTTTTAACCTGGACTGTTTCACTGTGTGAACCTGGACTGTTTCACTGTAAATACCTGGACTGTTTCACTGAGTGAACCTGGACTGTTTCACTGTATTAACCTGGACTGTTTCACTGTAAGAACCTGGACATATTCACTGTAAGAACCTGGACTGTTTCACTTAATGAACCTGGAGTGTTTCACTGTGTGAACCTGGACTGTTTCACTGAGTGAACCTGGACTGTTTCACTGTAAGAACCTGGACTGTTTCACTGTAAGAACCTGGACTGTTTCACTGTGTGAACCTGGACTGTTTCACTGTTTTAACCTGGACTGTTTCACTTAATGAACCTGGACTGTTTCACTGTGTGAACCTGGACTGTTTCACTGAGTGAACCTGGACTGTTTCACTGTTTTAACCTGGACTGTTTCACTTTATGAACCTGGACTGTTTCACTGTGTGAACCTGGACTGTTTCACGGTGTGAACCTGGACTGTTTCACTGTGTGAACCTGGACTGTTTCACTGTGTGAACCTGGACTGTTTCACTGTGTGAACCTGGACTGTTTCACTGTGTGAACCTGGACTGTTTCACTTTAAGAGCCTGGACTGTTTCACTGTGTGAACCTGGACTGTTTCACTGTAAGAGCCTGGACTGTTTCACTGTGTGAACCTGGACTATTCAGTCCCTGTATAGGAGGGAGTACATAGATCCTGCCCACCACACACCTCATTCCTCGTTACATCTTGATTTATGGATTAAATCCTGGGAAATTCAGAGTAAAAATGTGTCGTATAAAACGATGTAAAACATTCTTGGACCCGCCTCCTCGTCAGATGAAAATCAAACTTCAACCATGAGTTCTTTCTTGATCAGCAGGCCGTCATAATCAAACAGTTTCTGCGTCATCCCGCTGACAATCAAATGTTTCATCGCGCTTCTCAAAGGTCACAAAGTGCTTCGGAGAAAAGGGAAGAATAAGAGTCAGATGTTATCGGCTAAGATAAGGTAGAGTTAAAACAAGGGAGGGAAGATTCCTGGAGGTTTATTGCAGGAAAACCTGAACCACAACTTGTTTAGTTTGCACAAATCACAACACAGAAAACCAACGGTTCCAAAGTTCACCGCCTGTGTTCCGTCCAGGAAAATGTAATTAAAGAAACAGGAACATAAGGCGTCAGGAGAAAAGTCCGTAATAAAACCGGTGTAAGACAAAACAATAACATCATGTCATCATAACAACCATCCATAAAAATATGAACGTCAGTTAAAGACTGAGCAGAGATCAGAAGAAGAAGAAGAAGAAGAAGAAGAATGCCTGAGTGGAAACATCAACGCGTGAACGTGTAATCCTTAAGGGAAGCAGTTAGATTCTCTTCAAAGCATCTCTTGTAACATTTTATAGGTGGATATAGGACTTTTGCCAGATGACCAGTCATCCCATAATTTGGTGCCTCTAAATCTCGTCAGATATTCTCTGCTGCTCGTCATACATTTTATACCTATGTAGATTCAAAGATGTTGTTTTTAAGTTTTGAAACCATCCCAATTATAAAATTCCATTCACTTCAATATATGAGGAATATTGATGTCATCATTCATCGGCGTCTAACGCAACCTCAGAGGGGGAGGAGTCCAGAGCGGGGGTCGGACAGGACTGAGGTCAGCCGTGTTTAATCTGAGGTGGATTTTAATCACTCATTTAATACAATGATGGAAAAACCAGGAGAATAATCCTTTACAGATGAAATATAAAATAGATCAGCATAACTGATGCTTCAGGTTGATGCTATCGCTGTGCATTCTGGGATCTGTAGTCTCAGTGATGTGTGCGCTGTTAACCAGCGGGCCAGTTCTTATGGACATTAGATATTGTCTCACAGGCCAGATATAATTGCCCTGGAGTTTGACACGTGTCATAAATAGTAAAGACCTGACGTTGGTGACTTAAAGACCTGGATGAAACGTGCGACTCTGGAGGGCTTACAATCCTAACAAGACAGTTCTGGGGGGCAGAGATTCTTGTAGGAAAAGTTCTGACCCAAACTATTTTACGTTATGAAAGAAAAGGATAAATCAGACTGTGATGAAGAGGAATCCAACGGTTTGTGATGACGAGCTACCAATAGATTCATTGATTTCTCTACTCAACCAGTCGGTCGTCTCTCTCCCACTCAAACTCAACAACAACAACAACAATTCCCAGAAATCATGTCATCCGCGGTTAAAGAGGGAAAAGGTCATGTGATGGACAGATTGTGGGTCAGTGGATGAAACGTGTGTGAGAACTGAACTTCTCTGTCGGCTGTGAACTCTTGACTTAAAAGACACATCCGTTTGAACCGAGGTTAGAGGGACTGCAGTCAGGGGGACGCACACACACACACACACATACACACACACACCACTGATTCTCTAAAACACAATCTGCAACGGGATGTAATCAGGACAGGAAGTGTTTTGTTCTCCAGTCCACAGTATGTGATGAAGCCCAAAAACCACCAATAGCTGTTTTTTCTGCTTCCATTAAGAACCCAAGTTATAATAATAATAATGTATTATTAGAACTTTTTAGTGCTCATGTGATTAAAAAGAGGAAACAGTCATAGTAATTTGGTGGAGACAAAGTATTTTGTCATTTCAAGGAGCAGAAATGTGCTGCTAAAAAGTCTCATCCTCCATCTTTCAAGGTCGCTCCGGCGGCTCAATGAAGCCCGCTGAGCCGCCGGAGGCCATTTTTTGGCGCCAACAGTGAAAGAAGGTTCTGTTTGCGAACCGAAAAAAAAAATCCCCACGTGTGGTTCTCCTGGTTCTCTTTTCTCTCTGGATGCTCCGTCGGGGCTCAGAGCATTGTTCACACGGCGCGTGTTTACACTTGCATCATCGCGCCTGTATGCAGCGCCGCAGCACAAACTCTGGCGCTCGCCATAAAACGAGGACGGTCTGGGAGACGAGCCAGAACCATCGCAAACACTGTGCAAACGCATAAAATCAAGCTCTGGAGCTGTATTTAATATTTATTATGATGTTGCTTTAATGCATGAACAAGAAAAAACCAGGGTGATAGATGGGGCGTTCATGAGCCGCTGAAAATGTAGTAACTCCAAACTCTGATGTAGAGTTCCGTTCCCTCAACCAAAACTATGACCCAAAACAAATATCCTTTTTTTTAATCCAAGACAGCAGACGGGACAACACAGACGTCCTAAAACACTGAGACAAAGCCAACACCAGCATTGTTTACCAAACAGTCTGTCAGAAACCGCCCCGTGAGCTCATTTGACGGGCTCAACCTGAAGGTAACATCGGATCCTGCTCCGCGTCTGGGCGGAGCTTTCTCAAGAGTGTCTCTGGCGTGGTTAGACTTTCCCGAGGCACTAGATCACTGCTGGCTTTACTGTGTCCTGGTTAGATGACAGAACCTTAAGTCCAGATGGTTCAGAGTGTTTCTGTCCGGTCCGTCTCCTTCATCCCATCCTGCTTAAAACAAAGTTTACTTTCTCTCATGCCTCCATCTTTTTCTTTTCGGCTTTTTCTCTTCCACTTATCTTTATCTCCAGGAGAAAAACACTTTAGCGCCACCTAGTGGACTAGAAAACCGAGGGATTTTCTCGTTTTACTAACGATGGTTCAGTTCACATTTTAAATATTGGTAATAAAATATCTGCGCTCGAGTTTGGCGATAAAAACTATGACAGTTGTTTTAATCATCAGTTACACTCCCCATCCTGATCTTATCCTTTAATTGGGGTTCTGACTGAACCTTCACAATCAACCCGACCTCTGGGGGGAGGGGCTAAAGATAAATAACTGAACCTCTGTTTGCCGGGGGGCAGCATTAGGTGGGAACTCTTTGAACCGGCGTGTTTGAACGCTAATAAAATCAACTTTACAAGAAGTTTGTAGTTTGATGCTGGGAAATAAAAAATATCTGGAGGCAACGATATCCCACTAATTGGAGGAATAAATGTCCAGAATGTTCAAACTCATTTGGAGTAATGTGACAAGCACCTAAGGGAGAAAGGAGGGTGAAGGATCCTACAAACCTGGACCTGATCAAGTCTAGCTTTCTGCCAGTCATACTTAGAATAATCCCAACCTAAATCTGTTTGTCATTTATGAGACAATGAAAATATTTAGTTGCTCTTCAGAGAGTTTTGTTTTCACGTGTAACGCCCTGGAGCTTAAATGTCAACATGACAAGTCTGGATTTGTTCTCAACCCTTCAGCCTCACAAGGGACATTTTTGTCTTTTGTTTTTTTATTTATATGATTTTGGCTTCAATAATGTGGATTATGCGACTTAGAATATGTCCATAACAACAAAATGTCAAAAATGTCCCCGCCGAAACTTAGTAAACCTGAAATTTGTGATCTAACATTTGTGGCATCATCTTGAAAGAAAAAAGAAAATCATGCATTCCATGTTTTTAGGCTTTCATTCTTTCATTTTAGCTTACAAATACTCCACTAGTATTTGGAACGTGGAAGTAGGGCTAAAACGATTCCTCTTGATGACTAAAAATCCTCCAGTCAAATTATTCACTTTGTTTAAATCCAGACATCAGCGCAGCATAAGTCCTTTAAGAACGACCTCGGGAAGACAACTGCGTGATGAAGAGCGATGAGTTATTATAAAGCTGTTTCTACATTCAAAGCATCACAAAAACAGAAAAATAGTGCCCTGATCACATGACAGATGCCCCTCCCACTTCTTATTAGAACTGTTAAAGAGACAGATATTTTATATTCTGATTTTTATATGAAGAAAATAATGAAGAAAAGTGATTCATTCCAAAAATATTTCTAATTTGATTACTTGATTAAGCGCCAGAATAATCCATAGAATACTCGTTTGATAAAATAATCCATTATTGCATGGATATAATATTTTTATAATAAAAATAACCTCCTGGTAACTTTTCTTTTCTGCACCGGTTGAACTTCCTCTCATAGTTCAGAAACCTGGAGAGTCTTTCTTCCATACATTCATGAATGGAGTAAAGATGATGCAGGTATCTCCATAAGTCACCGTAGAACTGGTTTTTGGCGGGTTGGCTCTGCAGCAGACCAACATTAAAGTGTTTTTTCTACTTTTTGGAAGCGGAGAACAAATCTCTGTTTGAGTTAAACCCCTCTGAGGGAAATCCTACATGACCCTAAGCATCAACAGTTGTGAGTCTGCTGCTGCCAGAGGAACGACTGCAGCCAAATCCTCCAGCCTCGTTTACGCGCGGCGAGTGAAGACCAGCCAAAATGCTTACGGGACAGAAAGATCCGATGAATCTCCCTCCGGACTCTCGGCTCTGTGCACTCCAGCAACAAATAGTAATATACTCTCTGGATGTATTTCCCCTCAGATTTAAAGCAGCTCAGTATTTATCGCTGCTTACATAAATCAGAGTTAATTATTATTGTGTTTTCATCGTTCTCTACTGCTGATCGATCAAAACCCTGGAGAAGAAGAAAAATCATTTATCATCATTCCTAGAATTGTGAATATAATAATTGATTCCTGTCATTTTTTCTGATTTCAGTCGGACGTGATTCATCAGAGCGTGTTTGAGCTGATCCACACCGACGACCGCGCCATCTTCAGACGACAGCTTCACTTCGCCCTCAACCCAAACCACAGCCAGCAGGACGGCTCCTCGGAGAATACCAGTAGGTCCATATGAAAGCGTTTGTTACACCTGAACAGGTGCGGCTAACATTAGCACGTCTGCAGCCGGAGAACAGCTAATGTTAACATGCCTCAAACAGCTGCATCTAAGTTTTTCCATGTCTGCAGCAGCTGAAGCTAATGTAAACACCGCTGCAGACGACAGCTTCATCAGACACTGCATGTATATTAACATTAGTTAATATATATGCAGTAGCTGCAGCTAAAGTTACTATATCTGCAGCATCTGTTAGCGTCAAAGCATCAACTGCAGCTAATGTTAGCACCATTGCAGCGAATTTTCAGACACAGCAGCTGTCAGCTAATGTTAGCACGTCTGCAGCAGCTGCAGCTAATGCTAGCACGTCTGCAGCAACTGCAGCTAATGTTAGCACGTCTGCAGCCGGTGCTGGTCTTGTGCATGTGGAGTGTGAGCCTCCATGAAACCTTAAAGTGAGGCGTGACATTGTCAGGAAATTAATTAGTTATCCATCTTTGTTGTTAGCGGGAGCTGCTTTTTTATTCTTTTGGAGATATTTAACATAACAGTTTTATTAATCAGCCACTGAATCCCTCAGAAACTCCTTCCCAACAGGCTATGTAGCTAAAACAGTCTGTGATGTTGAGTGTCTGTGAAACCTGTGGCGTAAAACCAAAATAAAGGGATTCAATTGTGTTGTTTTGACAACAGCATAAACGACAGGTGATGTTTTTTCTTCATCTTCTTCTTCTCCTCCTCCTCCTCCTCGAGTATATGCTACAGTGGTGTATTGCTGACCTCTACTGGTTGTTTTTAATGATCTTTTTAACATTACTTTATATTATTTACTCCAATTCTTAACTCATAGCCATCTTAAATAAACTTAGATTTAGTGCAGTTATCTGGTCGTGTAAAATAAAAACAGTTTCTCCGGATGTTCATGTATTTGGTGACTTTTATTTACACAAATGAAATTATCTTTTTTCTGTTTCTACACTGACAGTAAAACTCTCTTCTGGGTTCCAAGACGGGTTCAACTCCACAATAGGTTCAAAAGTGAAACGTTTTAACCTCATAATAAACACTTTGCCAAGAAATGAAGGGATTTTGCAGATTAAAAGTCTTTTAATTTGAAACACTTGCATGGATTTCATATCGACATCATATTTCAGGAACTAAGGATCCTGAAGGCCCGTCTGAAACCTTGTTGCTTATTCCTTCTCCGTGTCTCCCTGTTTTCAGAGGATAATTGTGATGAGCCTGAAGGTCAGGTGACTCATGAATGTCTCTCCTCAACCTGCAGGTGATCAGAGCTCTGCAGAGATCAGCAGCAACGTGGTGACCTACGACCCGCAGACCATCCCACCAGAAAACTCATCTTTCCTGGAGAGGAACTTCTGCTGTCGTTTCCGCTGTCTGCTCGACAACTCCTCCGGCTTCCTGGTAAAAAAGGAACAATTTTATAGGTTTTTATGGATCAATGGAGGCATAATTTAGACCGTGAAACTTCATTCCTCGTCTCCAGGCCCTGAACTTCCACGGCCGCCTAAAGTTGGTTCACGGCCAGAACCGGCTGTCTGAGGAGGGGACGTTGGTTCCCCCGCAGCTCGCCATGTTTGCCATTGTCACGCCGATGCAGCCTCCGTCCATCCTGGAGATCCGCTCCAAGACGCTCATCTTCCAGACCAAACACAAGCTGGACTTCACTCCCTTGGGCATCGACACCAGGTAGAAACACTCACACGGGTGGGGACGGCTTCAAGATGTTCACAGATCAATTCTGATGCATGAGACGAAGAAGCATGAAGAAGCAGGTCAATCCAAATCCTCCAAAATATATCTCTGCATCCGGCCCATCTCTGGGAGCAGTGGGCGGAGCCTGTGAAGCGCCCCGGGAGCTGAGGTATCAGGGCTCTTCAGCGCTGAAGGAAAGGAAACTGCAGGTTCTCTTTGACCCGGGCGCTCTGACTGTAACCTGACTCTGGTACCAGACGAGCAGGAACTCTTGGACTGTCAAGTTTTCCATTAGTGTACATCAATTTATAAAATGTATCACTTCTGATGGATATTTGTGATAACAGTGTTTGTGTGACGCTCTTGCTTCTCTGGATCCAAACTGGAACACAACTATGTTTAGATGAAGACAAATGAATCAGACTGATTCAATCTAATCGGGACTCTCCGCTGTTTTTTTCCTCTCTGCAGAGGGAAGGTGGTTCTGGGCTACAACGAAATAGAAATCTCCATGAAAGGTTCCGGCTACAACTTCATCCACGCCGCAGACATGATGTACTGCGCCGATAACCATATCAGAAGTAAGTCGCCTGAGATCCTCCACCCCGTTATGAACATATGATATGTGACACCATATAGAGAGAGAGAGGTGGAGAGAGAGAGAGAGGGAGGGAGAGGGATGAGAGAGAGAGAGGGAGAAGGATCAGAAAGAGGGAGAGGGATCAGAAAGAGGGAGAGAAAGGGATGAGAGAGAGAGAGAGGGATGAGTGAGAGAGAGAGAGAGGGATGAGAGAGAGAGAGAGAGGGATGAGAGAGAGAGAGAGAGGGATGAGAGAGAGAGAGAGAGGGATGAGAGAGAGAGAGAGAGGGAAGAGAGAGAGAGGGAAGAGAGAGAGAGAGAGAGGGAAGAGAGAGAGAGGGAAGAGAGAGAGGGAAGAGAGAGAGAGAAAGAGAGAGGGAAGAGAGAGAGAGAAAGAGAGAGGGAAGAGAGAGAGAGAAAGAGAGAGGGAAGAGAGAGAGAGAAAGAGAGAGGGAAGAGAGAGAGAGAGAGAGAGGGAAGAGAGAGAGAGAGAGAGAGAGGGAAGAGAGAGAGAGAGAGAGAGAGGGAAGAGAGAGAGAGAGGGAAGAGAGAGAGAGAGAGAGAGAGGGAAGAGAGAGAGAGAGAGAGAGAGGGAAGAGAGAGAGAGAGAGAGAGGGAAGAGAGAGAGAGAGAGAGAGGGAAGAGAGAGAGAGAGAGAGAGGGAAGAGAGAGAGAGAGAGAGGGAAGAGGGTTGAGAGAGACGGAAGAGAGAGAGAGAGAGAGAGAAGAGAGATGGAGAGAGAGAGAAGAGAGATGGAGAGAGAGAGAAGAGAGAGAGAGAGAGAGAAGAGAGAGAGAAGAGAGAGAAGAGAGAGAGAAGAGTGTTGAGAGAGAGAAGAGAGAGAGAAGAGTGTTGAGAGAGAGAAGAGAGAGAGAAGAGTGTTGAGAGAGAGAAGAGAGAGAGAAGAGTGTTGAGAGGGAGAGGGATGAGAGAGAGGGAGAGGGATGAGAGAGAGAGAGAGGGATGAGAGAGAGAGAGAGATGAGAGAAGTAGATGGATAAAAAATTTATTAATCCCCAAAGGGGAAATGTAATCGTTACAGCAGTTCCAACAGACAGATATTCTAAATAATAATATTATTATATATAATAAATTCTAATATTATTTTAATATAAGAAAAAATATTCATTATTAAAATAACGTCTTTAAATTAGTTTCATGAGTGGCTGAACCGTAAACCTTATGTTGTTTTATATTATTTTTTATTCAGCAACAATCAAACACAATAATGACAATAGATAATATAATGTCGAAGTAGATTTTCTACTAACAGAAGAATCATGAACGTCACACACTGATGAGCAGCGTCCGTGACAAAATCCATGACACCCAAAAGTATGAAGCTTAAGAGCTTTTTCCCTATTTCCCTTTACGAGGTTTATTTATAAATATATTTACAAATATTCTTCACCCCAATTTAAAAATAAAAATAGAAGAAAGACGTTCATAGAGCGAACAACTAGAATGTTTTACCTTGACTTCAACTATTTCAGCGGTTAATGTTCCCCGGGAACAGCAGGAGTGGAAATGATGAAGGTGACGGTTGAAGGGATTAATGAAGGAAAAGAATGGTGTCATCGAAGAGAATGAAGAGATGTATGACTCACCTCATCTACATCTGTGACTCGTATCGATATGTGACTCTTGTGTTATCATTGATTTCATAGTTTAGTCTCGTTAAAAGATTAATAACATATAATAGATGTAATACAAGGATCTGTTTTTTTCGTCCTTTTCCTCTGGTTGATCTTTGAGTCCATCTGACTTATTTGTGAAATCTCCTGGAGGAAGGAGTTCAAAGCTGTTCATTCAACTCTTCCTCCTTCTGTGTCATGGCCAGTGATCAAAACAGGAGAAAGTGGCTTCACTGTCTTCAGGCTGCTCAGCAAAAGTGGGACGTGGGTCTGGGTTCAGGCCAACGCCCGGGTCGTCTTCAAAGGAGGGAAACCAGACTTCATCGTGGCGCGGCAGAAAGCTTTGACGTAAGCTGACACTTTGTGTAACGAGCTCATTGTTGTGAATTACCGGCTGCTGACACACTTCTCACAAACTGTCACAAAGGTGATTGTTTTTGTGCTTACATGTACTGTGAGTTCTGACCCGTAGTTTTACCGGACCGATAACTAAATATATCTGAAGGTACCTCATCACTCCACAGATACTTGATGTAGATGGCGGCGTCACTTTGACGCCTGAAGGCCACCTTAGATTCTGGGATCGTTACGGATAAGCTGATATTTTGACTAAATATAACCAACGGTTGGGAAGTTATATCCAAAGAAACTGTGTTTTTCATAAAAAGCTCCCCCTACTGAGTAAAATATGAAGTGTTAGAGTACATTACAATGTAAAGAAGATAAATCTCCTCGGGTCGATCCAACCGACATTTGAGAAATGATGGCCCGACACATTTGCAGATGAAGTTCCCCCTACTGGCCTTTTCTAATATCAATCCAGTTCTTCCCCTTACTGTGGTCTTTGTTCATATTAAATATGAAAGTGTTCCATCAAACAGTTCTTGGGTTTCGCTCAAAACCACTAGGGCTCTGCCGCGGCGGACAAAATGACAAATCCTTAAAATCCCGACTTTTCTGGGATATAAAAACTTGGTGGAACACGATGATGCGCGTGTCGAGAAGAAGGAGTTACTATTCACATTAATCATCCGAGTTTTTTACCATGAAGTAGTTCTTCCATGTCTGCCTCTTAGTAAACCCACTGTTCTTCCTCTGTCACAGAAATCAAGAAGGCGAAGAACAGCTGCGTCTTCGTCGGATGCAGCTCCCGTTCAGCTTCGCTACCGGAGAGGCGTTGCTGTACGATGTAACTCCCACCATCACTCCTCCGGAATCCTGCTCCGCCCCCAAGCAGATGAAGTTGGACAACTACGCCGTCAGCCCCAACTCACTACTGGGCTGCTTCCTGAATCAGGACCAGTCCGTCTACTATGAAAACAACGCCAACACCCTCAACTCCCTCAACGACGTGGCCTTCAAGGACACCCACGCCACCGTCAGCGTTCCTGGAGATGTCTGGCCGGACGCTTCACCCAAAGTCGGGGCAGGAAGCCTGACGAAGTCTGAGGCTACGGTTCAGGACATGATGGAAACTCTGCAGCAGATCCTCGGCGAGAACGACCTGACCGACGCCCTGGACGTGGAGCCTGACGAGCTGAAGAGCTGGGAGAGCACCCTGCTGAAGATGAGCAGCACCTGCGAGATGAGCGAAGATCTGAACGACATTCTCAGCAACGACATCCTGACCTATGTTGAGGAGCAGCTCCAGCGGGAGGGCGGGTTCAAGATACCAGATCATCTGGATGATTTACCGCACTACCTCCTCCCCACACTGGACGTCCAGAACAGGAATCCTAACCAGGCTGGGGAGCAGAACTTTGGCTGGCCTCTGGAGGTCCAGAGTGACACCAGAGAACAGACCCCGGTCCGAGGGACGATGAAACTGACCCACATTGATCTTCCTCCTCTGACATCTTCTGATTTAAACTATCTCCCAACTTCTGTTGGTCTTCAACTGGGTGTCAGTGATGCTCCAGTTACCTTCAACCCTTCCTCAGTGGACTCCTGCGCTCATTCACAGAACCAAAGGAGAACCTTACAAGTCACTGCCAAGGAGAACAACCTTGGAGCTTTCTCTCTCAGGCCAACACCCACCAAACAGATTCACCCTATCCAGTTCACTCAACCAATGCAGAAACCCTCTCAGATGACCTTGCCCAACCTTCTAGTTGGGCTCCAGGACCAAAGTGCCGGCACCATGTTCAACTTCCAGAGCAACAAGTGGAACCCGAACCAGACTGACAACTTTTCCGAAACATACACTCAAAATATTTCAAGCCAGCCAGGTTTCCCCGCAGATCTTCCCTCACCCAGCTGCCTGCAAGACCCCTTTGGACCGCAGAAGCAGACCAGCGTGAACCAGAGGCGGTCTTGGTCCCTGGAGCAGCAGCAGCAGCAGCAGCAGCTTTCAGGTGGACACCAGCAGATGGGCGCCTGCTTCAACCAAATGTCAGGATATCAGAGGAATCCTCTCCCGGGGGTCGTCATGGCTCAGAACTCGGTCAACGGCGGCTCAACATTTAAGACTCCTGAGACCTCCAGTGTACCATTTCCTGTTCAGCAGAACATGGTGGCGCCGCCGCCTCTTGCATCGTCGAGCAGTTGTATGTTCAGTAACAGTCAACAGTCGGTGCCTGTAAATGGGTTGCTCCTCAGTCAGACATCCTCCTGCCAGAATCCAAACCCCACAACCACCCAAACTCCATCCAAACCCTCCTGTTTCTACCAGACTCTATCAGGAGTAGTACCGGTCCCGGATCCAGAAGCGCTGTCCTGCCAGATGACCAGCGGTCTCGCCTCAGAAGACCTGCTGGTGCAGCAACCGCCGTATTTAAACTTCAGTGAACTGCAGACACAGGTAAGAAGATTTAACGTCAGCCAATCAGGGTGGAGGAGGAGTCCGACCCCAACAATGGATTTTAACTTCTGTGAATAAACTGAACCTGATGCCTCAGAACAAACAAACACAAACAAGATCTACAAACAAACACAAACAAGATCCGTTCACCAGAGGTAGTGAGACTCGTCTGTAGTCCGTTCAGCTCCTTAAAGCCCGTTCAACACATCTTAAGTTCGGTTACTATGACGGCCCGGACCGGGGCCTGCTGTCAGTCCAAACCGCCCCAACCCGACTGTTGGTTTCACCCCTGATTCTCTACTTTCCGACATTAGTGACGTCCATCAGTCAAATAGGTCATTAATGCTAATGCAGGTTAGCGTCCGCTACTTTCAAAATGCTTGGGACCGTCCTCTACATTTATAAAGTAACTCTTGGACTTAAAGATTTAATTTTACTGGTGATGAATGAGGCAGTTGTTCTGTGGGGTCATCGGCGCCCGCTCTAAAGGAAAGTACCGCGAGATTTTTACTTATTTAGGATTTCTATACAGCGCCTTTAAATCTTAGAGTCCGGATCAGAAATGCAACAGGATCCTTGTGAGAAAACACAAGAGTCGCCGGTGTTGTTGACATGATGAAGATGAGACTTTCAAGACACAAGCGAAGGTTTTGGCGAATGACAGCGACCTTGATGTGACCTCTTTGACCATGTGACGACTTCTGGCTACTTTCAGGTCTTCATTTGACCTTTTTTCATTCATCCTTTCATTTTCTTCTTCTTATCCGGGGTCGAGTTGCTGCGACTTAGAAGACTATTCCACACGTCATTCTCACCAGCAACACTCTCCAGCTCAGCCTGGGCGACTCAACTTTTATTTGCACAAGTTATTTGCTTTTCTTGCAGTTGTAAATCATTTCCAGGTGAGCGTCCAGTGAGGCTGAGACGCACGAATATAATTATGAATGAAACTGACTTCTGCTTCTGCTGCTGCCTTTTTCTACAAGCACAAAAACAGACAGAAATATAAATACAACTATATATATATATATATATATATACTATACTATGTGTATGTATCACTTTAATGATGTAGCTGCTAACTGACTTAAATCTCCTCGTTGGCTTCATCTCAACAACGACTCCATCATTTATTTGGTTGATTTATGTTTTTGTCGAAATCCATCAGTCGATATTCATTTACTCGTCACGTATGAAACATGGCGCTGGGGGGCGTAGAGACCGACGGCAACATTTACAACCTAAAGACATCACAACAACTCGGCCTACGCTGTCGTCCCCCACAGCGAGGGAGTATCCTCAGAAGGCCCCCAATCCCCTGCGTTGTACATCCCACATGATTGAACTCTTTGAATTAAATGTGAATTTATGTTTTGAAAAACAGAGAGAAAAGTTCCCCTTAGTGAGTAAAATACAAAACACTAGATAAAACTCCTCAAGTCAGAACCAAATCTGGACTAACTCGGACCAGCCGTTAAGACATTATGGCCGGAAAGCTTTTGGAGCTAAAGCGCCACCTAGTGTCCAAATTATACGACTGATCTTTCCTACAATCCTCTTCCTGGCACTGAGGTCTGTGAGGAATTTACAGTATTATTATTCAGTTTTTGACCCTCGTGAGTTTATAAGACAACAGAAGTGTAGTAACTGCTCAAACGTCACATTCCATCAGCGCCGGTCCGCTGTCTGTTTCCCTCCTGCAGACTCTGAACGGCTCTCAGGTGTTTCTGCTTTAACCTGCTGAAGAGAGAGGAGGCGGGTCTTAACTGTCTCTTCTTGTTCCACAGATCGACACAGGCTGTCCGGTCGTCAGGAACGGAGGCTTCCCCTATTCCTCGCTGTCCAACGGGAACGCCTACTACTCTGAAAACAAATAGAAGTGCGCAGCAGCGACTGGAGGTTCTGGTTCTGAGTGAAGCAGCATTTTAAAGGAGACAACAGACTCCCGTCTCTGAACATGAGGGTGGAGTAGACTGAAGAACAGACGGGTGTGGGAGGGGGCGCGAGGAGGACGGCGCCTCCTCCTCTTTTCTATCGAGGTTGTAGAGCTGGTTCAGAAAAGGATAAAGTTTGTTTCTCAAAGACTAAACCTGAATCGCCTCTTAGGAGCTGGTTGGATTGTACCAAAAGAAGGTAGTGGACGACCCGAGTCTGGAAAACCAGTTTCACTCTTTGTGTTGTTTTTCAATGGATGAAAGTCTGGCTGCAGTCCAGCCGGTGTCTCCGTCGGCAAATTCTGTCCCTCCCTGTCCCTCCCTGTCCCCCGGTTGCATCAGATAAGTAACCTCCTCTTTAACGGGTCTACTGTTCACGAGTGGATTCATCTACAGGAATGAAGAAGGTTTGGGATACGAGCGTCAGATGCTTCCCTCAGAGAAGAACGGAGGAAGTTCACCAAAAACATCCTCAAAGTCTTTCTGTCGCCACAGAACACACCAGAGACCCAGACACAGACTGGACTAGGCTCCTCCCACCTTAAATTCTCCTCATCCCCCACAGCCTGGAGGTGAAAGTGCTGCTAAAACAGGCATAAATATATATATATATATATATATATATATGGTAGGAGGTCCCTGACCTCCTGCCCCCTGATTTTACACCCTAATATTTGCTGTTCCCTAAAGCTTTTATCCCCATCGCCATCACGCAGGTCGCTCTAACTCCAGACTTAATGAGTCACATGTTTGGATGAGATGAACTCTGTTACTCTGAGTTTGGAAATGTTTACATCACAAACTGTTTGGATCAGTTTGGTTATCTGAACCAGAGATCCCCCGCCACCAGAAAAACAGCCTGACGACATTCAAACTGAATGTTAAACCATTTCAGACTAGTTTGGGTTTCAGCGCCTGCTGGGATTCTGGCACTGAGACCGGAACATCCTCATGGTGGACGTGCAGCAGTCACCATCTTTCCCAGCACACCTTCATCCAAGAAGTGTGAGGAATGAATGTGTGACAGATCGTCCTTGTCTCTGCTGACGTTCTGGATCAGAACCCATGCTGAGTGTCCCCTAACAGCCATCGCTGTCTTCATCGTCGTCTGCTGACACGTCAGCCTCAGTGTCAAACACACCAGAAAATCCATCAGATTTGACCTAAAATACAGAATAAATTAAAGTTTTGTCACATTCGGGCAAAGATCGGAATTGAGTAACATGCAATCAGCATTATAAATAAAACAATTTACATATTAGACAGCTGGGATAGGTTCCAGCCCCCCCCCCCCCCCCCCCCCCCAAACTATGAGCAGGATAAGCGTCTCTGATTAACCAATGAATGAATTTATTCTACCTTTAAATAAATATATTTATTTAAACGTAGAATATATTTAAGTCCAGTTCACATGACGTCAGGGACTAGATCCCAGAAGAAGTCAGACGTTTTACATCGCCGGAGCTCAAATTTGGATTATTCTTGTGGCGAGAAGAGCGTTCCACCTGACATGAAGGATGAGGTCAAAGGTCGTGTTTTGGTGAACCCCCTCCCCTCCTAGATTGAGCCCCATCCCTGAGCCTCTCAATGGGAAGGCTCCTGAACCCAGAGAGTCCCACGGCTGAATGAACGTTAGAGAGCACTGATGTAAGACCCCCTGTTTCATCAGCACCACGCCCTGAAAGTCTGTATTTATAGCGCATAGAAGGATAAATATATCTACTTTTATGTTGTTTTTTTGTGCCGTTTTTGTAAAAGCGTGGTTATTATTTCAACTCTCCGCTGACCCAGTGAGGGTGATGCACTTGGCAGACAGGGTATAGAACCCCATCACGCACAACGTCGTCCTACTAACAGGCTTTCAGGATCCGAACACCCTTCAGCTGCTTTTTATGCTTCTTTGATCTTCATGAGCCACTTTTACTTTTCATGTCTGTTGTTTCCTGTTGGAGACGCTGTCTTAACTTTTAAAGGGACAGTCTGTCGACAACATGTGTTCGAAAAAAAAAAAAGAGGCAGCGGTTCAAAATGAATGACAAGCCTCAACCAGATTTTCACTCGCTTTACGATCACCCAGAAATGTTTTGCACTATTCCTTAAAAGGTTCTTTGCCAAAGCTTAGCGGAGTGAAAAGTCACCAATCAGAGAAGATTTCAAAGAGATCCGGCGCTTCATGAGAGCATTTGCACAGATTTTCCAACACATTGGATCATAAACTCACTTTATTCGTGCCTTACTTGAGTCAAGCTTTAAATGTGTTTGAAAATAACCCCGAGGGCCAGAGACTTTCTTTCTCCCTTTAAAAGCAGGATTGGATGAAAAACAGCCTGAAAATGAACGAATCAACTTTTTCCACACCGAGTTTCCGTCCTCTTCTTCTCTCCCGTTTTTGTCTTTGTGGTTAAGTTTATCGACGGGGCAAACAGTCGGCGGAACAGAAGTAAAACGGTTTAAAGGCAGCTATTGTATATTTTTAAACAAGGGGGGAAAAAAGGAAGAAAAAACAATCACATTAAAAAAGAGGCGTGAACTTCATGGGCCCTTTTCAAGGAGTTCTCTGTGGTTCTGTTCAGGCGTCGCTTCATCCGTTACTGAGCCACTGAATCTGATTCTTGGGTGGACACCTGTGTGCTGATTCCAGAGCGTAGAGACGACTTACCTGAGAAAATACACGTGAAAGCCATTTGTGAGGTTTTACACTCAAGGATAGCAAAGGGACCAGACAGGAAGTCCCTCCACGAGGAGAACACAACCGCTGGGTTCTTCCTCTTCTTCATGGACTCTCAGAGCAGCTTAAACACCGGGTCAGGACCACGGCACGCATCGTCCACACCAAGTGTGACGTCAGATTGGACAAAAGTCCGGATTTTTGTATAGCAGCAGGGATTATGAGCATAATGCACAGACTCCTGCTTCCCAGAACGATGGCCTTCTCGTCACAGGTTCTCTGAGGCGTGTGTGAGACCTCCTGTGAGGACTTTCATCACTACATCTACATTTAGACTATCTCCTGTTTTTGCCCCGGTCTGTCTGCAGACACACTTTCATGAAGCTGGAAGGGTTGGATGTGTGGCGGGAGAGATCTCGCTCAACTCTGGAGTGGGGATGGAGGAAGAAGAAAAAAAAACCTTTTCTGTGTTTTGGAGTACTTTGAGATTGTGAGTTTATCCATGATTCCTGGAGTACCTGTTGGATCCCCAGGAAACTGGGTGGAAGATGGGAGCATGTGTTCAAGAAAGAAGCCAGAACTTTAGGAGTCCATTGGTGATTTTGTCTGCTTGTCAGAACTCGGAGGGCGGGGTCCACGTGTCTTGTTGGACTCTGCATGAGGGTTTTCAGACCCTCTTGTTCAGCAGTCACTTGAACCATCGCGTACGTCTTTAAGCCTCACCTGTCTTCTTCAAACACCTCCGTGTTTACCTCAGAGGATGAAGCGGCGAGAGGCAGCAGGTTTAGATTTGAGCTTCAGAGGCAGCCGTGACGCTGATGTAATAATGTGATCAGTTATGTTGTGGTGATACAGAGAGACGTAAGTATATTTGGTATAGAGTTCATACTGATGAAGTCTCTGGTTAGCAGTATGTGATTTTAAAAGCAAGCCGTTTGGTCCAGAGCTTCCTCCTCCTCATTTCCTCTTGCATGTTGCATTGTGGGAAAACTGTGTGGTCTGGCTGGTTTACGGTTACCAGTGGGAACCTGCTGATATCAGAATGACTGGAACGCTGCATCAGCAACATCACAACTATTGATGTGGGGTCGTTGAATGGCATTCTGGGTAATGTAGTCAACCACTAACTACAGTGAAAGGGAAAGAAGTGGGTGGTGCTACGATTGCTTTGGCTCAATTTTGTTCACATAAGCAAAATGTAAAGGTGTTAATGATTGATCGGATGAATTTTCACATCCTTTAATAATTCACCTAACTTTTTCCTTTATTAAATAATACTAAAACTGAATAAACGAAAACACTGACTGAGGAACACTTTTGTTTTCTCTCAGTTATTGGATGTGTATCTGGTTGTGTATTATAAATACACAACCAGAAAGAAAGGTGGTGTATCCAGAATACACCACCTTTCTAGAATTGACATTTTCACAGCCAAAAAAAAGAAAAGGCAAATTTGCAAGGACAAAAAATGTCGCCACTAAGACACACGGTTTATAAATCGGTCATTGTAATATTTAAAGATAATTTCCCCATTACAAATCAATTTTTCGTTTATTTAAAAGCTAATTGAACTTTATTTCTCTATCAGATCTCTGTGAGAATTGAGCCAAAAACTTTGTATAAAAATAATTAATAGATGCTCAAATTTTGCTAGTTAAACGAATTTAAAGAAAGCCACATCAAGCTTAGAGGACTTTTTGACAACATTGTGTAACAATGATTTTGTACCTTAACAAACGATTCACTCAACGACAATCTTAGTTTGACCAAAACTCATCACAGATGGATCCAATCCATTTTTGTGGACTCAGTACAAAATGAAGTGCCTAGTTCAGAACACCTCTTCTCCTCTTTAAAAATCCAGAGTGATTTGATCTAAGTATAATATACAATAAATATATCCTGACGCTTTCTTCTTTAAAAAATAAACCAAAAAAACCTTTGTACTTATTATATTTTTATTTTTCAAACCCCTGGAGGCACAGGCTCCAAATTGCAGTATCTTTGTGTAATTGTATATAAATATACATATTTGCCATCTTTTTTCATAATAT
The DNA here is from genome assembly GCA_037951165.1 of Lophius americanus. Lineage (NCBI taxonomy): Eukaryota > Metazoa > Chordata > Actinopteri > Lophiiformes > Lophiidae > Lophius > Lophius americanus. The sequence goes on from JBBDHG010000186.1 coordinate 551,155, forward strand.
ATATCGTCCCATAATGTGTATTTTAATGTCATATTGCCTTAACCTGACTCACGCCTATCATTCTTTTGTACATTTTCTGCACAGCATAAACAAATGTAATCTCTTATTATGATTTTTTTGTAACTTGTGGATTTGCCTTCAATGTTTTTGCCACTCAGTTTATGAGTATCTTCATGCTGACTGTATTAAAGGTGATACGATCCCACAACCTCCATCGTCTGGCTGGGAGTAAATATTTCTTATTTTAGCAAATTGAAGTCAGAGAATTTGATGCTGAAATGTTCTTTAATAAAAACTAAATCAAGTTGGTGTTTTTCTATAAGCTTGATAGCTTACAACTGTTTTTAACAGGGACACAAATCTCGAGCAATATTTCTATTTATTCAGCATCCTTGTAGTTTTTAGGTTTTAGTTGGAGTCAATGTGAAGTTCTCCACCATCCACTAGATGACACTGTGGTTTTGTTTTATTCAGCGGGACTCTGTTCCGATTTGAGAACCTGCTCCCACTTACACCCGATGGGTTCACTGCAGCAAACCGGGCCAGAACCGACCAACCAATGACAATTGAATTATCATACAAGAAAGTAAAATATGTTTGTATAAAACGTCACTCTGACAGTGATATTACACTGATATATCTTCAGTAAATATTTTATTGTATATCAAAACAACACTGATATAGAACAACTCCATTATACTGTTATTATATTAATTATTTGTAATATTTTACTTATTGTATAGCAAAACAATTAATTGTTTTTGTTATTATGAAAGTATATATTTTGGAAAGTCATAGAAAATCTGTATACTTTATCAAATATATCAAATAATATCCCTACTCACATACAACAATAATAATAGTATTTTTTTTTAAATTCAATACTTTTTTATACTATGTGTATTACAATAGATAAATGTGTTTTAAATATTTAAAAAGAATTTTACTCTTTTTATTTTCTGTTTCTGTAACAAAATAATGTTAAATAACTTTTAATTATATATTGAAAACATTAATATGAATATTTAAAATTTAAAAAAGAGGTTTTTGTTATTGATATTGGTTATTAATATTTTAAGATAATGGTATCTATATATTCATTTATTTATGTATTTCATAGCAGAACTATTGATACATACCAACTATGTACTCTATGTACAACTATGTGTGTCTATATATATATATATATATAACAAAATGTGTGTTTTTATTTCTTTCTATATAAATTAAAAATATCGTCTTGGAACTATTATTAAAATTTAAATAACATATTCACATAGTTTACTCTGTGGAATTATGATTTAAAAATACTAATTATAAAATAGTAATTATTAATAATAATATTGAATGTAATATATTACAAATAACTTTACTACGTCACTTCCGTGAACATATGACGCGTCCTCCTCCAAACATCTTCATTCACATTCAATCTGGGTTTTAAAGCCGACTGTTATTTTTCCTCTGCATCAACTTTGACCCCACTGCGCGCGCCCGATGTCATGTCCGTGCCGGGAAGCGCGCGGGCGCTCTTGTCAGAGGAGGAGGAGAAGGAGCGGGGTGTCGGAGAATCGGAGAATACGGGACGGGAGGAGGACTAACCTGTACCGGCTTCATGATAACGGTTCCGCCCGGAGGATGGCAACTTTAAACTGAGGTTGAATCGGAGTTTAACGGTTCGGCGGAGAGTCATGGACGGGAGACCCAGCGCGAGGCACCGAGAGAGTGCAGTGATCCTCTGATCATTCTTGGTGCGTCCCTTCAATACTGACATCATTTAATACTTACATTATTTAACTTTATTCATCTCCCTTTATTCTTCTGCTTCACTGAACTTTTAGTTTGGAGGGTAAAAATGTTTTGCTCAATATAGGATAAAAAGAAAACCAACGTTAATCATCAAAAAGGTCTTTATACCGCTCATAAATGCCTTTACGTTGGCTCGTTAGCACACAGGTAGATATATATATTTGTGTTTATTCATGTCTTGAGGTTGTGGTTTTCTCCAGCTCCACAGTGAATAAATCCAATCTAACATCATGTATGCTGGAAGGAAGAGAAGAAAGCCAGCCCAGAAGGGGTGAGTTCTGCTCCGCTTTATTACTTAAAAATTAATTCGGTTGTTCTATTCCAACCACATACACTGATTATGATCAAGAAAGACGTCATCACTTCATAAAGATCTATTATTTAATTAAGTTTGAACTCCTAGCATTCATGTCGAGGATCTGTCAAGTAAAATATCTCAATTAAAAATGTAATTGTTTGGTCATTTATAATATTTACCCCTGAGCTTGGTAGATCTCAGTCAGCCATAACATTACAGCCACTGAGGGGTGAAGCCAAACAACGTCGATTATCTGGTTACCACGGTTACCTGTCAGTGGGTGGGAGATGTTAGTCAGAAGGTAAAATTTTTTTCCTGAAGTTGATATTGGAAGCAGATCTTTACAAGAGTAACGGTCTCAGAGGCTTTGAAAAAGACCAAATTGTGATGGCTAGACGATTGGGTCAGAACGTCCACAGAATTGTCATGTTCGCTATTCCCGGTCTGCAGTGGTTTGTACGCGTGTCGATTGGTGGACTGTATAGAGGGTCGGAGGCGCCCAATTCTTGCTATAAAATATTGTCTGATCCCACATAAGATCTTATGTTGCATAGATTGCTGGACAATTTTAAACTGGTTCTGATAGGAAGTTGTCAAAACACAAAGTGACAGGACTGGACCACGGAGCAATGGATGAAAGCGGTCCGTTCTGATGGTTCTGTTTTTCATCATGTGGCGAGCTGGGTGTGCGTGTGCTGCTTATGTGGGTAAGAGATGGTACCTTGAAGCATAATCAGATGGAGTCAAGCTGGGGGAGGCTGTGTGATGCTCTGGACAATGTTCTGATGTGAAACCTTGGGTCCTACCACTCATGTGGACATTCCTTTGACATGTACCTAAATGTTGCTGCAGACCAAAAACCCACCTTCAAAGAAACGGTATTCTATCGTGGGAGTGGCCTCTCCCAGCAGAATTATTCCCCCAGACACGCTGCACAAATTGTTCAGGAATTGTTTAATGAACACAATCAGTTCAGGTGTTGACTTGGCATCCAGATTCCCAAACAAGCATCTGTGGAATGTTCTGGAGAAACCTGTCTGATCCATGGAGGCCCAACTTCACAGCTTCCTGGACTTAAAGGATGTGCTCCTAAGGTCTTGGTAACAGTAACCACAGCAGAACCTTCAGAGCTCTGCTGGAGTGCAGGACTCAACAACTCAGAGAGGAGACCTACACTATATTAGGCTGGTGGTTATAATGATATGGACGATCAGTGTATGTGTTGTTATAGGACAATAATATCTTTTGCTCTAACACACAAAAAAGTCGATACAAAAACGAATGAAATGTCATAAATACGTCCATAATGAAATTGTAGTGGACCTGACCGACAGGTCAGTCATTTTTTTGGGATATTAGAATCCTTTTTTTTTTCTCCTCTACCTTCTCACTGTTTTGCTTCTGTGTTGATGAGCTCATATTGAAATGTGTGGAGACAAACTGTATCTCTGAGTCATTTTTGAATAGGTTTTAACCAGTGTACATTTTGCAACGCCTTCTTATTTATCCAGTGTTAAACCGGTCCCAGCTGACGGTGCCAAATCCAACCCGTCCAAACGACACCGTGACCGTCTGAACTCTGAGCTGGACCGCCTTGCCAGTCTGCTGCCTTTCCCTGAAGAAGTCATCGCCAGCATGGACAAACTGTCCATCCTGAGGCTGAGCGTCAGCTTCCTCCGCACCAAAAGCTTCTTCTCCGGTAGGACAGATCAAAACTCATAATATGGTGTCCTATGGTCACAGAGGAAGGAGAACATTTGTAAGACCAGACAGGAGTATAAGGGTTTCTTTTAAAATAAAAGAAGGTCAGACAGAGAAAGACTGTGAAGACAAATGTAAAAACTAAACTGAATTCAGGGCTGTAATAGGAATCCAAACACATTGATATCTAAATCTACAATAACTGTCAGCTTATTTTCTTTCTAACTCAAGTATTCCCCCCAGCAAACATTTGAATTAGTTTTTATAGCTAACCACAAACTTCTCGCCGGTGCAGAAGAAAATCAAATCCTCCGACTCACTGATGCTTCATCTTGTCTGTATTACACATGTATTTGCTAAAACCGATTACAGATAGTATTTTGGTTTGTAGCTAAGCTAAACTGAGCCTGAAGAGTTTATATGATGGCGGGTGTTTGTATGAGGGCAGCCTGGACGAGGTGGTAGAGGTCGTGACTTTTGTGTCTGGACTATCTGTGATTTGGGCTCAGTGTCAAGAGACAGGATTGACTTTGTTAGGAGTTAGCGGGCTTACAGGCCGAGCGGATGGATTTTGGGATGTAGCTCTTTGGTGTGTGTGTGTGTGTGTGTGTGTGTGTGTGTGTGTGTGTTTGTGTGTGTGTGTGTGAGTGTTAGTGTCCACTGTCCACCATTAAAGCAGGTAGTAAGTCTCCAGGAACAGAGAACATTCTTCACAAATCTTTAAAGCATCGTGTTAAACTGGCATTCATGACTGGACCTGACTTTGGCTGTCCCTGATGTGACAGAGCCCGACTTGAACCCGGACCCAGTCTGAGAAACTATCGATCGAGCCTGGCCCAAACCCGGCGGGCATTCCATTTTTTACGTTTTATATTTTTTACGTATCTACACTCTAGTGCGCATTTCCTCCAAGTTGTTACGAGATTAGAGATAAGTAGCCTCCCTGAAACTATGGCTATTAATAAGATGTTAGCACCATTACTCCACCCACTACTAAGATGTGAGTGAGAAGAGAGATCGTATCCTTCTGAATAGAGATCGGGATCTTTTTACGATTAAGCGCCCACTGGTTTAAGAGTCTTATTTCTTATTTTCTTTTGGGTATTTCCTACACAAACACTCTTGAACACGCTCTCCCCCTGTTCAGCTAGGATGCCTGCATGTCCGAACAAACTGAATTATTCTATGAACAAGTAAAAGTAACCCTGTTGTTTGTTTCCTGGTGAAAAAAAAGTGTCTAGAGGAATCTAAGTAAGAATCTAGAGCAGCACTAGAGCATCTCACAGTGTAATCAAGAATGTATTCAAAACCTGGATGCGTTTCTCAATCTACTATCTCTAACTCTTGATCGGCCCGGGCCTCAACCCTCCTCAAAATGTCCACCATTAAAATCAATCTACTTTACTTTGAGGTTTGGTTTTGAGAAGTTCAGTATCCCTCCTAATTTACTTTTCTTTTTCTTTTCACAGTATGTGAGTGTGTGACGCTGCATGTGTGTTCTGTGATCAGCCTCTGATGGTTAGACAAGAGAACTTTGGTTTTATTGTGAAATTCTCCTCACAGCTTTATTTGATTTAGCCGTCAGTGATGGTTGGTGGATCTCCTCACGGTAGTCCTGCACCTAAGAGAAAGCCCTCGCAGGCTTCAGCTCAGCTGCTTATAATTTGAGTTCAGCAGACGTAAGACTAATGTCCTGCTTAAAACACCAACCAATCCGACTCCAGCTGCCAACGGAGGCTTTAAAAACACGTCTGACCTCTGTGTCACATCTGACCCCACAGAAACAGGCCCCTCCTCTCCATCAGGGCGCGTGAACTGTGGATGAACTCCTCTCTGCCTCACGTCTTAACACAACACCGTCTTATTGTAGGTCAGCTCCTCTGGCCTGCGGCCATGAGACAACCCCAGTCCCACACAGTAATAAACTGTAGGTCTGCGGCGAGCTCAAAGCCTCGGAGAGTAAACCCACCAGGGATAATCCACTCACTGCCTTTTTACAGACCTTCTGAGGAGCGATGGGGTGACAGACGCCGCTGTTCAACTTGTGACTCCTGCAACCTCCGACCAACCGCCGGTTTAGGTTTTAAAGTTAGATGAGGTTACACTCTCACAAGAAGAGGTTTCCAATGTCAGTCAAATATTATCTATATTTGTGAAACAGCTGTTTTAGTGCTGGGACACATGCTGTACCACCATCTCTCTGAGAGCAGCGGCAGGTTATTAGTTCAGTTCCCAGTTTTGTAAGGCAGAGTGAATAAGAAGAAGATTCTGCACGCGTTCCTTCAACCCTAGAGCATGGGAGCTTCTTTGGTCCCTCCAGCCTACACTCATTACTCCTCTTCACAACAACTTGAGAGCAGTTTCAAATATTTCTTTGAAAGATTTTCAGATATAGCTGTTCATCTAGAAAAATATATTTGGAAGAATCTAAAGTTCAGTCTCAGACAGTCACCACCGCCTTAGCTTATGCCCTCTGTTTTGGACCCTCTTGGGTTATCTGCTTCTCATCATCAGAAGAAGATTCCTCATCAGATGAAACTGAGGGCAACTAATGTCTTTGGTTTTTCTTACCCCATAAGATGCGATCTCACACATGTCCCATATCCTGAAGCCTTTATTAAACTTTTCTCCATCTGCTGCTCTGCTTCATGTCATCCAAGTCTCTTCAGCCTAGCGATAGCTTGTCATACGGAAACCTGCCCACCAGTAGACAGACTAAATAATCGTTGTTGCCAGGCAACGAGGAGTAAGATGAATGTTGTGGCATAAATTTTCAATTTCATTTCTTATAACCAACCCCATAATCCACTAAATGGTGAACAAACCAATATTACGAATTAGTAGAGTAGAGTAACCACATTCGAAAACATTTATTCATTTTCTTTAAATGCCTATCCTATTCAGGGTTAGAGGGGTTGGAGCCTATCACAGGTAACATTCGACATGTCTGCCGAGTCATGAGCTCGTTATTGGACCACCTATTCCCACCTTTGTGATCACCAGATGGCTTGTGTTTGGACTGAGGCAGAAAGCTGTAGTACCGACAGAGAACTCGTGCAAACACTTGGAGAACGTTCAAATACTATTGGCCTTCGATGAATTTGAACGCCTAACCTTCTTTCTGTGATATAGAAATAGTAACCACTCCCCTGAGCCGCCAAAGATCTGAGCTTGGTGATACGTACAGGAAGTTAAGCACATTTTCACTTTGTTTTCTAAAATAAGTTTGACCCTGTAGCGTCAACACTTTACTGTGTATCAGCCCTCGATCCTGACTACGTTTCTACCTATTCTTAGCTTCTCGGTAGGGACAAAATAAAGACAAAGTAAAATAAATCACCCTTTTGCTTTCCTGCAGCTGTCTAGAGCCGGATTATTCACTGATCACACTGAATTATATTAATAATAATAATAATAATATTAATACATTTAATTTATAACGCACTTTACATTTGGATCAAATCTCAAAGTGCTATAAAGTAAAGGCAGATAAAAGCATCATATCATTATATGTATTTGTTCAACGTTCCTGAAGTTGAACAAAACGTTCAACTTCAGGAACGTTTTGTCCTGAAGCTGATGTTGGAAGCAGAAAACTAGATAAGCATGAGGATCTGATAGACTTCCACAAATTCTGATGGCTGGATAACCATTGTTTGTCACATGATTGTCACATGATGTCAATGAATGGTCAGGATCAAACTAGTTCTCAAACTAGTTGTTGCCCGTTGGTCTGACTTGGTCATGTAGACAATGTGTGGCGCTGTGATCGTCTAATCCGTCTTGTTGGATCTACTATAAGGCTGTGAAATGTTTCTTATTGTTGGATTGTCAATTTGTCTGTTTGTCAGCACGATCGCAAAAAAGGAACATTGGCCCAATTTTGATCAGTCAATCAAGCTCTTTCATATTTTATAAAGCTGTTTATATAAAAATGTAACAGAAGGTGTTTTACATGATAAACACTATTTCCTCTATTCTCAACATTCTAACCATCCACATACAAGGAAGAGAATGAGCAAAGCAGGAACGTTAAAAACAGGATATTCACTCAATACCATTTCCCCCTCCTCTCACCCCGAACCCCGACAACATACAAGGTAAAAACAACTACACGATGGATCTATACAAACAGGAACTGAATTTACTATTAAAACATATAGTTATAATAAAAATAGACCCAAATGTGAAACATTTTTAAATTTTAAATAATAAAAAGTGATTCAAATATAAACTAAGAAATACATTGATTTAGTTAAAAACCTGATTGAAAAGGTAAAGTTTCTCAGGAAACACTTAGAAATCTTAGAAAATGCCTCCAACCCATAAATGACTTAAAAGAGATCTAACCGGACGTTACCAAGTCTCAATATTGGTGAGATGTTCTGCATCTAGCGTGACAGGCTGTGTGCTAGCAGGTGCTAACAGTGATGGTAAAACCAGTGACATCATGAATACATCTATTAATATGATAATATAAGGCAGTTCATGAAATGAACTAATGAATAGGATAAACGAATAAGATGAACCAATGCTGGTTGTTTTTCTGTCCTTCGTTATTACCCCTGAGGTCTGTGAAACCATGAAGGATTATAAAGGGATCCTCCCCAGCTTCATACTGATCACACTGTGGAGAATTTGGGTCACAGTCTAAAGAAGCTTTTTAAGTGGTGGAACTTTCAGCTCCTGTATTGTCTTCTTCTTCCATTAATGTCTCCGCTGCTGGCTTCCATGTTTACGCCACAATTTCAGTCAATTCACTCTAAAGACATTAGGAAGCCTCTGTGGATTCCTAATGTCTCCAAGCTAAAGAGATCAAACAGAAAGTCTCCTTCTTTAAATCTCTCCAGGATTCAGTCAAGAAAAATTTGAATTTTGTTTTCAGCAGAATAGATACATACATTTTATCATCTAACCTCAGTTTCTGTCACCAATTGATTAAATAATCTCATTTTCGGCTCATAGAACTTTCTTCAGTATAAGAACTTTCATGTCAATGTGTCAAAAAATGATAAAATCTAAACCCATCAAAACTATCAATGATTCCAAAAAACAGCAACCGTAGCATTTATTCATTGTTGGGTTAACTGTGTCATGTCGACAGAGTGATGTGAAGTGTTCTCTAAGATGTCTGAAGACTAGATGAACATGATCTTTGTGTCTGGTGGACGACACACACTTTGAACCTTCCAGCAGGAAGCTTTGATGAGGGGGAAATTCGAGAAGCTGCGGCAGGATCCAAAACACAGACAATTGTCAAAAGAGCGAGTTGATTTGTGGGGCATTTACACGACGATCAGAACCATATCCTTTTGATGAAGATTTGCCTCTATTTTCCATGACAACCCCGTTGAAATGAGAAGTTTATTGAAAAGGCATCGGTTACTTTCTGTCTGTAAACCGGAGAATCACACATCTCGTGAAAATCATGACAACAGAAGCCCCCATTCCCCCATTCCCCCATTCCCCGTTACAATTTCAGGCTGGTAGCGCACAGACGGAACATTTATATACAACAACATAAACAATGGGGACTATCAAAGTTTTTTATTGTGCAGAATTTATTTATGCTCCTCCAGAGAAATGTTGAGTTGCTGCACTGTAACTGTGAGACGGAGACCCTCGTGTTCACAGCTACACGGTCTTCTTTGGTGGTGTCGATGTTGAAGAGTGACACCCACCGCCAACTACTGTCCTGACCTTTATTCTAGTGCTTACACTCGTTTTTATGGCAACAACTCTCTTAATGAATAATAAATGATAACAATAATAATAGTAATTGATATTTTATGCAACGCAAGGGAATTTCAGTGGACAGCTCCTGTGAAGCACCCGGAAAGCATTTTGGGTTCAGGGTCTCTTGCTCAAGGACCCTACGACGTCTAGACTGGTCGGGCCTCGAGTCGCCTACATTCCGATCCTCCGATTATTAGACGGCCGCTCTGACCACTGAGCTGCAGCCTCTGAGTGAGGGCTAAACATTTAAAACACACTAGAGAAACTCTCCCGCTTTTCTGGACAGCAAGGACTCAGAACATACAGATAGAAACGGGAATCAACGTAACAGAAATAGAAATAAGAAAATATTTAGGCAACATTTGACCTCTTTCTCTATGAAACATGAAAACACATCAAGAAGAGGAATCACTCAGACTTAGTACTAGGAATCAGGATAACGAGACGCAGGTGAATCTAATCAAACATATCAAAGTAGGGAAAACTCAGAGGAAGTCCTAAAGTCAAGACAAATGAAAAACACAAAGAACCATAAATATGGAACATTAAATGTAAGTACAGAGAACACTCTACAATAAGTGGGAACAGAAAGAATAGAGAGAAAAAACTTCAAAGCAACTTGGAGAATTAAAACTTTCAAATTGAACAGATGAAACTTAAACGCCAGAACCATGACAGTCTGATCCTGCTTCCCTCCCCGCAGTGGCACTGAAGAAGCAGCCGTCCAATGGTATGATCAGGAGCAGCGACGACCGGGACAACGGCAGAACATCAGGACCTGTGGGTGGATGCATTCCAGAGGGGGAGCTGCTGCTGCAGGTCGGTCAACCACACCTCTGATGATTGGTGTTTTCTCCTCCTGCATCTCTAATCATGACAGGAGCTCTTTCTTATTCTCATTGTACTTCAACAACATGGATGTGGGAAGAGTTTAACGACTGAACAGATGTGTTTCAACATCTGCTAACATTCACTCTTAGTGAGAGCTCTCCACCATTGACTTTCATCAACATGTCTCTGATGGATTATCAGAGACATGACAAGCCCCCTGGTTCTGAGTGAGTCTTGGGGGGGGGGGGGGTCCATGCATCAACAACAACAACAAAAGCTGGCTTTTCGAAGGCTTATGATGGAGGCAAGGTGGCTCCTCACAGCAGGACAGGAGGAGAAATGGATTCAGAGGAGAGATGGTTCAGCTTTAGAAACAAGAGAGGCTGCAGCTGATTTTCACTCACATGAATTAGTACTACATAAATTCAACTACAGAGGTTCTCCTTCCAAATATAACTTTAACTTTCTCTCTGATTGCTATAGTATGTGGTTAAACCCCACAACACTCATCTGTTGCTTTCTCCAGCTGGAGCTTGGCAACACTTAGGACCTGGCCTGCATGTGCATCACCATATTCCTGTGTGAACATCAGTAACATGGAAACATTTCAGACAATCCTGCTCTGGCGATGCAGGAAAAGTCTGCAGAAGGAGTTACTTTACTCATCTCCTCAAGCCGAGTTATTAGAGTGTCATGTGTTAGAGTTGTGTGACTAACTGTCATCTGTAAATATAGATACAAGAACGATACAAACAATGTTTATTTCCACTTGTTCATTCTGTTTTCAGACATGACCAAAGTAAACACAGCTGCTGTTTTTTTACGCAGTTTGAAGGCACAGATGCTTTACCATGTCCGATTTCATAACATTATCCAGAGCTGGAGACCAACAGCTCTGATAAGCTCCTCCTCCTCTTCCGCATCAACACCCCACTGAAAGGAATTAAGAAAGATGGAGAATCCCAATATGATATGTTGTTTTGTCACAGCTTCACACAAATCTGAAAATATTCAACCCAAGCGAATAAGGCAGTGAAACGCGTAATAGGGATCCACACGTGTCCTGCCACATGCATCATTCGCCTCACTTGGCACAAATTCCAACTACTTCTGTCTACTTGCATCTTTGTATTGATTTTGTGTGTAATCACGCTGCATGAAACACATGTGCTGCGTTAGGAGTGGACGCAGCAGTATTCTGATAGCTACATGACTACTGACTACGATTACAGCACCAAGATCTGTTCCATGACTGTCTCGCTGCCTTTTCTACCTAAGAACGCTAAAAGCGCTCTCTTTGGGTGGCTGCGGCTCAGTTTTTCACGTGTCATGGGGTCCTTCAGTAAAACCCTGAGCCCCAACCTTCTTCCCCGGTGCTTCACAGTGTCTGCCTACTGCTCCTCGGGAATGGGTCCAATGCAAAGAACTAATTTCATCTCATGGTCATAAGCGCAGGCTGACTGAAAGAATGATATGGAGGATATGGATCTTCTGCCATAAGAAGGTGCCTTTAAACAGGAAGAGCTCCTCCTTTACCTCAAAAGGAGCCAGTTGTGATGTTGTGGTCTGGGATTCTTTTCAGAGCGCCTCCCATTGCAGGTTTTCTGTGCACATCCAGTGTGAAGGGGGCTAAAAGCAGAAATTGCAGCCTGAGGGCCTTAGGGTCCTCCGGGAGCAAAGAGTAAGAGAGTGTTACTGGGGAGAGGGACGTCATGAATACCATGATCATGCTGCTGCTTCGGTGACCTGACCTGGTTAAGAGGAAGAAGATGGATAGAATACAGACGTGAGCGAGGCGTTTAAGTGCTTGTGAAACCACTTTGTAAACATGGAGACAAATCTGCCACCAATTTTCATAATTTCTCACATAAAAAATGATGAAAGGTGGATTAAGTGAAAGAAACTGCATTTTCAGAAAGTATTGCTTACCTCGTTAATATACAGGAACTTTTCACATACACAAAATCCAACAATTTTGTTTACTTATGATAAATGTGAATTCGGCGTTGGCGTCTTGTGACGTCATTAAAGGTATAAACTGTTTTGTGAAGTGATTGTGACTGTAGCCACAGACAGATGAATATCTGTCCAGCCCTGAAGCATCGCACGGATCCACATATTGATCCCAGGGGGGGGAACTGGGTCACTGCGGCGATGACGTATGAAGGGTGTGTGTGTGTGTGTGTGTGTGTGTGTGTGTGTGTGTGTGTGTGTGTGTGTGTGTGTGTGTGTGTGTGTGTGTGTGTGTGTGTGTGTGTGTGCGCTCCTGTCGTCAGCTGCTCTGTCCCATTACAGACACACAGCCATGAATAATACAGAGCCGGTGAACACATACATTATTAAAGCGAGGGGGGGTTTAAATGGAAATCAACTAAAAGCATTTAAAGTATTCTTGGATGTTTGGCACTAGATCACCAAACCTTCCCCATTCCTTCACTCATTCAAAGCTCAGATAAAGAGGACGGCAAGTCAAATTTAATTTAGCCAATGAGTCCAAAACAAAAATATAAAACACACACAGAGCCAGAATGTCAAAATGGTTTGAAGGAGATTCTTCTTCTACGGTTAATCCTGACAATGTTTCCGTGTTTTCTGGTATTTGCCGTCACTGAACGAGACAACAAACATTTTCCTCACACACACATACACACAGACACACACACACACACACACACACACACACACACACACACAGAGGGCACAGTAGCATATGGGCACTGTGTATAAATATTTACTGTAGCTTCATCTGTCTACACAAAACATCTCCCTCTCTGCTCCGATGTTTGGTCAACTTCTCACTCTCCAGAGACACAGACAACGTGCCCAGTGTGTGTGTGTGTGTGTGTGTGTGTGTGTGTGTGTGTGTGTGTGTGTGTGTGTGTGTGTGTGTGTGTGTGTGTGTGTGTGTGTGTGTTAGACAGCACAAGGCGTGGTCACAGTTGTGGGTTTTTTGCATTCAGCATTCACTCGGCCTTCAAACCAAACTGCTTGTGGATACATAACAAATTCTATTAATACAATTTTACATATCTGTAATCAATGTTTTAAATATCATCAAAATAAATCCATTATAAATAGATAAACAAATAATAGCAAGTTGGAATGTAATTAAAAACTCAAAAATAATAAATACTTTTACTTTGCACTAAACTAAATGCTGATAATTCTGATAATAGATTTTATTAAGTTTTGAGCCCAAATGTGAAAACGGGGAGGGAATGAAGGCTGTGCTCCTATCAGTATAAAATATCACTAAGGCGTAGGCGGGTGTCGGCAGGATTCCGTGGTGACTCTTTGGGGCATCGAGACACAGTGTCATCACCTCCTCACCGAGCCCTGAGGTGTGAGGAGGAGCGGTGATGGAGGTGTTGGTCATCCATAGTGACCTCCTTCTCCTTTCTCCTCACTATGACTGCTCTTTGAATTGATTTCCACCCTCATCCACCTCCACCTTCCTCTGTTTCTGCTTAGGGGAGGAGTCTCACCACTGTTTTTATCCTCCAGTCTCAGATGTCCTGAAATTTATATCAGGAGGATAACATGATCAGGTTATCAAAGCCAACAGGAGCGGGATCTTTGGTTCTATTGTTTTAATTGTTCATAAAACATTTTTGAACCAATGCTGATACCAAAAATAGGAAATAAAAATGTAATAATTGGGCTCCAGGTGTCAAATAAAATTGTCGCCAATGCGACCATTACGAACTTTGCCACCGTTTTCTTTTCTGACGGTTTCCAGTGGCAACCATCCAGACGCAAAAACACAAAACATTCAGATCTAAGGGTGTAACGGTGCATGTATCTGAGCCGAAAAGAAGAGTTAAAATGAATGTGGGGCGGGAGATACAGACATAGACAGTCACAGACTCAGAGCCTGAATAAACATAGTTCAATCAAAATTCATTAAAAAACCAACGGATTGGACATTTAATTTATGTACCTGTGGTAAAAATATTGCAGCGAATTGGACATGGCACATTTTGTTTAAAGAATATATTGTGCACACAATGTGACGCAGGGCAAACAGAGGCAGACTAGAAAAGGCAAAGAGCAGGTTAGGCAGACATTTAAGATTGTACTCTGACATTGATTTATTTTTGACTCCTGAAAATTTCATTTGGCTCCTAAATACTTTGGGTGACGATGACGACCACGAGAACTGACCCAATAGAAATCATACGATACATTGAACAAACTTTTCTCTACACAGGCTCTGAACGGCTTCGTCCTGGTGGTCACAGCTGAGGGAATCATCTTCTTCTGCTCTCACACCGTCCAGGATTACCTCGGCTTCCATCTAGTAAGAAAAATCTCAATCAATCTGCTTTCTTATTCCATCAGTTTACCCAGTGTCCACCTTAAGTCTGACTTGTTCCATCCATCCACTTGTTCCCCAAAAAAGATGACAGGGGGCTCAGTCTAACACCTGGAGAAAGTTACCACAAAATGTGATTGCTAGTTTTTCTGACAGAGGTGCCTCTCGTACTATTGTTTCACTGTGTGAACATGGACTATTGTCACTGTCTGAACCTGACCTGTCTCTCTGTATGACCTGACCTGTCTCACTGTATGACCTGACCTGTCTCTCTGTATGACCTGACCTGTCTCACTGTATAACCTGACCTGTCTCTCTGTATGACTTGACTGTCTCTCTGTATGACCTGTCCTGTCTCTCTGTATGACCTGACTGTCTCTCTGTATGACCTGACCTGTCTCTCTGTATGACCTGACCTGTCTCACTGTATAACCTGACCTGTCTCTCTGTATGACCTGACTGTCTCTCTGTATGACCTGACTGTCTCTCTGTATGACCTGTCCTGTCTCTCTGTATGACCTGACTGTCTCTCTGTATGACCTGTCCTGTCTCTCTGTATGACCTGACTGTCTCTCTGTATGACCTGACTGTCTCTCTGTATGACCTGACCTGTCTCTCTGTATGACCTGACCTGTCTCTCTGTATGACCTGACCTGTCTCTCTGTATGACCTGACTGTCTCTCTGTATGACCTGACCTGTCTCTCTGTATGACCTGACTGTCTCTCTTTATGACCTGACCTGTCTCTCTGTATGACCTGACTGTCTCTCTTTATGACCTGACCTGTCTCTCTGTATGACCTGACTGTCTCTCTTTATGACCTGACCTGTCTCTCTGTATGACCTGACTGTCTCTCTTTATGACCTGACCTGTCTCTCTGTATGACCTGACTGTCTCTCTTTATGACCTGACCTGTCTCTCTGTATGACCTGTCCTGTCTCTCTGTATGACCTGACTGTCTCTCTTTATGACCTGACCTGTCTCTCTGTATGACCTGACTGTCTCTCTTTATGACCTGACCTGTCTCTCTGTATGACCTGACTGTCTCTCTTTATGACCTGACCTGTCTCTCTGTATGACCTGACTGTCTCTCTGTATGACCTGACCTGTCTCTCTGTATGACCTGACCTGTCTCTCTGTATGACCTGACCTGTCTCACTGTATGACCTGACCTGTCTCTCTGTATGACCTGACCTGTCTCACTGTATGACCTGACCTGTCTCTCTGTATGACCTGACTGTCTCTCTGTATGACCTGACCTGTCTCACTGTATGACCTGACCTGTCTCTCTGTATGACCTGACCTGTCTCTCTGTATGACCTGACTGTCTCTCTGTATGACCTGACTGTCTCTCTTTATGGCCTGACCTGTCTCTCTGTATGGCCTGACCTGTCTCTCTGTATGACCTGACCTGTCTCTCTGTATGACCTGACCTGTCTCTCTGTATGACCTGACTGTCTCTCTGTATGACCTGACCTGTCTCACTGTATGACCTGACCTGTCTCTCTGTATGGCCTGACCTGTCTCTCTGTATGACCTGACCTGTCTCTCTGTATGGCCTGACCTGTCTCTCTGTATGACCTGACCTGTCTCTCTGTATGACCTGACCTGTCTCTCTGTATGACCTGACTGTCTCTCTGTATGACCTGACCTGTCTCACTGTATGACCTGACCTGTCTCTCTGTATGACCTGACCTGTCTCTCTGTATGACCTGACCTGTCTCACTGTATGACCTGACCTGTCTCTCTGTATGACCTGACCTGTCTCTCTGTATGACCTGATCTGTCTCACTGTATGACCTGACCTGTCTCTCTGTATGGCCTGACCTGTCTCTCTGTATGACCTGACCTGTCTCACTGTCTGAACCTGACCTGTCTCACTGTATGACCTGACCTGTCTCTCTGTATGACCTGACCTGTCTCACTGTATGACCTGACCTGTCTCTCTGTATGACCTGACCTGTCTCACTGTATGACCTGACCTGTCTCTCTGTATGACCTGACCTGTCTCACTGTATGACCTGACCTGCCTCTCTGTATGACCTGACCTGTCTCACTGTATGACCTGACCTGTCTCACTGTATGACCTGACCTGTCTCACTGTATGACCTGACCTGTCTCTCTGTATGACCTGACCTGTCTCTCTGTATGACCTGACTGTCTCTCTGTATGACCTGACCTGTCTCTCTGTATGACCTGACTGTCTCTCTGTATGACCTGTCCTGTCTCTCTGTATGACCTGACTGTCTCTCTGTATGACCTGTCCTGTCTCTCTGTATGACCTGACTGTCTCTCTGTATGACCTGACTGTCTCTCTGTATGACCTGACCTGTCTCTCTGTATGACCTGACCTGTCTCTCTGTATGACCTGACCTGTCTCTCTGTATGACCTGACTGTCTCTCTGTATGACCTGACCTGTCTCTCTGTATGACCTGACTGTCTCTCTTTATGACCTGACCTGTCTCTCTGTATGACCTGACTGTCTCTCTTTATGACCTGACCTGTCTCTCTGTATGACCTGACTGTCTCTCTTTATGACCTGACCTGTCTCTCTGTATGACCTGACTGTCTCTCTTTATGACCTGACCTGTCTCTCTGTATGACCTGACTGTCTCTCTTTATGACCTGACCTGTCTCTCTGTATGACCTGTCCTGTCTCTCTGTATGACCTGACTGTCTCTCTTTATGACCTGACCTGTCTCTCTGTATGACCTGACTGTCTCTCTTTATGACCTGACCTGTCTCTCTGTATGACCTGACTGTCTCTCTTTATGACCTGACCTGTCTCTCTGTATGACCTGACTGTCTCTCTGTATGACCTGACCTGTCTCTCTGTATGACCTGACCTGTCTCTCTGTATGACCTGAACTGTCTCACTGTATGACCTGACCTGTCTCTCTGTATGACCTGACCTGTCTCACTGTATGACCTGACCTGTCTCTCTGTATGACCTGACTGTCTCTCTGTATGACCTGACCTGTCTCACTGTATGACCTGACCTGTCTCTCTGTATGACCTGACCTGTCTCTCTGTATGACCTGACTGTCTCTCTGTATGACCTGACTGTCTCTCTTTATGGCCTGACCTGTCTCTCTGTATGGCCTGACCTGTCTCTCTGTATGACCTGACCTGTCTCTCTGTATGACCTGACCTGTCTCTCTGTATGACCTGACTGTCTCTCTGTATGACCTGACCTGTCTCACTGTATGACCTGACCTGTCTCTCTGTATGGCCTGACCTGTCTCTCTGTATGACCTGACCTGTCTCTCTGTATGGCCTGACCTGTCTCTCTGTATGACCTGACCTGTCTCTCTGTATGACCTGACCTGTCTCTCTGTATGACCTGACTGTCTCTCTGTATGACCTGACCTGTCTCACTGTATGACCTGACCTGTCTCTCTGTATGACCTGACCTGTCTCTCTGTATGACCTGACCTGTCTCACTGTATGACCTGACCTGTCTCTCTGTATGACCTGACCTGTCTCTCTGTATGACCTGATCTGTCTCACTGTATGACCTGACCTGTCTCTCTGTATGGCCTGACCTGTCTCTCTGTATGACCTGACCTGTCTCACTGTCTGAACCTGACCTGTCTCACTGTATGACCTGACCTGTCTCTCTGTATGACCTGACCTGTCTCACTGTATGACCTGACCTGTCTCTCTGTATGACCTGACCTGTCTCACTGTATGACCTGACCTGTCTCTCTGTATGACCTGACCTGTCTCACTGTATGACCTGACCTGCCTCTCTGTATGACCTGACCTGTCTCACTGTATGACCTGACCTGTCTCACTGTATGACCTGACCTGTCTCACTGTATGACCTGACCTGTCTCTCTGTATGACCTGACCTGTCTCTCTGTATGACCTGACTGTCTCTCTGTATGACCTGACTGTCTCTCTTTATGGCCTGACCTGTCTCTCTGTATGGCCTGACCTGTCTCTCTGTATGACCTGACCTGTCTCTCTGTATGACCTGACCTGTCTCTCTGTATGACCTGACTGTCTCTCTGTATGACCTGACCTGTCTCACTGTATGACCTGACCTGTCTCTCTGTATGGCCTGACCTGTCTCTCTGTATGACCTGACCTGTCTCTCTGTATGGCCTGACCTGTCTCTCTGTATGACCTGACCTGTCTCTCTGTATGACCTGACCTGTCTCTCTGTATGACCTGACTGTCTCTCTGTATGACCTGACCTGTCTCACTGTATGACCTGACCTGTCTCTCTGTATGACCTGACCTGTCTCTCTGTATGACCTGACCTGTCTCACTGTATGACCTGACCTGTCTCTCTGTATGACCTGACCTGTCTCTCTGTATGACCTGATCTGTCTCACTGTATGACCTGACCTGTCTCTCTGTATGGCCTGACCTGTCTCTCTGTATGACCTGACCTGTCTCACTGTCTGAACCTGACCTGTCTCACTGTATGACCTGACCTGTCTCTCTGTATGACCTGACCTGTCTCACTGTATGACCTGACCTGTCTCTCTGTATGACCTGACCTGTCTCACTGTATGACCTGACCTGTCTCTCTGTATGACCTGACCTGTCTCACTGTATGACCTGACCTGCCTCTCTGTATGACCTGACCTGTCTCACTGTATGACCTGACCTGTCTCACTGTATGACCTGACCTGTCTCACTGTATGACCTGACCTGTCTCTCTGTATGACCTGATCTGTTTCTCTGTATGACCTGACCTGTCTCTCTGTATGACCTGACTGTCTCTCTGTATGACCTGACCTGTCTCACTGTATGACCTGACCTGTCTCTCTGTATGACCTGACCTGTCTCTCTGTATGACCTGACTGTCTCTCTGTATGACCTGACTGTCTCTCTTTATGACCTGACCTGTCTCTCTGTATGACCTGACCTGTCTCTCTGTATGGCCTGACCTGTCTCTCTGTATGACCTGACCTGTCTCTCTGTATGACCTGACCTGTCTCTCTGTATGACCTGACTGTCTCTCTGTATGACCTGACCTGTCTCACTGTATGACCTGACCTGTCTCTCTGTATGGCCTGACCTGTCTCTCTGTATGACCTGACCTGTCTCTCTGTATGGCCTGACCTGTCTCTCTGTATGACCTGACCTGTCTCTCTGTATGACCTGACCTGTCTCTCTGTATGACCTGACTGTCTCTCTGTATGACCTGACCTGTCTCACTGTATGACCTGACCTGTCTCTCTGTATGACCTGACCTGTCTCTCTGTATGACCTGACCTGTCTCACTGTATGACCTGACCTGTCTCTCTGTATGACCTGACCTGTCTCTCTGTATGACCTGATCTGTCTCACTGTATGACCTGACCTGTCTCTCTGTATGGCCTGACCTGTCTCTCTGTATGACCTGACCTGTCTCACTGTCTGAACCTGACCTGTCTCACTGTATGACCTGACCTGTCTCTCTGTATGACCTGACCTGTCTCACTGTATGACCTGACCTGTCTCTCTGTATGACCTGACCTGTCTCACTGTATGACCTGACCTGTCTCTCTGTATGACCTGACCTGTCTCACTGTATGACCTGACCTGCCTCTCTGTATGACCTGACCTGTCTCACTGTATGACCTGACCTGTCTCACTGTATGACCTGACCTGTCTCACTGTATGACCTGACCTGTCTCACTGTATGACCTGACCTGTCTCACTGTATGACCTGACCTGTCTCTCTGTATGACCTGATCTGTTTCTCTGTATGACCTGACCTGTCTCACTGTATGACCTGACCTGTCTCTCTGTATGACCTGACCTGTCTCTCTGTATGACCTGACCTGTCTCTCTGACTGCTGACTGCTGTCTGCCACTCTAAAGGCTGAATTGGTTGTGAATGACTACAAATGAACTATCGTCCATCCCAGCTTTTAGAGTGGAGAGTTTAATGTGAGCGAGGAGGCTTACAGTAGCCGGTGAACGTATCGTTCTCCTGAGCGCCCTCATGCACATATGGAACGAGAGGTTTAATCCAATCGGCTTCACAACAAAGCGCCGCTGCCTCCGGTGTAATCTCATTTTCGAGAATGTGATTACTTACTCAACGAAAGTCTGTCTGTGTGACTCACTAAACTGCAGTAACACACAACCTGTCCTCGCCTGATGGGGGTGTGAACGCCACTTCTCCCGCCTCATTTCCTTCTCCAGCTGAGGCGCGTCTCTTCTCATTTACCACACAAACCCAAATCTGTGCTGAAACTGTCGTCTCAGAGTGTTTGAAAACAACACAGCGCCGCTACCAACCAAAAATACTACTGTTTCTTGATCCTGTTTGGAAACATTTCAGGTAACACTTCTGCCTGTCAGAATTCCTTTTGGCTGACCTGAGTTTGACTCCCACACTGGGAGGGTGCTCCACTAGTCCACTGCCAGATCTTGCTGGGTGTGTGATCAAAAATCAGGTTCACAGCAGGTCTTTTTCTTTGTTTCAGCCATTTCAACCAAATATACTTCAACACTTGATTTCTTTTGGCTCCACTTCAAGGCAAACACAATCAAACGCACCCTCCAGAGTACCTGCTGACAGTCTGTGCTACAACAAAACATCTACCTCAACGTCTGCACTGTCATAGTCAGTCTTTAGGTCGTATTTTTGTTACGGTGGTCACATGTTTATACCTTGTTTCCTGTATATCATTACTCATACTGAATTTTTTAAGACACTGATTCCGACTCTGTGTTTCCTGTCAGACTGATGTGATGCACCAGAGCGTGTTCGAGCTGATCCACACCGAAGACCAGCAGGAGTTCAGGAGCAACCTGCATTGGGCCCTCAACCCTCCTGGGGGCCTCAGATCCCCCACAGATCCTTCAACAGGTCTGTCAAATGAAGGCTCTAGCCCTTTTTACACAAAGACGTGCAAACAGAGCCCGGGTTTCTGTAAGCAAGAAAAGACTTAATGTATTTGCAGAACGGCGCAATTTCTGGTCTGACGTCTTACATTTGAGACGCGCAGCGTTTTGTTACGTGTGTTTTTTATGTAATAGAAACTGTTCTGCTGATTGGATATTTTAACTTGGGCAGTTTTCAGTTCAAACATTAGCACTAATCCGCAAGATTGACTCTCAGGAACCGCGTGAAAGGACTTGCACGGCACAGCCATGATGGATTGAGCATCACTGCGACCGTTTTCATCAAAACAGAATTAGAGATAGGAAAAAATAAGTCAGACAACAGCACTTTATAATTAAAATGGCCGAAACAGAACACAAAAATGTTCTAGCGCAATGTTTTTTCTAATCAGTAAATCACACAAAGAATCAGATTAAAGTCCTCGTTGTCTGTGTGTCTTAATCTGAAGTCAGGTCAGAGACGATGTAAAC
Source organism: Lophius americanus (assembly GCA_037951165.1). Taxonomy (NCBI): domain Eukaryota; kingdom Metazoa; phylum Chordata; class Actinopteri; order Lophiiformes; family Lophiidae; genus Lophius; species Lophius americanus. The sequence goes on from JBBDHG010000186.1 coordinate 573,171, forward strand.
AGCAGTGACCTTTAACTAAACCCTCCTGAGAGTCCAGCCAAATGTTACAGCACACACACACACACACACATATCCAGCTGAAGTATTTACACACACACACACAACACAACAGTGTACACATCAGTGATAATGCTTCCATCCTCTGGTCACTGTGTGTCAGGGTCAGCAGCTAACCACAAACACAAACACACATGGATAACCTCACATAAAGGTCATTTAAACCTGGGGGGTTTACACACAAACCTCTATCCCATCATTTCAAGGGTCTGTCATAATAGAATTTGAATAAAATAAGATCTTAAAATGCAATTCATAATATATTTGAGAACAACAAACATTATCCTCAAAGGGAAATATTAGGCAACTGAGGAACATTTTGTCCAGAAGTTCATTTTTGAAGCTGGAAAAATGTGGAAGCCCAGGGATCTGAGTGACTTTTCCCAAGAACCACATTGTAATGGATATGGGACTGGATCAGAACATCTTCACAACAGCAGGTACTGGCGGTTGTTCCTGGTCTGTAGTGAGTCGTACCTACCAAAGTTGATTTTGAACAACAAAAACAAAAAAAGATGTAACATTGATGTCTGATCCAGTGTAAGGCCCACTCTAGCACAAATTGTTGAAAAGGTTGATGCTGGTTCTGTTAGAAAAATCTTAGAACACACAGTGACATCACAGAACAGTTCTGGCATGTGGTTTTAATGCTATGGTTGGTGTATACAAGGGCTGGGTGATTAGACATAAATATAGACAGACTTTATTTATCATTCACATTTACACCCTCACTGGTCGTGTGCTGCCTCTTGTATTATTGGAGCCATCTTTAAATTTTGGTCATACATCACGTGTTTTCCCCTGAAATGTCTTCAGGCGGCGAGTCCATCTGTTCCAGCCTGGTGAGGTACAACCCTGACCAGCTTCCTCCCGAAAACTCTTCCTTCCTAGAGAGAGGCTTTATCTGCCGATTCCGTTGTTTATTGGACAACTCCTCCGGCTTCCTGGTGAGATTGGAATTTCAATTCAGCACCTTAAAAACAGATTTATACGCAGAAACTCTTTCAATTAGTTTCTTTCAAAGTGTGAAGCAGCTTTTATCGGGATGTAACATCACATATAACAAAGGAGACACACAGCCTGTGTATCTAGTTGAGCATGATTTCTTTTAATACTGTTTTCAGGTTGAATAAACAAATAAAATCAATTAATATGTGAGACCTTTGCTGTTTTCAGGCCTGTTGGTGGTGCTGGCAGTATGGCGTGCCACCTCAGAGTCCCTCAGGGATCAGAAGCCACCATTTACTCCAGTAATCCGCCTTAAGAGAGCCTTGGGGTCGTGGGGAAAAGGGTTTAATCCTCCCACCACCCAGAGGAGACGAGAGCAGTGGGGGAACTCGCTTAGTCAGGGTTGGTAGCTCTTGATCGTATGCTGCTTCCACTAAGACAATTAGCTGCCGAGGGAGAAAAACACGCTGGGGTTCAGTGTCAGCACAAATCCTGCTGGGAAAACTGGGATAGGAGCCCCCATGAGCAAGGCACTTCATTACCAAACCTATAATGAAGTAAAACAAACTGAAAAAGATCAAACATTGATGCTTTCCTCCTCTTCTTCGTGAGGATCTAAGACCTCTCTGTCTGTTGTAATCTTGCTGTTTAGGACCTAGACTGTCCTCTTTGACAGAACTGCTCCAAAAAGTATTGTTCCCGGAACAAATGATCATTCGCTGTCTTTCTCAATGACAATCCTGTAGGGCTCATGATCGCTTCCAACCTCGCTCCCAGTTTGCGTGAGTAATAAGCCACGTCTCTGCTTCTGTCTACTCGTCACTATGGCTTTGTTTTTCGTAATCCCTCCTGCTATTCAGGGCTAGATTCCTCACATCGCTGCCGCCGGTCCTTAAAGCCAACAAGACCAATTAACCAGAGGTAACAGAGGAGGTGGGGGTCCTCACACGACATGCCATGGGGGGGAGGGGGTGTGCAGACAGGAGCACATGTTTCTTCACTGTGTGGTTGTGAAACATGATGGTTGAAGATGCAGATGTTGAATACAGAGGTTGTTATCTGGAAGGGGTAGATCAAGTTTTGACCCTCGGATCACTGCTGTCCTATAAACCCCAGAGAAGGTTGAATTCCTTCCAGCAAATACAAACAATACAATGTTCTGTAGTTGAAAAAGAAGAAAGAAAACTCAAATTTGGTTTGAAAGAAGAAACTTTAACAAAATCTCTCTTCATTTTTTTTCCTCAGAATGTTCTGTTCATGTGCAGCAGTTCAATTTTCCGCGACGGGTTTATTAGAACGCTTTGAATCAACTAAAACTAAAATGTTTGGGTTTTTCTTTAAGCAAAATATGTACAGACTTTATACTACACTGACTCTGCATTTGCCAACAGAGTAAACGAGACTATGAGGCCCGACAGGGAGAAAAGAAACCACTCCCTCTCTTCTGGGTCATGCCATCTTCTATTAGAGAAAATGAGCTCCGTCTTAACTGATATCATATGGGTCTGCTCTCCGCTCAGGCGCTGAATATCCAGGGACGACTCAAGTTCCTCCATGGTCAGAACCGAAAACACAGTGACAGTGACGGTGGCAACCCGCCTCAGCTCGCCCTGTTCGCCATCGCCACACCCCTCCAGCCTCCAGCCATCCTGGAAATCAGGACGAAGAACATGATCTTCAGAACCAAACACAAGCTCGACTTCACGCCCATGGCCTGCGATGCCAAGTACGCTCCGTGAAAACCTCACACTTCACTATCCAGCACAAAGGTTCTGTTTGTAACCCTGTTGTGTGTACGATGTATTTTCAGGGGTAAAATTGTTCTCGGCTACACTGAGGCGGAGCTGAGAGTTCGAGGTTCAGGTTACCAGTTCATTCACGCTGCGGACATGCTGTACTGCGCCGAAAATCACATACGAAGTAAGTCACAACTGATCGCAGTCAGTCTAAAGGGTCAGTGGAACACTTTCATATACAGCAAATGCCATGGTGCTGTTGAGCAAGGCAGCTACGCTTCATGGAGCCTTTACAGACTTTCCTTTTGTTCAGAATAAATGGAGGATAACTGATACCTTTACTTGGTCCTCATTTTTGGGCCAGATTATCTGGTTCTGTGAGATCCAATACCAGATCACACAGTACCGGCCCATTCAAGATCCAGTTTACAGATCCAGTCCTAATTTGAAGATGGACAATCAAATCCAAATTTACATTTTCAGACATGTTTGATATTTAGGAGTTAATATCTGGATGATTATGATTATGTCTATGTAGCCAATGAGACATCCTGGGGCCGCTGATGGTGCTACTAAGCAACGGTCAACACTCCAGCCCTCCAGGCTGACATTAGCATACTCCGGTTGACAGCTATTAAACCTGCATTTCTGGATTAACCAGCTGTCTTAACATCATCTCTCCGACCATTTCCTCAACAACACTTGTTTATTCTCTTCATTTCACAATGCGAGTAGTTGCATTGTGTCTTTCTGGATTTTGTAAAGAGTATGACGTAGAGCTGGGGGAGGAATTATGGTAATAATAATAATAATTGATGATTAATTCCTACCAAGGAAATTCTTTCTCTAAATTTGACCCATCCCTGAGGAAGCAGTTTCAGCCCCTTTGAAGCGCCCCGGGGGCATATCGGGATTTGGGTCTTGCTCATGGACAGACACGTACAGGAAAAGTATGAAAGCATCAAGGATGGGCCCTGAACTCCTTCTTGTTTGCTGTGGTGTTGAACAGGCTGACAGAGGAGGTCAGCAGGAGTCTCCATGGACTATGATGTTGGTGGAGGACACTGTGATCTGTAGTGGGAGCAGGTTGAGGAGAACCTGGAGAGGTGGAGGTTTGTGCTGGAGAGTAGAGCAATGAAGGTCAGTGGCAGCGAGACAGAATACATGTGTGTGAATGAAAGGATGAAAGGGAGGCAGAAGGTGGTGAGGATGAAGGAGTAGAAGCGGAGAAAGTGCAGGACTTCAATGACTTGGGCTCAACTGTTCAGAGCAACAGAGAGTGTGGAGAAGAGGTGAAGAAGCAATTGCAGGCTGGGAATAGTGGGTGGAGAAGAGTGTGATGAGTTATCTGTGACAGAAGAGGAGCAGCAGGAGTGAAGGGAAAGGTTTCCAAGATGGAGGTGAGAGCCGCTCTGCTGGATGGTTTAGAGACGTGGCTGTGACCGGAAGACAGGAGGCAGAGCTGAAGATGTTCAGATGTTCTCTGGGAGTGAGGAGGGACAGTCCAGATTAGATGTCCGGGAGACAAAGTCAGAGAGGACAGATAGAGATGGTTTGGACCCGTGAAGAGGAGGGATAGTGGATCTGCTGTTGCTCAAGAGTGCTTTGAGATTGCAGGGGCCGGGGATTGAACCCGTGATGAAGTGGTTTACTGCTCTACTTTCTGAGCTACGGCCGTCCTGAGGACTATTACCTTTGGTAAAAATGACCAAAAAAAAACAGTGTAGTAAACATGATTATTATAAAAATGAGACAATAAACTGAACAGCTCTCCTCTATCCTAACAAAGCCAGGCTTATTTTCTTGCTTTTTTAAACCAGCCACAACAACGTTTCACGTTATGAAAATCACAAAGAAATATCATGGAACAAACTCTGATGCGTTTCTGCTTCAAGCCGTCTTCAGGGAGTACTAAAGATCTCACCAAGGGGGATATTCCACCTGTATAAAGGGGCGTGGCCTAGAGAGAAAAGACACATCGTGATCCTGCAGCAGATGGAATTTTGACCCAGAAACACTCATAGCTAGAGAATAGAAAGTACCATATGAACATAATATCTAGCCATCCTTCCACGTTCTTCTGCTTATCTGGGCTCGGCTCGTGGTGGCAGCTGTTTGTGAAGGGATTTACATACATCCCTCTCCCCAGAAACACTCTCCAGTACATCGTGGGGATCCCGATGCCTTCCCAGGCCAGAAGAGATATATAGTCCATCCAATGGGTTCTGGGTCTACCTCGGGGTCTCCTCAAAGTTTGGAGAGGTTGAAGGATTAGAGCAGGGCAAACATTTGTGTTAAATGTAACCTGGGATCTGTCATGAGGGTCTTGTCACTGGCTCGAGTACTCGAAACCAGCAAAAATACGGGAAAGATACGTTCATTTCTTTACAATCTTTCACTCACTGTCATCAGCCATGACCAGAGTTAACATAACTGCTGCTTTGTGTTTGTTGTAAAGTCCCAGATTCGTCTAAATACAAACATTCCATCGTGTCTGAGTTGAATATATTATGTGGAGATGGAGACAGACAACTACGATACACCTCCTCCTCGTCTGCAGCAACTTTCTGCTGGCGGACCGGTGACGCTTGGAGAATCTAAACGCTGATTGGTTGTTGCGTCGCAGGATGTTGTGAATTTCTTGCTTGAGTGGTAAATTCCAACAGCAGTTATGTGAATTCCTGTGGTGCCATTCAGGTAGTCCAGTGGGAATTTGCGACTTCTTGCATCTACTCCCGGCTTTGCATCACGTTTGTATCGGTCAGGTTGCTTTAGTTTGAATGCAGCTTTAAAGTTTGCATCTCATGATTGGTTTCTTCAACATCTGAAATCATGGTGGTTTTTATGTTTGGTTAGAGGGAAGATAGTCTGTCCAGAAAAGTGTGTCAGGAAACTTGATATCAAAACCGGTCCTGTAGCGTGAGCACGGGTTTTCACTTGTTTTTAAGATTTTTATCATTTCTAGTTTCTAGTTCATGTGACCAAACCCATCTCATGTTTCATCTATCATTACAGTCGTATCACATGGATCAAACAAAGCAGCCGTGCCGTGTTTGTGTGTGTGTTTGTGTGTGTGTGTGTGTGTGTGTGTGTGTCTGTGTGTCTGTGTGTGTGTGCACGCACATGTCTGCTGTTGATGTAGGAAATCTCCGAGCGACAGTCAAGTGTCCTACTTAGCTTGTGTACTGGATAACCCGGTTAGTCATAACTACGGCGCCCTGACCACAGCGCTACCAGACAAACTCACACACTGTATGTATGTAGTCATGCATACAGAAACAAATACATGCATTCAGAAACCTACAACACAGAGACAAGTACGTGTTCAGTACACTGAAGCGCAGGCAAAGATGCAGGACAGGTTTCCATGACAACTACAGAATCTACATAAAGATATGTCCGGTCGCTTTCACACCAGAACTAAAATATTTGGTAGTGTTATGTACAAGGTTTCAAATATTGTCATATAGGTCTTAAATATATTTAATGCTACTTAAGCCATTCTCGTATATATCACATGGAAGCGTTTCTGTGTTAGCGTTTCTAAATCTGCAAACAGAACTTCTTTATACACACAGTACTGTGAGTTAATTAGTTTCCTTTGTAAATAATTGGCATCCTAATATCCTTCATATCCAGGAAACATTTTGCATATATGGTCTTAATTTTAACTTCTTATGGCCTTAAAAATGTCTTAAAATGTCTTAACTTGAACTGGCGGACACCTGATGAAATCCTGTAATAACAGCATTAAGAGTAGATTATTTGATTATTTTTGATTATTAGATTATTTGATGGTACTATTTTGTCCAAATTTGAGATTGTGCAACTAAAGAGGTATACTTACCTGTGAATTTAAAATGTTTTGTCGTGGAAGCATAGTTTGCGTAAAGCTCATATTAATCAAATTGTACAGTTTCAAGAACTTTATAATTTTAAGTACCAGATACATTATATACGAGTATATGTTACCAACAAATGATGAGTTTGATAAACACAAAGGGAAGCAAAAAGCCAAAAATCTACATCTTATACTATAGGTCAGAATACATGTATTTCCCACACATGCCCCTTAAAAGATTGTTCCTTCATCTGCACATGTTTGTGCATATTTGAACTTAGGAGATTTTTGTGTCTTTCTGCCATGAAGTCTTTGTATTTTTCCTGTCCCGTCCTGCAGCCTCGGCATGCGGAATGAGGATCTGATTGCCTCACAGTGCCAGACAGATTTAAGTCTACAGAGGAAGAGTGTGGGAGTCTTTCTGCCATGATAGTGCAGCTGAAGCTGCTGACAATTCCTGACATCCTTTACAAAGAAGCAATTTATTTAATACAAAAGCCTACATACCCAATAACTCATCAGTGGGTTTATGCTGGGTCAGCAGAGGTGACTGGCCCAGTTGGAATATAACTACTACTATAATCCCTCAGATTATGAGTCAAACCAAATGAAGCTCTTTTTGCTCGTCATCTGCTCTCAGGCAGCTTAATGACAGTTAGTCCACAGACATCAATTCTGCAGTACCTGCTAAATATTCAGCGCTGAAACTAAAACAATATAAGGTGGAATGATTGGGATGTTTTGAGGATTTCACAAATCTGTGCACTGATTGATTATTTTATAAGCAATATTCTTAAAAAAACAAACATTTAATTTGCATAAACAACTGCAAGTAGATTTTGTTTTTCTTTTACTGACACAGTTGTTAAACCTCTTATGTTGGTTTCACTGCAGTCTCTTATTTTCACCTGAACACACATCTGCTAATGTGGACTGTGTTGATGTGCATTCAGTATCCTGGTGTTGATCATAATACAGATGTGGGGTAACAAGAGTTATCTGGTTCTCCGTATCCCTGCATACATGATACATTCCAGTATCCTGGTCACTGATTACTGCATGATGTTTGCTGGGCTGCCTGTGAGGTTAAAGCACAGGAATTTAATCTGACTTTCCTGCACCTGATGGCGTAACGTTAAATCAATGTGACCGCTCTATGAAACACCAACAAGGCGCCTTTCCAGCTTATAACCAGTGATGGAAGATGAGAACGTCAGGAAATATTAAACATGAGGCTGTCGATCTGTAAGTCACTGTGATGAATGGTAGAAGGTCGCCATGATTGAGTTCAGTGGGGCTGAATGGAAAGAAGATTTTCCCTATTTCCATATTTAATTGGGTAGTTGTGAGGGAAACAGTTTGGGGCTCACAGACACACAGTCAAAAATGTGTCAATATGACATCGCACAAAGCAACGTACCACTTCTGCCATTCTATCTATTTCTGTAACGGCACTCTGCATCGGTGGGACTCTAAGAAACCGGATTAAGACATAACAACATATGGAACAGTGTCCTGATTTCTTTTTGATTTCTCCAGCTAGAACATTTAGGTTTCTCACATTTTTGGTTTAAGGGTTTACTTCCATCCATCCATCCATCCATCCATCCATCCATCCGTCCGTCCGTCCATCCATCAACTTTGATGCAGTGGTTTTCAAAAAGTTTCTGAACAAACTTATTGTTTTGTTTGGTGTTACTGTAATATGTAACACCATGTAATTTTATATCTTGTTTTATCTAAAAAATAACGTGAGTCAAGGATAGAATTATTGGTATTTTGTGTGTTTAATTATATATTACTCTCACATAGCAACAGGTACAATATTACTGACACAGAGAATAGATTATATCAGGTCTATATTAGGTTACACATGTTTCAAGTTTATTTTTGGTATATAATTCTGGCAAGACATCATTTGATATGACCAATAAGAAAAACAGCCATAATTTTCTGAAGTTGGATTAAGATGTTGATATGCACAAACACAAAGATAGGATGCATTAAAACCCCGATTATAAGCAGGAAACCGCTGTGCATCATCACAGATTATCTGAGAACAGTGCTTCCCTGTTTTTCCAAGAAAAATGTTTGAAAACAAGAGGCGACACCGCTGCACACACCTCACTGAGGCGTGTGATGGTGTTTGGCTTCTTCAGTGTTTGCATAAAGGCCATGTAGTGTGGAACCAAAGCGACCATCAGCATGTTGCCTCTGTCACAGCAGCGGGCCCGGATGAGCTCATGCAGCATTAGTGTCAGCACACAGCGGGGCGTGCAGAACAGATACAGAAGTGACGCATGGCCATAACATCTTGTCTGATCTGATTCCAGTGATAAAGACGGGCGAAAGCGGTCTAACCGTCTTCAGGCTGCTCACCAAGGACAACCGATGGAAGTGGGTCCAGGCCAACGCTAGGCTAGTCTACAAGAACGGAAAACCAGACTATATCATCGCCACCCAGAGGCCCCTGGTGTAAGTGGAGGAGGATTAAACGTGTTTTTCTTGTTTGAACTCATTAATGTGTCAATGTCTTCTCTGTACTCCCACAGGGATGAGGAAGGAGGGGAACACCTGAGGAAGAGATCGATGCACCTTCCCTTCACCTTTGCCACCGGAGAGGCGATGCTCTACCAGACTGGTCACCCACTGCATGGCTTCCAGGATCCCTTCCAGGACAAAGCCAAAGGCAGCAAGTCCAAGAAGGGAAAAGTAGGCAGGGGCTCCTCCGATGAACTGGACCCAAAGTCCCTGCTGGGAGCGCTGATGAGCCAGGATGAGTCTGTGTATGTCTGCCAGCCGGACCCAGAGCCCAAGATGTCCTACCGCAGCAGCCTTTTTAGCGAGCAGCTAGATGATAGTGATTATAGCAGCTTGACGAGTGATAACAGCTTCCACATCATATCTAAGAGGGAGACAGAGCATGTGACGGAGGATAGTAGTAATAAAACATCTCACTTTGACCCCCTGCTGGCCATTTTGGACTCTCTTTCCCTTGATGGAGAGGAAACGTGCTCCAACAGTGAGCTGTTTAGCGCCCTGGAGAACCTGGGTCTAAACGCTGAAGACCTGGAGCTCCTGCTGCTGGACGAGAGGATGATTCAGGTCGAGCTGGACTCCAACCACATCCCGACCCTGAGTGACCTCCTCACAAACAACGAGATCCTCTCCTTCATCCAGGACTCTCTGGAGGGTGGCACTGAAGGGGAGGAACGAGGAGATAGAGCCCAAAGTCAACAGCCGCAGGTGAGCCTCACTCCCGCTGTTCTTCCACCTCCTCCCAGCAGCAGGCAGCCCATCGTCCAGCTGTCCCAACAGATGCAGCAACACATCTGTGCGGCTGAGCTGGAGAAAACTCTTCCGGATCAGATTCCTAACAGTCACTGGGCAGTAACGACAGACAACAACGTACATCCTACCAACCACACCCAACATCAGCCGCCTCCCGTCCTCAAAGCCTCACAGATGAACGGAGAACATAAAGAACTGAACTCGGGGCTGGATTCAAGTCAACAATGGCAGCTCCACCAGGACCAGAACTCGGCCCAGCTCCAGTCCCAACAGGAGAACAGCCAGAACTCATCACTCCCTGCCTTCCAGAATATGCTGACAAGTAATGGGTCTTACATCCCAAACGGATCTACAGCATTTCTAGCAAAAACTGAGGTCAGCCACGTGGGTTACAGCATCACACAACATCCAGGTGGCTCAGCACTTAATAGCGTGAACCCACCAGACGTTTGTCACTACCAGAGTTTCCAGCATCAGCTGATTCCACCATCCTGTTTGCCCCCGTGTTCCAGCGAGAGCGCTGCACTGGAGTTGGAGCAGTTACTGGGTTTGTCCCAGCAGCAACACAGCCTGCCATCATTAGAGGCCTACACCATGTTTAACGCCAGCACACAAGACTCCACCCACAGCAAGGTAAGACCAAATACCATCTACTTAGAGCTGTTTCCGGATTGTTTAAATCACAGAAAACCATGAAAACTCAGAAAACTTTTATTTTTTTCCTTCCTTAGCGATGAGGGGAAACATTCACAATAATATATTCAGCTTCTTGACGTAAGTGTGGTTTCATCAGAATGTCTGAAGACGGTTTCGCTTGAAGCAGAAAAAATGCATTTCATTAAATATAACTGTATTTTCTGTAAGAGTTGAATAATAGTATAAGGTTGTCTTTACATTAACATTGAAAATTTTCTTTGCATGTAAAGAAAAAAATCTGAGAATTCAACAGTGTTGTTTTAATCTGAAGGCTCAGGTAGTCCAGGTATTCTGAGATATATAAGCAGAAAGTTTGAAGGCAAAAGTTTCCAAGATGGCGGTGAGAGGAGCTCTGATGGATGGTTTAAAGAAGGCGGCTCTGACCAGAAGAGCTGAAGATGTTCAGATATTTTCTGGGAGTGAGGAGGAAGGACAGGATCAGAAAGGAGACATCAGAGGGACGGTCCAGGTTAGATGTCTTGGAGACAAAGTCAGAGAGGACAGATTGAGATGGTTTGGGCCTGTGAAGAGGAAAGGTAGTGGATCTTCTGGTAGAAGGATGCTGGAGATGGAGCTGCAAGGCAGGAGAAGAAGGGGAGGAGCAAAGAGAAGCTTTCTGAATATGGTGATAGAGGACATGCAGTTGGTTTGTGTGACAGGAAGATGCATAGACCTAATGCAAGATAAAAACGATGATCAGTTTGGGGCTCTAGGTGGGAACTAAAATGGTCGCCAGTATGGTACATACTAGGGGCGTTACACGTTACATATAACCAAAAATGTACAAGTGCACCGAATGAATGCAGCTGGATCATATGCGGAAATTTGGATTTTTGTGCATATGTGATACAAATTCCGAGGTAAGATCAGTCAAGACGGCAGGCTTGTCACCATGGCGACCGCTTTCAAACAGGAGTTTTAAGACCCTCCCTCATCGTTTGGGTCCGCGTCTGAACATTTCAGTACTGCAGTCACAAAACGGACAAAGATGTTGTACCAAAGCTGTATGTAGATCATGTTCAACTGAGTTCAGATATGCAGCTTGTAGCACAACAAATGTTATAACTCCTCTGAAGCGGCTTCACCTGAGTTTCAACATAAGTGGGACAACGAACAAGTTCAGTTCAATTCCAGCTTCCCACGGGATTTACAGGATGTGATATACACCTAATGTTTATATGGGGGAATATTTTATTTTTGATTTATTTTTTGGAGAATAGTTATGTTTCATGATCCTAAAATGAAGCTGAAAGCTATTAATGCTAAGTTCAGTACAATTACAGGTATTTATATGCTGCACTATGTGAGAGACTAGTTTTGTTGCTCTGTACTAATGTAATTCTGAAAGCTGCTAATCTCAATACAATACATTACAGTTGAGTAAAGTATAATTTCTACAGTTTTCTCTATAATGGACATTTACTTATAGGAAGAAGCATGGAGACAGTAGAAAAGGGATTGTATCAATCTGATGGAGGGAGATACAGACACAGACATGGATACAGACTCAGAGCCTGAATAGTTTGAAGCTACTAACTTTACATAGTTCAAGAATTTGTTTTGGGATTGGACAATAAATGTATTTAATTATGGTAAGAATAATGTAACATATCAGACATGGCACATGTTGTGTTCACAATGGTACGCAGGTCAAACACAGGCAAACAGTAGAGAAGGGAAAGAAAAGCTAAGGCAGACATTTAACATTGGACAGCGATATATCTTGGCTCCTGAGAATTTCATTTGGCTCATTTGGTAAATACCTTGGGTTTTTGGGCCAATAGTTCCTTGATTTTTTTTTTTGTCTGGAGCCTAGCAGCAATAAAGTCCCCTGGAAGAAATGCCAGAAGAAAAGGAAGATTTAGATACATTTCAACAATAGGAGCAGAAATACTCTAAAACATCCAAACATTTTGGTTGGAACTACTTTTTAAGCTGGAACTTTCTGACTCAAACTAACGTTTACATACTAGCCTCTTGAAAACCACCAGTTTGGTTTAAGTTTATGGAGGATCTTAACTCAGAGGTGCAACTAAACGCCACGGAGGGACGTGTAAAAATTCAAAAGGATAGTGTATTTGCAAACCCTGCAACTCGACGCTGCTCTCTTTCACTGTCATGGAAATGGATTTTTTTCCGAGTCAGCACACAGAGGCCCCAGGCGTCCTGGAGCCCAGTGTAAACTGTGATGATGCGATCAGACATGCCATGTAAATAAGACCAGGGAAAGATGAGAGTAGAGATGGTGTGTTTGGGTTTCTCTTTATAGTGTTTTTATATTGAGCAGTACAACATCAGGATGTCCATAAATGAACCTTTAATTCTACTGATTAGCTCTTACCTAATCTCTCAGATGCATTTTATTATGTGTATTCAACCACATTCAACCTTTTATAAGTAGAACTTTAATAGAAAGAGCTTGAGGAAGTTCACTTGTCAACTCTATTTTCCTTCCTAGTGTGTGTGTGTTATGTCATTCAGAAATTTAAAGTAAAAATTGATTATTATAAGTGAACTGGACTGTTGATCGGACAAAACAGAAATGTGATCATGACAGTATAAGGTGTTCTAATGGACCTGAAATCCATCTACATTTAAATAGTGTGTTGTCCATTGTTTAGAAGTAATGGCTTATGAATGCACTGTTGGAACTCAGAACTCTGTTTGGGTCGCTTCTAAAGAGCAGAAATGAATCTTAAAAGAACTAAAAAAGCTGATGGCAGTAATACCAGATAAGCGGGGGCAGGGGACGCTAATCAGAACACTGAGAGGTGGCAGAACGCCCAGAGAAACCCTCATTCTAAGACCGGTCCAGGAGCCTTCCCAAATAATACACATTTAAGATTAAAATCTGATTTATATCACAAATCCATTTCGGTGCAGCTGGTTTTGGTTTTGTTTTCTACTCCAGTGGAACTGGTCTACACTGTTGCACTGTCTGGGAATTTGCTAATACTAACAAAGACCGATTCCCCTGTTGCTGAAAAAAAGATGGACACATCATCTGATAGATAGTGGAACGTAAGCCTCCTCTGAGAGATTATGATGACCCGCCATGTTACTCCATTACCATCAATGAGCGATTATCTCAAAGTTCTCTGACCGATGTAATCATGTAATCATCAGGACAATGTAGCATGTAAAGTCAATGTTTTTGTTCCTCCATCATCAGTGCAGTCAATGTGTGGCTCAAATATGACCCCAGCGTCCCACCTGACCACAGATCAAAACTTTCAGCAAAGAACCAAACAGATTGTAGTTCAGCAGCAGCGTTTTTGGAAAGAGCAGATCCTTTGATGAGGGTTGTTGTATGTTGTTTGTTGTCATGAGGTGTTTCAACCCACTAAGTTCCACAGTAACTAAAGGAGTCATATCCTTCCCCATGTCATACATAATAATATTATCTCTTATCACTCCTCTCATCTCCTTCAATCCATTGCATAATAAGCCTTGAACTCTTCATTCACAGCACTGTCACTAGGTTGCAGTGACTAAACTGATGGGTGTTTTCACTTTTGGGAGCAGAGATTGTTTTCCTGCAGTGGTATCTTCATACCGAAGCCATAATATGTCCAAACAATTACACAGAAAATTCAGAATGTTCAGAATTAGCTCTGTTTGCACGGACTGACCGGTTGTAGACTGGTTGGTCCCACGTGTGAACACAGTGTGTTAAGTGACAGTTCATGGGCATCGGGGAATAGATTCATTCACTTAAGCAATATGAATAAGATTATGTTGATCAGAAGTTGTAAATATCAATATTGAATTAGTTTTGATGGATTGTCCCACCTTACTGCATAGTATCGTTCAGCCATGGTGAAAGTTCTTGACCATATTTGCTTCATTCCAATGAAACTTTCCCATAAGGAACTAGAAGAGCTCTCTGTAGAAGTTACCTCATGAAAGCCTCATCAAATCATGGTCCACTTAATATCACATTTAGTGTTTAGGATTCATTTGAGCTCGATAAATATACAGAAGAGCTAAATGTGTTTCCTACAAACCATACAACTTAAGTGACACATTTCCAACATATTGCCACACTTACTTTAAGTCAACATCATTATTTATTAATGGAATGGGGTCATTTGTTTCCTGGACTCTGCTCCAGCTAGGTTTTTGCTGTGAGTTTTTCCAGGCATGAAGAGTGTTGTTGGTGTGTTTGGAGTAAAAAACAAACACACAGAATAGCAAAGTAGACCTTATGAAATATGAGAGAATGGGTTGGCGAGAGGGAAGGGAAGCAAAGAGGCACAGCGGGAACAATTACATTAATGAACAGAATAAGGTCGGGACACAGAGAGAGGGTCCGACCCTGGCAGGCATCCATTTATCGCCGCCCCACCCGGCCTCCACTGTTATTCTTCAGGGTCACTGGCTGTTGCTGAAAGAAAAATACTGGCAGGCTGTCCAGTCAAGCATGAGCAGCGCTGACCTACAATTTGAGTGGCATCATTACCTGATACTGTGGACGCGGGGCAGACGGGAGGGGGAGGCGGTCTATTCTCAGCTTAGATAGACCAAGTCTACAAGCCACTACAATTTGATCCTTGTCAAAGTCTCTCAGATCCTCACAATTGTCCTTTTTACCTGCTTCCTTCATCAACTTAGTCTGCATGTGAAAACGTGCGGACTACTATATCCCAACCACCGACAGTTGCCATGGTAATGAGACAATCAATGTCATTTGATTAAATCCTCATTGGTTACAATGTTATGGGTGATTAATGGACACATAATATGAGTTATGGCTCCGGAGATCTTTTGGTATGAATTGATATGATTCAAAAATGTACCAAATCATTTTCTCCACCCAATCCTGAAACCCAGTCTAGATTGTCATTTTCTTTCACTTTTGACGAGTGTGCCATTTATCTTAATCTTTTGTGTATCTATTGCTTCTCACCAATAATTTCCTGTTTCATGGCGACCCATGTAAATTTTTCCATACTACCACGTCCACACTTACTTACCTAACGACTTTTGTCTGACAGTTAAAATCTTGGAGCTCTGCTTTTGTTTTGCAGTTGGAGAACGGTTGCCTCCTTCGTGCCACGAACGCAGCCTTCATCAGGACGTGTCTGATGCCAAACGGGAACGTCGTGGAGACAGGCGATGTCTCCGCCTGTCCAGATGGACCCTCCGCACTACAGGACCCGCAGAAATCCGGGTTCTTCCTGTGAAAAGCGAGAAGAGAGGGAGGAGGATGAAAAAAAAGATATAGGAGAAATATAAACAGGAACATCTTGGAATGAAAAAGACGCAAATGTTAAAAACAAGAGAGAAGTCCTATCAGACTCTCCTTGTGAATCGACGAGGAACGGCTTTTGGAAAGAATTGTTTTGATCTCTCACACTGAGTATTATAATAGTTCTTGTTGTTTTTTTACACTGAGATATTAATGTTTTGATAATATGTTGTCAGTTTTCCGTGTCACCTGGGCCTGTGAGCTAAATCTCATGGATATACTCACACCGGTGAACTCCTGATGGGAGGAGCCACATTGAAGCCGGACACCAAACCGGTGTGTCTTATTATCTTGGCCTTCACTGATGCTGGAATATGAGCTGGATCACTTTTTATTCCTCACTCTAGATAGATTCCAGCTCGGGTTTATGGCGGTCGTAGCTTTTCAGTGCTGGACTCCTCAGATGAAGTCACGTGACTGCTGACAAGAAGTTTTAACATTGTTTTTTCTACACGCAAGTTGTTGGTGGCTTGAATTAATTTCAGTCATAAATAATGACCACATTATTCAAACAAGGAATGCAGGATATTTATTTCCCTGATAATGTAACATGGTTGTGATCTGCTCTCAGGAGACGTTACAGCCAGTAAACAGAACCAGACAAGTGCAGGATCTCCGCTCTAATGCAGTAGTCAGTAGTACTTATACACATACCAAATTAAAGTACATCAGTAGAACTGATTTAAAATTAATCTGTGCCAAATCTCAGAACCAGAGCACTCATGTGGGTGGAGTCTCAGTCATTCCCGTAACTATGGCAACACTTGCTGCAGATGTCACCTACTGGAATAATGATGTCATATCTGTCCAAGACAACATGTCTGACACCTCATCACACATTTAATATTGTATGAGGTGGACAGCTAACATCAGCACATTTGCAGCAAATAAGATTGTAGGACATTAGCACAGTGCATCGGAAATTAGCGCATATACAGCTAGTAACTGAAACTACTGTTAGCAGGTGTGAAGCCAACTCTGCAGCTAATATTAAAACATCTACATCAGCTTCAGCTAGTTGTGAGCACTAGCTCTTCTGCAGAAGCTCCTGCTAATAAAATTAGCATTTCTGCAGCTAGAGTCAGCAAGTTTGCAGCTAATGTTAGCAGCTATCCAACCAATATATTGCTAGTTCTAAAAGGGAATTTAGATTCAATTCCTATTTAAAACCAACGGCTGATACTCTACATGGTCTGCAGCTAGAATGGCTGAAACCAGCAGTGGATGGAAATAACGCTGAAACTTCAATGAGTAGCAGATTTTATTGAAAACCGAGGTTCGACTCAGCAACAAATTATTTAAAGGTCACCTTTGACTTTCACCTTTAGGGTTCGTAGAAGTTTGTGCATTACATGTCAACTAAACAGCATTTCATTCTTCGTGCTGTCGATGAGATTCAAACAGGAAGAGCTTTATTTATGGCTGCACGTCTCTGATCCTGATGCTGTTCAGCGTTTACATTGGTGTTGAGCACTTACATGTTTATCAGAGAGGATCGGATCGGTCCCTCAGTGGCATTGAAATCGAAGGTTCAAAGCATTTTTGTTTCCTGACCGGAGACGGTATGAACGTCTCCTGTCAACGCCTCGTCTCAGCTCCTCAGCCTGTCGCTTTGATCCGTCATTAGTCTGTGAGGCGTGAGTTTCCACGTCACCACAACCACCAAGAAGGACCTCATCCAAACCTTAAAAAAACACTCAGAGAGCTCCAACAGGCAGACATTACTGTGATCAGAATCAATTAGATGGTTTTATTTAGGACCATCTCATCGGAGTTTGTTCTGTAAATCTACTGACAACTCCAACAGAGTCTCTGAGTCTCTCTCAAATACTCTGGAGCCGCTCGTTTCATGCACCTTCCACTTCGGCGTCTCTGTTCACCCCTCTGATTAGGGTGTTACGTTAGGGGGGGTTTAAAAGTCAAAGTAGAGGATGTGACAGAGGATACAAGACATCCAATGCTCTGATGCTGCGTTCACACCAAATACCACACAACTTTGTTTTAACAACTTCAATGCAAAGCTGCAGATGACCAGAATTTGTGTTACTCGCCTCATTAATAATAATAATAATAATAATACATTTAATTTATAATGCACTTTACATTTGGATCAAATCTCAAAGTGCTAAATTCTCCTCTTCCAAATTCAAACTTTTAAACGCGTGTCAGTGTTGTCTGACACGCGTCACGCCTCCAGATGTCAGTAGGACGTTGAATTGGAGGAGCTGTCTGCATGTGTTTGACTTCACAACATCTTCAAAGCTGCAGAAGTGTTTAATAATCTTATAAATAATGGGTTTGTTGTACACTTTAAAACAATCTGAGTCTGCATCTGATCCATCCCGGAGGTGCAGTGATTTGTCCCTCGGAAGCTCCCAGGGAGCAGATTGAGGTTAAAGATTTTGCTTCAACAGGTAGACTAATGGAATTGATCAACCGACCATCTAATAATCTGATTGGGTGACGACCGCTCCAACCACTGAGCTCCGGCCGCCGCCACGGTCCATAATGGAGTGAAAAATGGAAAGAAAATACTTGTTTTACTCTCAAAAGTGAAGGGTGTACATGAGCAGGTTTCCCGTACTTCAACGAGTGAAGCGGTGCAAATACAGAAATCCGGTGTCGTCGTTGAGTGTTTCTGATATTAAAAGGTTCAACAAGTCTCGGCATCCTTCCTGCTCCTTCTGAAGGACAAACAAAGATCATATCCTTCCACCAACAGTCAACAACAAGCCTTTGATGCAAACTCACGCCCTTTGAGCAACGTCTGCTCCTCTCACACACACTGAGTATGCCTGTTTGATGAGAGGTCAAAGGTTGTCAGCTTTAGGGAAAGAGGACCTGGCTGAATGAGAGTGCACAAACTCTCCCCACACACCAGTCTCACCCCTGATGATCCAGAAACATCATCTACGACAGCCACAAGGAGCATTTTATTGCTGCTGTAAATCAACATTCTTGTCCTGCAGGATAAAGATGTACCGGACAAAGAGTTGTTTACTCACAACATACTGTATAAATATGTTTATTTGTGAACTGGCAGCACTGACGGGACCTGAACGCATCATTACTCACATTGAAACTGTTAAAGGAAGAAAGACAGGTGGACGGAGATGGAAGATAGCATTTAGCATTTAGCACTGACTCAGATACCAAATAAGAAACATGTGTACCTATGTGTGTGTGTGTGTGTGTGTGTATGTTCGTGTGTGTGTCTGTTCGTGTGTGTGCAGTTACTGCTTTGTTGTTAACATGAAGCTTTTATTTCATTACAAAAAGGTGCTTGTAAGTGATTTTAGAAATATTGTAAGCATTTTTTTTTTGTAAACTGACTTTTCTTATAAAACAGATTATTTAAGTTAGAAAAAAATATACAGCGCTTTAACAAAAGAAAAAAAGGGGTGTGTTTGTACATGTGTTTTTTCTATGGCGCTACCAGCACTGCTTTAAATCACTGTCTCTTTCTCCAGCACTGAAAATAAACTTAAAGAGAAAAAAAGAACCTTTTTTTTTATGTTTGGAAACACTTTTGTCAATTTTCTTCAGAACAATCGTTGGCGTAAACCGGGACAGGAATCCACTTTAACCACCTGAAAACAGACTGATTGTGTCTCCAGTGATTTAGAACCAAGCTGTCTCCTCGAGTTTTCTTTTTTCTTTTTTTAAAGGAGCAAGGAGTTTTGTTTCTACTTATATCACTGCAGGTTTTAGCTGATCGTCAACATAAAGTGTTAAAAAATGCAGTTCTTTCTCTGAGCCCTGTGTCCAGATGTTTCCCTCCCATCCTGGAAATAAAGGAATTTTGTGCAATCACAGCAGTTCTTCTTCACGTCTGATTGAGTCTCCTGTCTTTTCAGAGCCTCACCTGTGCATCCCTCCTCCCCCCCCCCTCACCTGACCTGTTCTCCGTTCCAGGCAGCAGACAGACTTTGAGCTGAGAGTCGTTACAGGGAGGTCAGTGAGGAAGTACTGATGTACACGTTTGAGGATCTTTACTGAAGCATTTCTAGTTTAATACTGCACTTTTTACGTCACTGCATTTATTTTTCAAAAGTAATCCTTAAAATGTCACACTGTCAGCACGGATGGAACCGCTCCGACTTTGTTATTCGTAAAGTGACTACATCCGCTTGACCCTATAAAATAAAAGCAGTTCTGAAAGTGTTCAACCCCAGGAAACGTAACGGTAGTAAGAGCACTTAAACATTCAAATCTGTTACATTAATTAAGGGAAGAAGTAACAACTGAAGTGAGAATATATTTATTTAGATCAGGAGGTATCGCCTTTGACTCCCTCCTGCAGAGAATCAGAGTTTGATGCTGGGATGACGTCTGGATGGGGGGCTCTAATCACAGATGGTAAAGTGTTGATGTGGTGAAGGGGCGGAGGTGGTGAAGGGGTGGAGGTGGTGAAGAGGTGGAGGTGGATTGCAAATTTTTGCTGTAAGCATGACAAAACAAGCAATCGTTTTCTCGGGATAACGAGTTAATTATAACTTCCATTTTTCTTACATTAATGAGTAAACAACAGGTTGTTTACTGCTATTTTCTGAATGTATCTTTGGCGCTTGATTTCTGGGTCGTGCGGTCACGTGACCCAGAATAAAACCTTAATCAACATCGTGAACACAACAATTGATGCCGAATAATGAGAAGGAGTTTCCATTATTGATGAACACATCAGATTCTATTTCAATCAGGCTTTAACACAGACGGAAATTGCTTTTCTAGCTCTTCTTTGATCAGTGTGTGCAAGTTGCCATGGCCGGAATTCAATATGTGCTATTTTCCATTAGTGGATAAAAGTTTCCTCTAGCAGGTATAATAAACCTAGATTGCTGTGGCTTTAGGCACAATGTATTTTAATGTCATAATAAGGTATCTTTGCTGTATTCAAACAGTTTCTCATATTCCGGCGCTTTGCTTAACGTCTGGGTTGTGCTTGAGTAGTTGCTATGGTAACGGCAATATACGTGCTTGTTTCCTGCTGTTCCTCATCCTCCTGCGGGAGGAGAAATACAAATAGGGCAACAGCCGTGTTTGGCAAAACACATACATGAAGTATTAGTGGGCGTGTCCTGCAAAATAAAGAGCTGCATCGTGGGACTGAAGTGACACACGCCACCAGCAGGACGCCATTATCCACACACACCTCCCTTTCTCGCGCTTTTTGCACCAGCAGATGTGTGAAGTCACGGTGGGCGTAAAGCAAACAAACACACACTGATACCAGAGGTGACCCGCCGGGACTGGAACCGCTCTCAGAAGTGTGTCCGGTGTCAGCCGGAGGAAGGCGCCGTGCTCCAAATCAAACCACCATTAGTGACCCGGGCTAGAGGTCAAACAGGATCCATTTTTCTTTTTTTCCGGGGCAGCTCTTCCATGTCTGTGAGGATTCCTCACAGAATTAATGTCTGACTGTGAGACTCCCTAAAAGACACACAGGAGCGTCCTCGCCGCCGCCGCCGCCGCCTCTGCTGCTGACGTTACATCTTTAATGACCCGCCCCAAATCATTTATGAGAGTTTTTCTTCTCCCGCCATCTTCAGCGGGTTTACTCTGACCACTTGTGACGTGATCAATCATCCATGCAAGACGTTGGGTGTCCCACTTTTGCTTCCTGCGGCACAGAGCTTCCTGCTGCAGGCCGCCGCCGCCGCCGCCGCTCAGCAGAAGGCTTCAAACAGAAGGAGTTAATGATGTGTTTGTCATGGAGCTAATTCCTCTCCTCCACAAACCACACAGGACTGTTTACTGTGTTTATATTTCTGCCTCAAAAGGATGAACTCCTGTTATGTTTGTGTTGTTTACGTATTTTTAAAGGAGCATTACGTCATTTTTACCCCCAAACCTCAAGAGGAGAACCTGCCTCCAAAGCGGGGGGAGTGGGGGGGGGGGGGGGGGGGGGGGGGGGGGGGGGGGGGGGGCGCGCGGGGGGTTGTAACAGAGACGTAAGGTGCCCCTCAAAAACGGAAGTCTTAAAAACAGCGCGCAACAGCAGCCAAGGAAGGAGAAAATCAACTTAAGATGTCTCAATTAAGGAGAAGGTGTGACAGCCGAAGCTCCTCCCCCTCTGGGTAGAAGAGGAGATCCGCCTCCATTCAACAGTTCAGGTCAACTACCAACACCAGGCGCTGGTGCTGCTGGTTCCTCCTTGTGCAGAGCTCAGATCTTTTGCCTTAAACATTAAACGAACAGGACACACAATATTAACAATCAAATCATCACATCCTACAAAAACAACTTTGGAGCAGAAACATCAAACACGGTACTTTGAACCCTGGACTGTAACCTTCTACCATATCTGAGGAAGGAGCTCAAAGGAGTTCTGCTGTGGTTTGGCGTTTAGCCAGCACCAAGACCTTCCATCATTTCTACGCAGAATTAAAGAGTTAATCTCACTTTCAGAATCCCCCCGTCTTTTAATGGGGTATCCCAGGTAAACTACTAACATCCAGCAGAGGAACGAGATCATTCACACTATCTAGGTTTAAGAATCAGAGCAGAGGCAGGAAGCAGCTTCTCAAGCTCTCAGAGCTGATTCTTCATCCAAGGAAGAAACAAGAATGCTTGTTTGATCTGATGTAAAGTTCATTAATGATATGATTCATCTTGGATTATCGAGGTCAGCTCTAGATAACGATGCTTGAATGTCGTTGGTCATGAATGTGGTGATAAAAACGTTTACAGGAAGCCGCATGATGTCAGACGTACATGTTAAACAGGTTTGTACTCGGAAAGTAATCTGATTATCCTGACTAATCTCATTTGTGTAAATCAGATATTCCGGCTATTATTGATCAGATTTTAGCAGAAACAGTCGTCAGTGATTAATAAGATCATTTTATTTCTTTAAGACAAAATGTAGTGTTCAGGTTTGGATAGTTTAATGAACGGTGGTGGAGATCAGCAGGAAGCAGCTCTGCTCAAAGAAGGCATGAAATATTCAGAGAGCATCTGGACCCACTCGGTTCTTTCCCTGATGGAGAACACGGACACAGAGCCGCTGACCCGCTTTCAGACCCAGCATCCAAACCATCTCACGCATGACGTCATGATCGGGTGTTTAAGAGAAATCCATAATGAATAACAGTCGTAGAAATGAATCAGACATTTACATGCAAATGTTATCAACTATGATAATTAATCATTAAAGGTAAAAATATGTTTAAAAAAAAGAAGAATGAATTACATTCATTATAATTGAGAGTTAAAAACTAAAATCAATCCAGTTCTTCCTCACACTGAGGTCTTTGTGGGAATAAAGTTGATGAAAACGATCTATGAAATAGTTTTTGAGTTATCGCGTTAACACGAAGGATCACACATACACATAGACACACAGACACACACACGCTCACTCACACACTTACTCAAACATACGCACACATACACCAACACATGACACAAAAAAACGCACACACTCATTCACTCGCACACATCACACAAAACACACGCATACATACACTCACACATAATACGTACACACACTCACACAAAACACACATACACACCCATACACACAAACACACACCCAGACACACACACTCTGTTTCCTTCACGGTGTTAAAACAGGAAGCAACAATAATAAATTATGAAAAATAGTTCTTGTTCTACAGACGCTGCAACATGAATAAAAAACAAGGAAATGTATTTGGACAGGAAACGATGTGGTTCTGTGTGTTGTGGTTCTGTTCAGTCTGGAATCATTAATCAGCGAGAAGCGACCCAGAGGCGTCTGGACCGTACGCCGTCATGAAGGTTTAAACAGGCAGCTGATGGCTGCTGCTAACAGCAAGGAAACCCGCCCAGAACCACCGTTCAGACCAGAACCCTGACGCCCTGCATTAAGACAGCAGGGGTCTTTCTCTGACCTCTAGGAGGTCAGGTTCATGTCAGAACTAATCCCACGCTGTTGTCCCCGATAGCGAGGGCGTGTCCCCAGAACGCCCCCAATCCCCTGCTTTGGACAAGTAATCCTTCCTCAATTTCCCTCCTTACTCAGGGGGCCGGGTCGTTGTTCCAGCAGGTCAAGGAGGGATTTCCAGACATCCCTCTCCCCAGCAACACTCTCCAGCTCACCCTGGGGGCTTCAGAGACCAGATGAGTCACATAGTCCGTCCAGCGACTTCTGGCTCCACCTCTGGGTCTCCGCCCAGCTGGATTGTACCTGAAAAAGCTGCAGGGGTCCTCCAGTTGTTGTTTTTTTTATGTAATGGCGGTCCCCCTGCTTGAACTCGCCACATTTCACCCATTTCAAATGATTTTCTTTAATATCAATGCCAAAATCTGGATTGCAGATTAGATCAGATCAGATAGGATCAGATATTTAGACTTTAAGCTACTTTACCTGAACCTATTATCAGTCCATATTAATCTTTAAATCTCAACACAGAACCTTCAGCGTAGAAGTCCAATCCCTGTTTAGAAGCAGCGCAAATGACCAAACTTAAGAACAGGATGTGTGTCCAGATATTTCTGTCCCCTGTAAACAGGATTAACAGAGTCAGACTCAGCGTTTGATGAACTTTTCGACAGGTGAACCTGCTCACGACAGGTGATCCCCCCATGATGTCGGACTTTTGGGCTCTGGACGTTTCTCTTGTTGACTTTGATGTGATGATAAATTATTCACAGTGTTTTCGGCGTCCCGCTGCTGTTTTTGCAGGAAGCTGCTGAAGCTCACAGATCGGCCTGACCTAAAAGCTCTGACATCTCGAGGGGCGATCTCACACCGAGCTGCCGAAAAAACACCGTGTACTAGACAGCAGAAAGTTGACCCAGATACTGACAACAATAACAACAACGACAACAACAGCAGAGGAGAGGCAGAGCAGACTGAGAGGAAAGGACGAAAAATCAAACTGTTGTGAGACATTTGTACCAATGTCTGTTCCAGCTCTGTTACTACCTCAGCTGCTCTCCACCACCGCACCTCCACTAAAGGAGGAGTGGAACACCGGATAAACTCGAAGGGCTGATGAGAGGGAAAAGGATGAACATGCTGGGGAATAAAAAGCGTGGATGGATAGGCATATAATCATTGAATGTGAGGAGCACAGGAAGGAAAATGGAAAAGATGGAGAAAATGTGAAGAGACCAGGAATGAGTGGAGACAGCTGAACGGAAATGTGGAATAAACAGGAGGAAAGAGAAGAGGAAGATGAAGAAAACATGTGAGAGAGGAGGAGTAAAATGTAACTTTGAGGAGAGAGAATGAGGGAGGAAAGAAGAAAAGGTGAGCAGAAAGGAGGAGAGTGAGATGAAAACAGGAAGTGAAGAGTGTAGTGTTGGTTTGGAGGTCAGGGCCTCCCTCCTGTTGGTCTGATGGATCCACCATGACACCCAGAGACCACTGGAGACTGTGTGTGTGTGTGTGTGTGTGTGTGTGTGTGTGTGTGTGTGTGTGTGTGTGTGTGTGTGTGTGTGTGTGTGTGTGTGTGTGTGTGTGTGTGTGTGTGTTTTCAAGTTCTAACACACAGAATTTTCCCAGTTTCCCTGGAGGTGTTTTCTTTATCGACCGCTGCTTCATCTGGTAACACGTCCATCAGAGTGTGAAGGGTCATAGTAGTACTGTAGTACTGGTAGTACTGTAGTAGTAGAACTGTAGTAGTAGTACTGTAGTAGTAGTACTGTAGTAGTAGTACTGTAGTAGTAGTACTGTAGTAGTAGTACTGTAGTAGTAGTACTGTAGTAGTAGTACTGTAGTAGTAGTACTGGTAGTACTGTAGTAGTAGTACTGTAGTAGTAGTACTGTAGTAGTAGTACTGTAGTAGTAGTACTGTAGTAGTAGTACTGGTAGTACTGTAGTAGTAGTACTGTAGTAGTAGTACTGGTAGTACTGTAGATGTAGTTCTAGATGGACAGTCATAATAAATGTCTGTCCAATAATATAAGAACAAGATATTTAAGTTGAATTCTTAGACTTAATTGTCTGTTTAAGTCTTAGAATCAGACTTTAACAGACATGATTACATCATTTCCTGTTCCTCTCCAGTTCAAACATCATAGGAATGAAGCACATAGGTACTGAAGATGAGGAGAACGTCCTGCTGACGCCTCCGTTAATATAAATTAAATGTATTATTATTATTATTATTATTAATGTCTGAGTTACTGCCAGACTCTAAATCCGACAAGAAACTTATTATTAATCACATCATCATTAACACCATCCTGGTCGTCACATCTGAGGACCTCATTGAGGACGTGACATTCTGTCTCCTGTCTCTGACCTCTGTGACCTCACTGAGGCTCTTCCTGTCACCTAGTCGGAGCTGCCACATTGGATACGAGGAGCGGCGAGAACGAGGCGCCACGCCGCGCCGCTGCTGTCACCTTCATGAACACCTCGATCTGTGACTCTCACAGAGTCATCCTCGCTTCCGACGAAGGGTCTTAAACACATCAGCCCTGACTGATTGATTAGAGGTCCAGATGATTGACAGCTGAGAGGTGGGTCCTGACAATGAAAGAGCTCTAAAAAGTAATATTGCTCCTGATAATAATACTGAGAAATGATATTATTCATGGCCATCAAAAGTAATAATACTCACGATAAAGAAAGTATTGTATGAGCGGTAATATTACTATTGATAAGAAAACAGAATTCTGTACATGATAATACTGAATAGTAGTGTTGAACACGATGAACGAATGTAACGCTGATGATAATCATAATATTGTCGATATCTATTCATGATATTATTAAATTGCACATTATTATTTGTAATATATATCAAAAGATAATATTGCACATAATGTGCAATTTTCCTTTCTGATAAAGAAGAGTGACTAATATTACACATTATATTGATGTTATTGTTACTCCTCTATTGTGAGTAATATTATTTCATCTTTCTACTGAGAGCACGACCTCTGTTTCCTGATCGGTCTCCACGGCAACCGATAATCCATGATCGTTAACAGGCTGTGACCACAGACGGACCGGTGTCTCCCTCTGCTGGAGACTGTAAGTACTACACATAGGTCACGCTGATGACGTCACCGCGCCGTCTACGTACTGCAGTGACGGAAGACTGAGGAAGTTCTTCTAAATTGAATTTAGGGGCAGTCCCTCATCCAACTACTTCAGCTGGTTTGTTACTTTATATATTTTCAAACAAAATATGTGATTAATGTGATCTTATGTAGATTTAAATAAACTACGGCATTAAAATAAATCGTCTGGGTTCAGACATCAAAGGAAGAATGTTTCAGTTTAATGACGACTCGTCCTTAAAGGTGTATTGTTTAAACTTGAGCTCTATTTATTTCAATGTAATGTTATATTCCAAGAAGGGTGTGATATAAGTGATGATCTGGATCTCAACTATTCTATTCCACTTCACCTTCAGAGGAAACCTGACTAGATGCTGCTGCACTGAATACGTCAGATTCAAAGCCAGAATAAAAAAAGTGTTTTTTTTTAGGTTTTCTGCATGTTATCAGATCTTTCAATTTAAAGATAGAAATCTTTTATTCCAAGTTGCTTTTGGACAGAAAATGATTAATTCGATGTATTCTAATAATATCTTTAAATCCCTGTTTGGATTCTGAGTGGACCCTAGAAGACAAACCGTGATCTTTGAGTAAACCAGAGGACGCGGTGAAAGTCAGCCGGAGTAGAACCTTAATGTTTTAGCAGCAGAACGTGGACCTAATCCTCTTCACGGGGATTAAACCTCAGAATCTTCATGGGCTTGACTCTAATCCTCCTGCTCTGTGATAACAGCCTGTGTGCTCATATACTCTATACTTAGTGTTTGTATCTCAAACACAAACATGTCAATAACACAGATAAACAGGAACCAGAACCCAACCAGGATTAGACTGATGAACATTGACAGACAGATGTAGAAGCTGCAGGAGGAAATGGACTACGATACCACTAGTAGTGCTACTGTGGGACCAGGAGTATTATCTATAAAGGAAGTAGAGGTGGAGCCAGAGGAAGTAGTTGTGGGGGAGTCACTGTGGGGGACGCATTAATTAAGGCTAGTGGTAAAGTCCAATTCCAGAAGAAAGTTTTTCTTGGCATGTGAAAGCATGTGAGGACTTCTTGAACATAATCACGTGACTCTTTACAACCAAGTCCAATAAGTGTCAAATAGTTTTGTGAAAACATGCCTTACCAAAAACATGAGCTCATCTAATTCAAAATGACAAATTTCCACGAAAAACGAATTTGTATCATGAATTCATTTTAAAGTCGTTTTTTTTTTTTTTTTTCCCCCCGTTTAAAAAACAGTAAATCTAGTGTCTAAGATATCAAATTAAAAAATGCAACAAATAAATAAGATATGCAATGAAAGAATTTTCCATAGTTTTTCTCCTTGGCGACGAGAATGAGAGGTGGAACGACTTCAAGACTAGACAGAAGTCCAGTTTGTTCTGGTTCACGTCAGAGGACCACCATGACCTGGATGACGGAGGATCTTCATGTGGTCACAGCCGTCAGTCATAGAATCATGTCCGTCTTTGATGCCGGGGGTCGAAGGTCACAGGCATTCATCTCTGATTGCGATCCTTATGCGGAGAGATTTCTCCACAGCCTACTGGTGATATTATGGTCTGTAGACGGGGAAACGTTGTAATGGACCTCTCCCCGTCTTTGCTGTGAATGGCTGATCCTTTCCGGAACGCCCCTCAGACGAAACCATGTTTCTATCACCTGTTACCCATGAGCCTCTTCATCTGTGTCCCATCAGGTGTTTTTAAGTCTTTAATGTCCTCACAAAGAAAAACAAACTGTGGAAAAATACATTTGTTGGCAGATGTTATTTCTTTCAGCTGGTGTCCCCCAGGGCTCCATCCTTGGCCCCTTACTCTTTAGCAGATGCAGTTGCCGGCTGACACGGGGTCTGATTATAAACGGGTTCACTCACTTCCTTCAGTCAGAAACAGAGAGTCCAAATGAGCTCTTTGAGTTTCTGTCCTGACCTCTTTGATCTCAGAGTTCTGGAGGGGTCTTCAGTGCTGGAGATGTTTTCACCAGTACCTGCGTCTTGTTTTTGAGTAACCAGCTGGAGTGGGCGTGTCCCGCCAGCGCCTTGGGGTCAGTGCAGTAATTGGCTGACGTTTACGGTTTCCAGCTGCAGCACAATTATACGGGTCCGGCCAAAGGCTGTGCTGAAACTGGATCCGACCAGACACCCAATATGACTACAGTACCATCAGTGATACGGGAACTGGAACAGTCGGCGCCGCCCTGCTCCACAGGAACCCACAGAGTGTTCTGAACAGCAGGATGAGTGGGGATGTTAATTATTCACAGCAGATAACAGAAACTCTCATCGGTTCTGTTTGAGCGGAACCTGAAGAGGTTTTGTTCCTGCTCACAAGAAGTACTCCAAACATAAACTTCCTGTTTCCTGATTAGATCTTCAACTCACTCACTGATCAACTGACATTCTTCTTCAGAACCCTTCTATTGGACAGAAAGAAAAAAATAAAGTTCTCCTCCATGTTGGCGAGTGTTTTGGTCCTGAAGCAGCAGATCATCTCCTCAACATTCCAGGTCCACCTCCATGTTGGACCGTAGGTCTGATGTTCTTCTGGGGGAATGTTGTGTTTGGTTTCCACCAGATGGAACTGGACCCCCGTCTTCAAACGGGTCAACTGTTACACTCATCAGTCCAGAGAAGATTCTCCCAGAAGCTCTGAGGGTCATCAAGGTGTGTTGTGGGTAAATTCAGACCGCCCTTAAAGTTCTTCTGTTCTTATGATGGTGGAGCCATGACCTCTGACCTTTACTGATGTGAGAGAGGCCTGCAGGTTCTTCAATGTTATTTTTGGATCTTCTGTGACTTCCTGAATGAACCTTCACGGCGATCTTCTACTGAAGTTTTATTTTTAGACTTGTACTTCTAGTCTGTATTTTTATGTGTACTTTTACTTCAGTGACGGATCTGAATAGATAAATCCTGCAGGACGGAATGAAAGCGCTCCGCCGATGACGGAGACAACGGACGGCGTCCGCTTGAGCCAGTGTGGCTCATCCGGGCGGCGGATTTGGAAGGTATTAATGTAATCTTCCTCTCTGAGGGCGTCTCTGCAACACATCATCCTCCTGATGAAGATGCACCGTCACATCTGGGCCGAAGAGATCAAGCAGCATCGCAGGGAAAAAGGCTTTTTTTAGATTCCATAACTGTCGACGTGTCGTCCTTACTGCCACAGAATAACCCCAAAGAGAAGGTCATGACCTTTGACCTCAAGGTTCTGGTTCTGTGAGTGAGCCTTGTTATGAGTTACTCATGAACTAGTCAGTTAACGGATCAGTGTGAAACTACGAATCCCTCGTTAAACACTGGTGAGATTTCACCTCGTACGTATTTTGTATCTCCTTTGTAGATATTATAAACCCACTGCAGAGAGAAGGAACGAGAAGTTCTGTTGAGAACCCGGGTCATGGGTCGTCGGGCCCAAGGCTCGCTGATGCACTGAAGACTAACCCCGGTTCTTCCCACAGCTACGTGTGGAACTGTTTAGACACAGACTGGTCAGAGTGACCTCTGACCCCTGTCCACTGCTGAAAACTCCCACAACGAACCCGTCAGCATCAGAACTGGACTACGGATCGGTAGAGAAGGTGGTCTCGTCTGATGGATCAGGTTTTCTTCTACATCTTATGGATGGCTGGGTTTGTCACTTATCTGGAGAAGAGATGGCACCAGGATGCATTATGGGTAGAAGTCTGTGTGATGCTTTGGACCATGTTCTGCTGGGAAACCTTGGGTCCAAAGCGTCATGTGGATGTTCTTCTGACCCATATCTTTAGGGTCCGGATGCTCCCTGACTCACTGCAGGAATGTTTGAGGAACACAAGAACCAGTTAAAGATGCGGACCCGGCCTGCAGAATCCCAAGATCTCAGTCCAGTCCAGCATCTGTGGGATGTTCGGGACCAGCAAGTCTGATCCAGGAAGGACAACCTCAGAACTTCCAGGACTTAAAGGATGCTAAAGTCTTGTTACCAAGAACCACAGCAGAACCTTCAGAAGTCAGCTGGGGTCCAGGCCTCCACGGGTCAGAACTGGTTTAGTGGCATTATTCTGGATTCATTTACTTTTTGTGCGTCAGATATCAGTCAGAACTACTTTCTCTATTTAAATATATTAATACTCAGAGGACAAATCAGATGGAAGATAAAATCCTGGTTGACGTGAAGAGTGAGATGTTTTGTGGCACCGCCGCTTCATCTTCATCTTCATCGCTCTCTGTTTTTGAATCTACCGTCTAAAACCTATAAATAAAGGACAGATAAATACGCCTCCTCCGCCTGCAAGCCATCAAATCCGTCCAGACCTTCTAATTCTCGGCTCTGTGGCCCAGTTTGGTTCAATCTCTTAAAGCCGCCTCCTCACGAGACCCCGCCCACCTCCACGGCGCCGCGTGGTGAATAATTGACCAACTCTGCCTCCCCTCCTCTCCGACTCTTTCCATATCTCCGTCCCCCGTCGGCCTCATGTCCAGTTTCCACCTGCTGCTGCTTGTTGACGGCTGTCGGCGGGTCGGACAGGAAGCAGCTGCTGGAGAGGACAGAGGAGCTCTCAGCACCTTCATCCTCCATCTGCTGCTCTAGGCCTCTCTGCCGGCTCAGAGGAGGAGAGGAAGAGAGGAAGAGAGGAGAGGAAGAAACGACACACGACACACGTACGTGACAATCTTTGGTTTTCTTATGAGAGGTTTCTGATGATGATGATGAAGAGATGATGATGTAAGCCTGAGACTTCCTCCAGCTTCTCACAACCACTTTAGGAGTCAAAGGAAAAGGAGAAAAACGTTTTTAAGGATATTAATTGGATTTTATTTTCCCGTTTACCACTTATGACGGAGATCAAAGGAAAGGATTTAACCAATCACCTCTCTGTGTTTTTGTCACTTGATGCCTTTTAACCTTCTCTGGATTATTGACTGTATTTCAAACTCTTTATTGATGTTATTTATTTATTTCCTCTTTCAGTCATTCTTCTGAAATAGTCCATTCTTAAAAACAAATGTATGGGGGCGGGAATCACCAGAGGTATATATATAAATATATATATATACATATATATAAATATATATATATATGTATATATATATAGAAGACAGAATGTGATACGATCATGAAACGTCAGTAGAGGATATGATGCTAGACTTCCTGTCAGTGATACGGAGACCTTTTTATCTACCCAGAGAACTAACAGTGGTGATTTTCACCGTTGTGTATAATCGCCCCAGATGCTAACGTTAGCACAGCGTTAGCCCACCTGAACCCCCCCATAAATACACAGGAAACATCCTGATGGGGTCCATATCATAGCTGCTGACTTTAACCAAGAACGCTTACAGACTGTTTGAAATGGAAATGTGCCACCATGAAGAATACATCTCAAGCCACGCCCCTTCCACCTGTGGGACTGATCTGCCGGTACTGCCGGTACTGCCGGTACTGCCGGTACAGTAGATCAGCTCTTACACCCCTAAGGAGGAGAAAAAGGCCCAGCAGAAAAAAATTGCAGAACCTGGTCGGCGGGCCCTGCAAGAAGACTTTACTTACACCAAAAGGGATATTTGTGCACAACAGGACCTGGAGGTCCATAATATCTATATTATCACAATACTGAAGACAGGATATGACATCATCACGAGTGTCAGAGATAACAGGATATGACATCGTCACAGGTGTCAGAGATAACATTTTATGACATCATCACAGGTGTCAGAGATAACAGGATATGACATCATCACAGGTGTCAGAGATAACAGGATATGACATCATCACGGGTGTCAGAGATGACAGGATATGACATCAGAAACTGGGTTTTTATTATTATTATCATTATTAGTATGACTTTTAAAGAAAAGTACTTTTTTATAGTAACCACTTATGTTCTTAAGTTGAACTTAAACTGTATTAATAATATTTCAATTACTTTGTGAATTAGAAATCACGTGTCACCGAACATTTTCCTTATTGTCTTTCTTCTGATCTCCAGAAGTTCCGGATCCAAAGTCCATGTTCCTGATGTCCTGTAATCTGTGAGCAACCACCTGTGGAGTCATGAAGGAGCTCCTATGCCTCTTCTTGGTGACGATGAAGGTCTCCAGTTCAGACGCCAACCGGTGTGAGTTCGGCTGTGACTGTCGAGGCGACCTGAAGCTCACCATCTGCTCTCGGGCGCTCTTCACCCAGATACCCAGCAGGGTTCCTCCAACCACCGAGCTCCTGGACTTGTCTGACAACAACATCTCCGTCCTCCTTGAAGGCTCCTTCAGCAAGAACCGCAAGCTGCGAGTTCTGCTCCTTCAAAAGAACAACATCAGCGTGGTGGAGGACGGCAGCTTCTCCCAGCTGGAGTTCCTGCAGAAGCTGGACCTGAGCTGGAACCGGATCTCCGTCCTGACTCAGGGCTTCTCCTTTGGTCTCGTCTTCCTGCGGGAGCTGCAGCTGGCCCACAACCGTCTGAGCAGCCTGGACAGCCGGAGCTTCCTGCACCTGGACTGCCTCCAGAGGTTGAACCTGAGCAGCAACGGCATCCACACCATCCAGGTGAGGGCCTTCTCCTCCATGAGCACGCTGAGGCAGCTCCACCTGGAGGACAACCGGCTCACGTCTCTGAGGAGCGGCATGTTCTCCATGCTGCGCTCCCTGGAAGTCCTCAACCTGGCCGGCAACCGGATCAGCGAGACGGATCCGGGCGTCTTCAAGCCGCTGACCAGCATGACGCTACTCAACCTGGTGGACAACCATCTGTCCAGCATCTACTTCAAGACCTTCCTGAGCATCCACACCTACAGCAGCCACATCCTGCTGGAGGGGAACCCCTGGAACTGCGAGTGTGAGCTGCAGAGGGTCTTCCGGAAGCTGCGGAGCATCCAGAGGCTCTTCCTGGACGACTACCACAACCTGACCTGCGAGGAGCCGCCGGTCCTCCGGGACTACCGACTGATGGACGTCGACTCGGAGCTCTGCATCGCCGAGACGGTCACCGTCCTCATCATCACCGTCACCGTGGTCATAACGGTTCTGGCCGCCATGCTGATGGGTGAGAGGAAGAGGAAGAAGAAGAAGAAGCGGAAGCACTGGACACAGCAGGGGGAGCTCTCGGACGAGTCGGACTACTGACTCGTCTCCTTCACAATAAAAGCACCAACATTTCTACGAGAAGGAAGCAGCTGTGGAAACTTTAGACTGGATTGTTCTGACCGCGTCTTGTGTCGAATCGTGTCGTTTAAGACGAGCTTTTACCGTCACACACACACACACACACACACACACAAACACACACACTCAGATACACACACACACACACACACACACAAACACACACACACACACACAAACACACAAACACACACACACAAACACACACACACACACACACACACACACACACACACACACACACACACTCACACACACACACACTCAGACACACACTTTAATACACACACACACACACACACACACACACACACACACACACACACACACACACACACACACACACACACTCACACACACACACACTCAGACACACACACACTCAAACACACAAACACACACACACAAACACACAAACACACACACACACACAAACACACACACACACACACACACACAAACACACAAACACACACACACACGCACTCACTCAGACACACACTTTAATACACACACACACTCACACACCCTCAGACACACACAGACACTCACTCAAACACATAAACATACGCACACACACTCAGACACACACACACACTCACACACAGACTCAAACACATACACACAAACACACACAAAGACACACACACACACTCAGACACACACACACATACACAAACACACACACACACACAAAGACACACACACACACTCAAACACACACTCAAACACGTACACAAACACACACGCACTCACTCAGACAAAAACTCTAACACACACACACAAACACACACAAACACACACAAACACACACAAAGACACACACTCTAACACACACGCACACACTCAGACACACACACCAATAACTTATGGTGCAGTAACTGTCAAGGACCCGGTTCTCATTAGTGTGTTTATTACCCTGTAACGTAAACAAACACTTCATATATTTGTGAAATATTCACAGTGGCTCTATTATATATTAAATTATATTATTATATATAATATTATATATTATATATACATATTTTTGACCCTCTTCATCTTCCAGTGTTTGTTTTCTTGTTGTTTTCACGACTCTTTCTGCCTACTCTGCTGCAGTGACTAATGAAGGTACATCTTATCTTCTCTTCAAATCCATCCTGCAGCGCCCCCTACAGGTGAACAGGTGACCTACAGTGATGTCGTTTCAGGGAGAAATATCCCTTTAATCCTGTGGTTCTCAACCCTTTTGAGTCGCGACCCCCCAAGATGACTTTCGCTGGTGTTGGAGACCCCCCCATCAAAACCGCCCCCGCCCCCCTTTCCCTCCACCCTCCCAGTGTGGAGGGACACAATAAAAGCAGAGAAGATGGACGGAAAGACCACCTGAGAAATTCTCTTTGATTTCTAACTCTTCTCCTTTTACGGGTCATAAATAAAACTCTGGCTCTAAGTTCTGAAACAGTCCAGGTTCACACGGTGAAACAGTCCAGGTTCACACAGAGAAACAGTCCAGGTTCACACAGAGAAACAGTCCAGGTTCACACAGAGAAACAGTCCAGGTTCACACAGAGAAACAGTCCAGGTTAACGTTTATGAATCAAGTGTTAAAGACGCATTTGAAAATTATTTCCAGGTTCTTTTAAATGATTAACTCTGTATTTGTTTGATTTAGTTACATTGGAGGGGAAAACAAACACGTT
This sequence comes from Lophius americanus, assembly GCA_037951165.1. Taxonomy (NCBI): domain Eukaryota; kingdom Metazoa; phylum Chordata; class Actinopteri; order Lophiiformes; family Lophiidae; genus Lophius; species Lophius americanus. The sequence goes on from JBBDHG010000186.1 coordinate 608,826, forward strand.
CCATTAAGAACAGAGAGATTGATCGACTCAACATGACGGTGAAGAAAAACAGTTGGACCTGTTCCTTCTTCTGTGTCATGAACATGAGTCACTTTTACACTGGAAAAAACTCCCCTTAAAAACAAGTTTAAAGAATTAATACTCGGTGTTTTTAGTTTGTAATCAGTGAAAAGAATCTCCCAATAGAACGACCGAAACTTTGCTTGGTAAAATTTCTTAAAATAAGACGAGATTATTAATTATTTAGATTAAGATAATGATAATAATGATGATGATGATGATGATGATCTTTAAATTAGCTGGTAAGTCTAATTTCGAACTAGAATTGACTAATATCAGGAAGTTTGTATCTTTGAATCAGCCAGTAATTCTTAAAATGTGTTTTTCCCACTGGTTTTTACAAGATTTCACCAAATCACTTTTATTTTTGTTTGGTTGTTTTTGTGATATGTGAATTTTTGCTTTTATTTTTACTTTTTAAAACAAAGTCTTATCTCTTTAACCACCTCTTAATTTTTCTCTGTAAAGATGAATAAGTTTGTGTGTGTTTGGCAGTGACACAGTTCTAGATTTAACACCATGACACTTGGAAATAAGACTGGAAGGTATGAGGAAGTCTCCAGTCTACAAACTTCCTGTCTACGGTGTCTCAGACGTCACCAGAAGAAGGGCGGCTCCGACTTATTCCATCTGAATTGGATTGATGGATTGATGGATGGATTGGGTGGATGGGTTGGATGGATGGATGGATTGATGAATGGATGGATGGATGGATGGATGGATTGATGAATGGATGGATGGATGGATGGATGGATTGATGAATGGATCGATGGATGGGTTGGGTGGATGGGATGGATGGATGGATACATTCATGTCACATATGTTCAATATAAACTTTCACATTTAACGCCTGTTGACCCAGTGTGAATACATTAAATACGTGAATATGGTTCAAACCTATTTTTAAGCCTATATACAGTAAATAACTGAAAATCAGTTTGCATCAATCTCATTCATTGGACTAAATTAATTTATTAACATTGACAAAAAAAATCAAAACAATTTATAAAATGTGTCTGTTTACGTTGAATCTGTGTCGACTGAAATGTGTTATGTTTATTTAACGCTTGGTTTCAATATTATTAATTTTTTTATAACAGTAAGTATCATTAAGACTACTACTGATCGCTTGGAGACTCATACCTGAGCTGTGACGTCACTCCTCGGTGACTCCCTGGAATTTTTTGTGTCTGATTGTTTTTGGGAAACGTCCCTTCAACGGAGACGTTAGAGACCTTTGGGTGGAGTCGCTCTACTACGTCACGCCGTTTAGCGCTGAAGTAGACCGGATGTTAACAAAATAAAAGCATCGTCAAGACGCACCATCTGACATACAAACGGTTGTATTTTCTATCTCTCTATGAAAATGTAATAAACAAGTGATGAATGTCATCATTAGTTTTCTAGAGTTTAAAAAAAAAGCAAATCTTCTTGCAACTCAAAATGTTTTGAGCTGACAAAACTCACTGGACCTATAAGTAACAGTACCGTCCTACTCTGACCCGAGTCACGTGACTCCACGGTCACGAAGATCTCTGGAATCACTGCGGTATCATTATTAGTTTGTTACTAACTATTAGTTGAGGTCTGTTCACCTTTTTTGAGTGATCCGTCAGCTCGTAAGAGTTGCTGCTTTAAGGGAACAGTAAAAAAAATAAAATAATGAATACTAATATAAGTATTGATTTTGAAAAGGGACAAACAAATAAATAAGTATTGGTCATGAATTCACCTATATTGCCTATTTTTGAACTTAGTAGGAGCTCTCAAAGGGAACTGTAGGAGACACAGATATTTTTACACAAGGGTGCATTATAAATTAAATGTATTATTATTATTATTAAACCTAGAACCTTCTTCCTGTGAGGTCTTAATCACGTCACTCCCACTCTCTCCATAATGATATATTATGAATTTATTCACCTTTGAAGGTTTATCGTTGTGCCGATAGCAAAAAAAGAAGAGATTCATTGTTGTTATTTTATGCAATCAGATGATCATCAATCAGCATCTCTCCTGTGACCTTTATTTTGAAGTCAAGTACCGGAAGCTGTACTTTCCATACGGGCGCACTTGACTGTCGGTCAGGACAGGTGGGATCTCCGGTTATTCTTGTTCTCCATACAAAGACAGCAGAGGCGCAGAAACGCTTAGAATTAATTTATTGAGAACAAATTACCCTGTCCCGGTAGATTCATCCGGTAACCGAAGGTTTGAATATAACTACAGCGAATTTTTGGCGAGAATGACGCAGAACGGAGAGAAACCCGAGAGAAAGTGCGCAGTCATAGTTTAATGGGAGCGGTGACCTGAGCAGGTAAGAACAACAAACCCTCTTCAAATGTTTTCATTTAAATCATCTTTGAACGTGTCTTAAATATTTAAATTAAACGAAGTTACGGACTACTTCCTGTCTGTTCAAACGCTAGTTTTTAGAATTAACGGATTTTAAACGAATACAGGCAATATTTCTCCTTCAAGATGTTTGGTTTGGTTTGTTGCCACTCAAAGATAATTATTAAAATAACTCTTACTTCATCGTGGGACCGCGACTGACAGACGGTTTACAAAAGGGGATCCGAGGACCTTCGAAGTACGGTTAGGCTCGTCTAACCGGATGTGACGTCGCTATTTCCAAATGATATTATATATACATTTTTTCTAAATCTAAATTGATTTGTGAACTAAAGAACCTGAACTGGATTGAAGGGCAGACAGTTGAAAAACACTTTCTGATTTATTTCAATGAAATTTAATTATGAAAAGGAATATTTTCATTGTCTGTCGCTCCTCTTTAGTTTACCGTAAGTAAATAAAAGTTTCTCGGAGGATTCAGTGTTGACTCTGGACATAAAAAAACCCAAATTGAATAATTGTGGAGTGGTTGTATTTTTATGGCTCACCTGCTTTTAAACTCTTGATGCTGATTTGGTTGTTGAACTTTGGCCTGCGGCCGCTTCCAGTCTCGTTTTCTTATCTTCTAGATATGGCAACTGACAAGGTTGCCATCCTGACGGACGACGAGGAGGAGCAGAAGAGGAAGTATGTTTTGTCCACTGAGCCGCAGGCGAGCGTTCCAGAGGCGGCGGCGGCGCCGCCTGCAGCGCCCGGGCCGGCGCTGTCCTTACAGCCTGACTCCATAGACGGCTGCGAGAGGATTTGCCTCCGCATCAACAGGGACCTCCTCGTCTCCAAAGTCTTCTACCTCTTCTTCTACGCCGCTTACGGCTCGCTGCATCCTCTCCTGGCCGTCTACTACAAGCAGCTCGGCCTCTCGGCCGGCCGCAGCGGTCTCCTCGTGGGGATCCGCTACTTCATCGAGTTCTGCAGCGCCCCCTTCTGGGGCGTGGTGGCGGACCGTTTCAAGCAGGGGAAGGCCGTCCTGCTCTTCTCCGTTCTGTGCTGGCTGGCCTTCAACAGCGGCATCGGCTTCGTCAAACCGGCCGAGATGACGTGCGGCGGAGGAGGGGCCGCTCTGACCACAGGGGCTCCCGAGGCGACGCCGTTCCCTGACGGTAACCTCACGGTTCCCAGCAACTCCACCAACCAGACCAGAATTCGACGGAGTGTTCTCGACCCGTTTGATCGTCCTGCGCTCCCGGACCCCTCCTTCATCAACCGTGGCAGATGGGTTCGAAGTGCAGACGCCAACCAGAGCGCTCCCCTGGAACTTTTTGATAACGCCACCGTTACCACGCCAAACACCTCCCTCTCCACCACCACCTCCCCCCCCACCTCTCCCGGTCCGACCGCGGACGAGGAGTACGAGATCATCTACAACAAGGACCAGGTGGAGAAGATCTTCCTGCTCATCCTGCTGGTCATAATTGTGGGCGAGTTCTTCAGCGCTCCCGCCATCACCATCGTGGACACCGTCACCCTGCACTACCTGGGAAAAGCTCGCGACCGTTACGGCCTGCAGAGGATGTGGGGCTCGCTGGGCTGGGGTCTGGCCATGCTGCTGGTGGGCATCTGGATCGATCACACCCACATCAAGGTGGTCATCGACGGAGTGGGCTGCGTCGTGCCGGACTTCCGTCTCCACGACTACCGGATCGCCTTCATCGCGTTTGGCGTTCTGATGGGCGTAGCTTTCATTATCGCCACTCAGTTTTATTTTGAAAAAGGCGCCAACTACCGGCAGGAGCATCCAGAGGGGGTTCTGCCCGAGACCCCGGGGAGCTCCAGATCAGCCGACGTAGCAGAATCCAACTCCTCAAACGAGAGTTCTCTTGGTTCTGAAGATGCCGAGGAGTTCCACTACACCGACCTGCTGAGGCTCCTCTGCTCCGTGCGCTACGGCTCGGTTCTGTTCGTGGCCTGGTTCATGGGCTTCGGCTACGGCTACGTCTTCACCTTCCTCTACTGGCACCTGGAGGACCTGGAGGGGACCACCACCCTCTTCGGGGTCTGCTCCATCCTGAGCCACATCTCCGAGCTCGCCGCCTACTTCACCAGCCACAAGTTCATCGAGCTGGTCGGACACGTCAGGTGAGACCCACTCTGCGGGATGGATGTCGGTGCCGGTCCTCGTACGTTCTGTCATTTGTTCCAATTAAAGGTTCTCAGAAACCAAATGGATCCTTTTTAAAAGATAAACTGGTACCGAGATAAAAAGGTCCAAAATAATCAGTTTGCAATAATATGAGAAGGAGAAACTTGTCATATAATCACGTTTAATAATAGCTCAAAGTCTTATTGACCAATTATAATGTATACAGATCGTGTGCATCGACCAGCCGTAACATTATGACCACTGACAGGTGAGGTCAGTAACACTGATCGTCTGGGACAGGAAGTCAACTTTTTACCAGGAAGCTGATGTTGGAGGAGGATAATGGACCACTATGAAGATTTTAGAGATTTCAACAAGGGTCAGATTGTGATGTCTTGACGACTGGGTCAGAACATCTCCAGAACTGCAGGTCTTGTTGGGCGTCTGCAGTGGTTAGAACCTTACAAAGCGGTCTCAGGAAGGAGAACCTGGGTCACGGGCACGATGGGCATGGAGTCCATCCAGTGTTGTCTGATCCTACAGAAGAGCTACTGCAGTAGAAACTGCTACAAAAGTTCCTGCTGGTTCTGATTTAAAGGTATCAGAACACACACTGACCTCTGACCCCTGCCCACTGGTGAAAGCTCCTACAATGAAGCTGTGGGCATCAGAACTGGACCACAGAAGAAGAGGATCTGATCTGATCGATCAGATTTTCTTAAACCATGTGGATGGCCCGGTGATTACATCACTTACCAGAGGAAGAGACGGTACCAGAATGCATTATGGGTAGAAGTCAAGCGCGGGGGTGTGCAGTGTGATGCTTTGGACCATGTTCTGCTGGGAAACCTTGGGTCCTACCATTAATGTGGTTGTCATGATAGTGGCGGTGGTCTCTGACAGCAGGATGATGATCCCTGACTCACTGCAGGAATGTTTGAGGAACACAAGAACCGGTTCAGGTGCTGACTGGACCTCCAGGTTCTCCAGATCTCTGTCCAGTCCAGCATCTGTGGGATGTTCTGGACTAACAAATCTGATCCGTGGACGCCGATTCTGATGCCAACATCCTTGTACCAGCTGCTGGAGTCCAGACCTCCACGGGTCGGAGCGGTTTTTTCCAAATACAGTATTAGATCGGTGGTTATAATGTAATGGCTGACCGTTGTATGTTCATTTAGAGAAGAATTAATATACAGATGTATTATACAATTTTATTGAAGCGTACTAAGTGTTATATTTTTTTACGCATAACTTTCATGAAAGTCCTCGATCCAGATATCAGAACCAGAAACCGGACCCGTTGATTCAGGTCCTTTGGATAAATATCCAATCAAACCAATTCTGTCGTGTTCCGCGTCCAGAGCTGGTTCAGAGCTGAGGCGTGGGATCAGGTGCGTGAAGGTGTGCCGAACCTCCTGATAATGAAACACCACAGGGGAAAAAGTCCAAACGTCAAGCTCTGGTCCGACCCGCCCTCTGGAGCGGCGCCGTGGCGGCGATGAGTGAGAGTTTGAGACAATGAATGCATTGATGCTGGATGTTTGTGTCAGGCAGCAGGACATCTGAGAGCGCGGCGTTCGATTTCAGCTCCTGAGTGAACGGGAGGATTTAAAGGGACGGACCGTTTGACGGTCTTAAAGGGACAGTCTGCAGTTTTACACCACAGTTGATTGTGTTTGTGGGTTAGGATTAGGGTTAGGGGTTAAAAATCATAATGAGTAATGTATTTGAAGTTCTCTTATTTTGAAGGATCACAGTGGAAGTGATGGCTTTGTGTTTGTGTTCAATCTCGTTGAAATGAACGTACCTTCGTCTTCAAACCGGCTGTATGACATTTGGAAGTGAAGAAAAAACTTTGTACACATTTAACGTTAGCGTCAAAGCCAGAAAAGATGATGCCCAGTTTTTCTGTGTGAGCTGCTCAAACATAGAACTTCCTGTTTTCCATCAGGACATGATTGACAGGTTGGATCTGGTGGATAATGTTGAAGGACGAGGAGACCTGTGAATATAATCTTCAGGATGTCGTTCCAGTATGACGTCACGTGACGTTTGGTGGATCTCGTTATGGAACAGGAGGAGCTGAAGTCTTCGTAGGGGAGGAGATGATCTTCTGGAGTGACCAGGAGACTCGCCGACATGATGTTCCCATCAAAACACTTTTTGAAGAAGAGGCTTCTGTTCTCATGCAAAATATTATTCTCATAAAAATAACGCTGAGGAGAAGAACTGTTTGGAAATGAGTTTTCATCTCGTTGGCGAAGCTTTGATCTCATTGGTGAAGCTTTGATCTCGTTGGCTAAGCTATGATCTCGTTGACGAGGCTTTGATTTAAGTTGACGAAGTTTTGATATCGTTGATGAAGCATTGATCTCGTTGGTGAAGCTTTGATCTCGTTGGTGAAGCTTTGATATCATTGATGAAGCTTTGATCTCGTTGGTGAAGCATTGATCTCGTTGGGGAAGCTTTGATCTTGTTGATGAAGGTTTGATCTTGTGGGTGAAGCTTTGATATCGTTGATGAAGCTTTGATCTCGTTGGTGAAGCTTTGATCTCGTTGGTGAAGCTTTGATGTCATTGATGCTGAGTTTGAAGATCAGGAGGAAGATCAAACCTTCTACTTGGTCGAAAACAGATTTGGAGATAAAATTCCATAAATAGGATTCAGTTCTCTTAAAGTTTTTTTTTCAACCGATTGATTTTGAAAATATTGTTTAAACAGGAAAAGTCCAAAAAATGGAGGCCAAAATGTTGATGTGGCGGCGGTGGGCGGAGTAACTCGGCGTGTGACGGGTGGTAAACCATTAAACTCCTCAAACAAAAGTTTATCACTCACTCCATTTATCGCAAATTAATAACCGTCTTCTCTCTTATGTCAACATTAATAAGGATTTAGACGTTAAAGTTAAATACCGTTTTCACTTAGATAAAATTGATCTGAGACATTATTCTGTGTTTCTCCTAAACGGTATTTTTATAGGAGAGGCGAACGTTTGATCACATCTCTTTATAATGCATACAAATATTTATATAATATAATATATATATATATATATATATAATTAAAATAATATCTCATTATCAAACTCAAGTTTAACTGAGAAACGTAAAGTTAATCAGTTTATTTGGACATACTTGTTTTTACTGTGGTCGCGCCATCAATGCTATCTCCGTTAGCATGTTAATGGATTTCCCATTATATGTTAGCATGAAGCTAACGGACCAAGCTCCACATTGCTGGGGGGCAGTAAACATTCAGACTGAACCATGGACGTCATTATTTCTCGTGCGAAGAACCGTTTATCCGCCAAAGTGAACGCTAACGTTCAGGGAGAGCAGAATAACAGGCTACAATAAAACTGCAGCCTCTGACTCGACCCATTGGTTCTACATGGGCGGGTCTTAATTTACCTGGGCAGGCAGCCAAAGGTAAGCCTCTGTGTGAAAACACTGATGTGTTTGTCTCTCCATAAAAAGCTCAACGTTAATTCATCCATACTTTTGGCTGCTCTGTCATCCAGAGCGACGGACGAAGACGAGATGAGATCTTTGAATGACGAGTCCATTTGGACCCACCTGGAGACACCTTCAGCTTCGGATGAGGGGAGACGTCCTCCGAGGGAGACGTCTCTCCGTAGACAGACATTAGATCTAGATTCTGGTTTTAAAAACCCCCCGTCTTGTTGGCGGCTTTTACCTGTGGGGTACTTTCATGGACTAAAGCTCTAGATGATCCGATCTTAGAGCGGTTCTGAGGTCAGACGTTTAAGATGGTCTGATCTCTGATCTAGTTGTGGAGGGCGGTGGGGGTCTTCATTACCTTACATGAATAATAATTAGTCCAGAAACAGAAGGCTGTCGTCACCATCAGACCGGTTTTAATCTCTTGGGTAAAAAAAACAAGTCCTGTATTATTGATTGACAGTTCGTCTGAATGTTTGGTTTTCACCCACGATGGAAACAAGGACGACCTTTTAGTCTCTGCTGAATGAACAAGAGGACAGTCTGTAGTCGTTCTATAAAACACGCGGTATTTAACGTGATGGTTCGAATCCTTTAATCGTCAGGGAAACATCCCTGAAAGTCCAAAACAAACACGGGGCGGCGCCGAGTTCATGGCTGGTGTCTCGGCGAGTGTGCGCTCAGCAAACACGGCTAACCCCTGAGGGTGAGGAGAGGGCGTGTTTCCTCCTCGTCACTTTTACTGCTCCTCTTCTTCACTCTGTTTGTCCTGCGGGGGCGGGGAGAAGATCCTGCTCACATGGACACCACAGAAGAAGAAAGAAGACACGGCCTCACAGGCCGAACCAGAACCTGGTTGAGGAATTAGTCCAAGTGACTCTTTTACTATGACTGCCTGTCCTGGTCAGGGTCTCCGGGGGGCGCTGGAGCCGAATCAGCTGACCGGCGCTGAGAAGGATGGTTACCTGCAGACAGTACAGAACCACCGGTTCTCCTAGTCTACCTGTGGTTGGACCCTTGGAAGTTCCTCAGGTGGATTTGAGCCCAGAACCTTCTCGCTGTGAGGCAGCACAGTCAAAAATCCCAAACAGTTTGAGTGAAATAATAAGTTGGTCAACCTAAGAAAAAAATAAGCGTTTTGTTTTACACAGATCAGCCATATCATTATAACCACTGACAGGTTCATTCAGGACACCGTTGATTACCTGGTTACCATGGTTACCTGTCAGTGGGTGGGACACATGAGGCCGTAGGAGAACATTTTGTCCTGAAGGTGATGTTGGAAACCGGAACAAACGGACCTGCGAGAAAAATTTTGATGTCTATATGAGTGGGTCAGAACATCTCCAGAACTGCAGGTCTTGTTTGCTGTTCCTGGTCTGCGGTGTTCAGAACCTCTGTCCGACTCAATAGAAGATCCACTGCAGCACAAACTGCTGTAAAAGTTCATTTGGGTTCTGATAGAGTGGACTCAGAACAAACAGTGACATCACAGAACTAGAGGAAATAGAGTATAATAGAAGAATTAGCCAGGTGGTTTTAATGTTATGGCTGATTGGTGCATTTCAATGTAGGAGAAGAAGCAGCAACGTTTAACATAGTTAATATTTGTCTTTAATCCTAGAAATCAAACATCTGATTATTTTATAAATATTTGCTGATTAAAGTTCATGAATGGATAAAATTAGAGAAGTAATAATAGATTTGTGCGTTATTTCCTTTTATAAAACGCAAAGAGTGAAAAACGTCGTGAAGTCGTTTCAACAAAAATGTATTTTTAGCTTCTAAAATTGATGCTGTATTTTATTTTTAAAAGTCATAGAACATTGGATAAGTTTTGTTTTCTCTTCTATTCATACCCTGACCTCCATCTTTCTCCTCTCAGGGTTCTCTACATCGGCCTTGCCTGCAACACGGCCCGCTACCTCTACATCTCCTACCTGCAGAACGCCTGGACCGTCCTGCCCGTGGAGATCCTCCAAGGTAACCAACGGCAGGCGGGGTAGGAAGCTAGGACCCAGGAGAGACAGGAAGTTGTTTGTCCAACAGGAGGCTGATCAGACGCCGTTTCCCTCCTTTATTTTGGATAAACGTGAATAAAGCATCAACTGATAGTTCAAGAAACAAAAGAGGAAATACCATAAATTTAACTTTTAAAACAACAAACGCTTTTTATCTGAATGTAACATTTGATCAAAACATCAAGGCAGCATTAGTTACAAAGTCATCGAGGAAAGACACGGAACATTAAGATGCATTAATAGAATAATAGTGTAAATATAACAATTTAAGATTCATTTTATTTTTATTTCTTACTATTTTATTTTTATATAACTACAAAAAAAGCCTCAATTCCTTCATGAATGTCTGAGTTACTGCCAGCCTCTAAATCTACCGACAACTCCAACAAACCTCCTGAGGATCTGAGACTCTGCAGCCGCTCGTCTCCTCTGCCTTCCACTTCAGCGTCCCTGTTCAGCCCCAAAGGAGCGTCAAAGGAACAAAGGTGATGTCATGCAGTGGGATGAAGGTGACTGAGGAGTTGTCAGATTTGACCCAGGAGCAGAGAAGGTCACATGGTCAACAGGAAGTAAAGACTAGGATCAGATTAGACTTTATTAAACCCAGAGGGAAACACAAGAACTTGAGCGGTTCCTCGCGATGGTCGTCACCTTAGAAGGCGTCGGCTGGCGGTTTAACCTGTAGTATTGATCGTAGTGGTGAGAACAGAACCGGCTCGGTTGGACTTTATGTCTTTATGATCCTTGAATGATCAAAGGCTTCTTTTTTTTACTTCTGCTGGTTTTCATGTCGGATATAATCAGCCAGACTTTGGCGGCGGTCCGGATCATTATTGGGATCCAGATTTGTTGATAACAAGGAATGTTTGATTCACATCTCCTCAGACGGTACTGGACAGAACTGGGTTCTGTTTCACGCGGGCTTCTTAGATCTTCTCATTATTGCTGAGCTTTGTTTGTTTTTAAAGGTGCGTTAGAACTTGTAAGATCTTTGCTCACATTCTCCTGTGACAGAGGTTATTATGGTCTGTCCTCATCCGCCCACATCGTCAACAATGTTTGGACAGAGACGGCACGATGACATCATCAGGAGATCCAGCATGCGCCGGTCTGAAGCTCTCCCCCTGGTTGAACA
>JBBDHG010000186.1:625000-700000 GCA_037951165.1 Lophius americanus
TGGTGATGGAAATGACTCATCTAGTCGTGTGTGTGTGTGTGTGTGTGTGTGTGTGTGTGTGTGTGTGGGGGCCTGTGCATGCGTGTGTCCTTTTGTGATATCTCTTAGCGTTCGTTCATGACGCCTTCTGAGGTGCATGCAGGCGAGAATTACTCCCCGGTGATGTCATAGCATGTTAGCATTCATTCTCTTAAAGGCGCGGTCTGTAAATCTAGCGGTATGTCGTGATCTTTCCAAACCCACCCAGAGCGAGTCACAGCACATCGCCATCTTTATCTTTCCCCTTCTATGATGGCGAGGTTCACGCGCTGACAGTCAAACACAAGTGTGACCGTCCATTCGAGAAAATTGTCTTGAGGGACACCGCCACTGAGGTCATGGCCATCGCTAGGAAGGGGGCGTGTCTGGGGATCCCTCCCCTCCGGTCGCCAAGAAAATAGTTCCCCGCCGACAACTTATTATTCTTTTCTTCCTCTTTCTTTGTTTTTCTCATCATCGTTCTGCTACCTCAACCTGGAAACGAGAAAAGCCACGGGAGAGACCCGCCCCCTCTCTTAGCAACAAGCTAAGCTACGCTAAAAAATAAACCACTCTTATTTTCAGCTGACTACACACTAATAAAAACACAGTCATGGAGATGTGTTCCATTTATTCAAAGACATACCTCCACATTTTACAGACTGCACCTTTAAGGATTTGAGCTTCTAGAACTGTTTACAGCTAGTTCAAGTTTATAGGTGGAGCAGATGACAGCTGCTGGAGAATGTTCCTACATGTGTGCATGTGTGTGTATATGTGTGTGTGTGTATATGTGTGTGTCTGTGTGTATTTATATATGTGTGTTTATACATGTGTGTGTGTTTATATGTGTGTCTGTGTGTGTTTATATATGTGTGTTTATACATGTCTGTGTGTTTATATATGTGTGTGTGTTTATGTCTGTGTGTTTGTTTTTATGTGTGTGTTTGTGTTTATATATGTGTGTGTGTGTGTGTGTGTTTATATATGTGTGTGTGTGTTTATGTGTGTATGTTTATATTGGTGTGTGTGTGTTTATGTGTGTGTGTTTATGTGTGTGTGTGTTTATATATGTGTGTGTGTGTGTTTATATATATGTGTGTGTGTGTGTTTATATATATGTGTGTGTGTGTGTGTTTATATATGTGTGTGTGTGTGTTTATATATATGTGTGTGTGTGTGTTTGTGTTTATATATGTGTGTGTTTATGTGTGTATGTTTATATTGGTGTGTGTGTGTTTATATATATGTGTGTGTGTGTGTTTGTGTTTATATATGTGTGTGTTTATCTGTGTATGTTTATATTGGTGTGTGTGTTTATTTGTGTGTGTGTTTATATGTGTGTGTGTGTGTTTATGTGTGTGTGTGTTTATATATGTGTGTGTGTGTGTTTATATATATGTGTGTGTGTGTGTTTGTGTTTATATATGTGTGTGTTTATGTGTGTATGTTTATATTGGTGTGTGTGTGTTTATATATATGTGTGTGTGTGTGTTTGTGTTTATATATGTGTGTGTTTATCTGTGTATGTTTATATTGGTGTGTGTGTTTATTTGTGTGTGTGTTTATATGTGTGTGTGTGTGTTTATGTGTGTGTGTGTTTATATATGTGTGTGTGTGTGTTTATGTGTGTGTTTGTGTTTATGTGTGTGTGTGTTTATATATGTGTGTGTGTGTGTTTATGTGTGTGTGTGTTTATATATGTGTGTGTTTATATATGTGTGTATGTGTGTTTATATATATGTGTGTGTTTGTGTTTATATATGTGTGTGTTTATGTGTGTATGTTTATATTGGTGTGTGTGTTTATATATGTGTGTGTGTGTTTATATATTTGTGTGTGTGTTTATGTGTGTGTGTGTTTATATATGTGTGTGTGTTTGTGTGTGTGTGTGTGTGTTTATATATGTGTGTGTGTGTTTATATATGTGTGTTTATGTGTGTGTGTGTTTATATATGTGTGTGTGTTTATGTGTGTGTGTTTATATATATGTGTGTGTGTTTATATATGTGTTTATATATGTGTGTGTGTGTGTGTTTATATATGTGTGTGTTTGTGTTTATATATGTGTGTGTTTATATGTGTGTATGTTTATATATGTGTGTGTGTGTTTGTGTGTTGCCCCCCATTCGCCGCCATCATCAGTCTTTCTTCCTCTCCTTGTCAGAGACCTGAGGAGATCACATCGATGGAGTGTGAGACTGTGGAGACGTCAGATGGAACCTCACCACCAGCCACCACCACCACCCCCACCCGACCAGCACAGACTCTGACCACACGGGTCAAAACCAGACCCGTGGGACCCCCTCCAACAGAGGGGGGTCCTCAGGAGAACCCGGCCTTCGTAGCAGACTGACGGAGGCTTTCTCTCACTCACGCGTGTTTTCTACGGCAGTTTGTGTAAAAGTCTGACTCATCGGCCGTCGTGACCAACGGCTGTATTTAAAGAGGTTCCTTCTGTGAGTCCGGCACGATTTAAAAAAACACATCCTGTCGTTCTGGAGATACTTTTCAAACTGGTTGTTGGGTTTCCGAGGAAGAGTCTGGGCACCTTGGAGACGATCACAGATGAAGAGTGAAGGCAGATCCTCAGGATGTAAACGGACGTTCCTCTTGTTTCACTCTTAATGTGGTGAAAATGAAGAAACGGCATGAAATCGGACCGAAATGGGTTTTTATTGGCACAAAGACGAGAGTTTATTCATTCTCCCAAGGTGACGGGTCATCGTGCTTTTATTGTGAAGGAGCAGGAAGTGTTGGGAAAGTATTTGGCTGGTATGCTTTTGTTTTTACTTTTTTTTTTTTTTTTTTAATTCATATTGCCGAATTTTCTGCTATGATATCCGATCTGTATTTATCTCTAGGTGTAAAATGTAAACCTGAGCGAGTGTTCGTTCCTCAGAGGGTCCGTGTGGTCGAAGGCTGACAAATGAAACAGGAAATGGATCTCTGGGATATTTTTGCCAAACTGTAAACATTCAGATTAGAAAGCATCATTTAAAAAATATCGGACAAACTTGAATTCGGTCACTTTCCGATGTCGGATCATGTGACAGGAAGGTGAAATATTCACAGGAAGTCGGTTATGTGACCTTTTTGTCTCAACGGCTACATTTCTGCATGTTTCTCCTTGAATCATTTATTCCTGGAACTGATGCCTTTATTTGTTCTTCTTAAAACCTGATTGTCGTGTTTTTCTACGAGAAGCTGCCAACAGCCGACGCCATATTCACCGTTGATGCCAAAGAAGTTTCCACTGCTCAGTGTTTAATGTGAAACCGAATTAGATGAAAGTTGTTTGCAGTAAATTCAAAGGAGGATTTTAAATTGTCCGTTCTTCCATTCATGACGGTCAGAAAGTGTTTCATCATCTCTAAATCTTCATCTTATCAGTAATTAATGCATATTTAATAAATATTACCCCAGGTTGATCTCCACGACTGTTTAACTCCTCTTCTTTGAAACATTACTATAATAATAATAATAATAATACATTTAATTTATAATGCACTATATAATAATAATTATTGTTAATATTTTTACTTACACTTGTTGAAATCCTCCAGAACGTCAGAGGAGTTTATATAATCCTGATGTTCCTGGAAAATATGAGACTCAAAATAATTTAATCTAAGAGTCACTGGACTGTTTCACTGTGTGAACCTGGACTGTTTCACTGTGTGAACCTGGACTGTTTGACTGTGTGAACCTGGACTGTTTCACTGTGTGAACCTGGACTGTTTGACTGTGTGAACCTGGACTGTTTCTCTATGTGAACCTGGACTGTTTCACCGTAAGAACCTGGACTGTTTCACTGTGTGAACCTGGACTGTTTCTCTGTGTGAACCTGGACTGTTTCTCTGTGTGAACCTGGACTGTTTCACCGTGTGAACCTGGACTGTTTCACCGTGTGAACCAGTGCAGTAAAAGTAAAGTATCTTTAAATTTAGTGAAATATGTGTAATACTCAGATCGTCCACCTGATGGCAGTAGCATCATGTGCTGATTCTTAGATCCACACGTGTGTGTTTGGGGGGGGGGGGGGGGGGGGCAGTAATAGGTTTCCTTCAACAAGAAAAACCAAACTAGACTACGTTCTGTCATGAAAGAAATAAATAGATAAAATAATGAAGGATAGATTTCTGAGAGAGAAACTGTCTCTCAGCTCCTCTGCTGTTGTTGTTTTGTTGAGGGGTCCCTGATAATAACAACAGAATAATGATGCTGTGTTCTAGACGCTGCATGAGGTACACGACTGTGTCTCTGGGGGGGGGGGGTTCACATCTCTGGGATGTGAACCTTTAGTCGATCTCATAGGAATCAATTATATTTTTTGTTTTAGGCTCTAAAGTTGTTGTTTTGTTGTTGTTTGTTGTTTGTTGTTTTATGTTTTCCCCTCTGCCTGTGTTTTACTTTAAAGGTGCAGTAAGTAAAATGAAGGTATCCTTTCTATCTCCAGAGGGAGATGAAACGTTATAGCTGTAACTGCTGGGCTGTAGAGGGATGTGAGGTTTTTTACGTGGAAGTTGAAAACCAACGAAGAAGAAGATGAAGAAGTCGATGGTGAGTTGTGTTGTGAGAATTTTGTGAACCCTACAAATAGTATATGTGTATGTATGTATGTATATATATATATGGAGAGTTCTGGTTCTGGCCCACAAAACCTGTAGAATACCAAGAACTTTTCAGTTTTTAAATTACATGATTACGTTTGTTATCAAAGAGTTTCTGATCCTCGTTGATATTTTAGCTTTCATGTGTTAATGTTATAAAAACCCGGGGAGGATCAAATATTGTATTTTTTCGTGTTTAATCCCAGATCTCTCTCACTTTCTTACATCACTGAATCTGAGAGGTGATGGTTTGAGTCTCACCTGTCCGCAGACAGAAAACACACCTGGTGAGTGTCGGGGCGTAAACCAGTGAACAGATCAGGTTAAGATAATCCACCAGCCCTGAAGCGCTCGCCAAAGACCCCGACATCAGAAAGGTTTCAAAACCAATGACCTCACAACCTCCAGACCCGACAGAACCTCCATACTGAAGCCATCACTCTGTGAAGGTTCTGATAATGCCCCGGATTCATCCGGCAGTTATTTCCAGCATCGCCGCGTTGCGACGGCGTGGCGAGTCAGACGCCCCGACAGGTGACTCTGCGAGACGGGCTGAGTCGAGGTGTTGACAGCTTGTCCTCAGGTTTTCCATCAAGAGATTGATTCCCTCCATCAGAACCACACAGAACGCCTCTGAGGGATTTCAGCACCTCACATATATCAGGAAAAAGACCCGCGGTTCTGTTTCTGCTCAGGAGGTGGCGTACCGTCCTAGGAGTGTGTTCAGGCTCATCGGGTCACGGTTCCAAATACATCAGAGATGCTTCAACAGTGTAAGAACGGATGGAGGCTGGAGAAGAGGTACAGAACCTTCATGGAGGGTTTCCACCCCGACCTTCAAACACGAGTCCGACTGAGACTGATGTAGGACCAGAACCATGACAAACAAGAAGGAACTAGCTGCTACGCTGCTTTCACACCGAAACGATGTCATGTTTTCACATAGCAAACAGACCAAGTCGGTGCAAAACCGCATCTGGTTCTGAATTTCTGTCCGCGGCAAGAACGAAGCAAATTTTGCGACATTTCTGTCGTTTCAACCCGAGTGACAAATTAGTTCTACTCAAGAAAATCCGATTCTGCTTTGTTGTATAAAGTTGATGATTGTAACGCAGGGGTCGAAGGTCAGTGTTCTTCTTGTGCCGGTCCCAAGCCCGGATTAATAAGGGTTGCATCAGCAAGGGCATCACGCCAGAACCATATGGAGACCATGAAACTAATTCCGAAACTGGATCGGTTGGGGCCTTGATCAACAAATACGGTAACGGGTACAGCTAACCAGCAGGGAACCGTTCAATGGACGGAAACAGGTGATCCACTGTGGTGACCCGGAAAGATGCTATCTTCTTGCAGGTGCAGCACTGTGGGTCGGAGTCCTGCTGCCCAGAAGAACCTGTGGGGGGGCATCCATCGGAGAACACGGACCTCAGATTTGGAGGTACTGCACCTCCGCCGGAGTCTTCTTCATCAGCTGCAAACATCTCCATCAGCTGCTGAAGATCACAGACTGTTGAAGCCATCAGAACCACATCGTCAGCAAACAGCAGGGATGCAAATTCTGAGCGGAAATGGACAACCTCCTCAACTGGATCCTGCCCTGATCCAGATGAAGGTCTCAACTCTTCAACAACAACCACTCAGAGTCTCCGGCTTCAATCGGTTTATTTCATGAGGATCCAAATGATGAACCCGTTTGGTTTAGTTCTGTTCTACAGTGTCCCTGACAGTATGTAGTAGCAGAGTGGACCCGACCTCACACACGGATAGATCGGATCAGACAGCTGTCTCTGCCGGTCCGGCATCACCGCGCTGCCCGCGTTCACGGGCCGCTCCTCTGTTCACACGGGAAGAACCGTCTAAGCGGTTCTACATGGACATGGACCTGGTTCTGAAGCATGTCCTTTATTTGCTGAACGGATGTTCTGGCAGGTTGTTACCACTGATCCGGTCCACATTAAAGCATTGAGTGGATGTTTGTTCTGGGCCCGGAGGGGGAGGTTCTGCTGTCAGGAGAACTCACATTTATAGACACGAACAAACTCCGATCCAAATATTCAGTTCTCCTAAACTTGGATGTGTGCCTGATGGTGGTTCTTCAGATCCAGTATGAACCTGGACCGTTTCACCATGTGGACTTGGACTGCTCATTTTTTACATCCTCTGACGATCTCCTCCTCTTCATCGTCACTTATAACCTTTGTTTTACAGAGTTAAATTCTGGTGTCCCTCAGATGACGGTTCTGGGTCCCTGTGGCTTTAAGTCTGGAAGGATTCCCGCGGCATCTTTAACATCTCCCAGCATGCAGCAGTGGTAATGTATTTTAAAGCATCTTAATCTCATTACCGGCGCGTTGCGCTGCTTTCTGTGCGTATAATCACATTTCAAAACGACATGGATCATAATGACGGGGGGAAATTAACATCTTCATCCACCGGCCACAATGGCTGCAGCCTTTTCTCTCCGTTCCACTGCTTCAAACGTGGTTCTGTGAAAGGACGGAGGCGGTTCTGGAGCGGGTCGCTGCAGGCGGCTGAGCGTTTCTGGTGATTGTTGGGATTTTATGTCCATAACTGTCAGCAGATCAGGGATGAAGATGAGGAGAGATGATGAGATCAACATCAATGGAAACAGCTCGTTTATGACGACTCGTCGGAAATCAAGGAGTACTGACGGGCCGGCGGGTCCATGATGTGTTGGATGATGGGTTCTGATGATAATTAGCAGCAGATGAGTCACTAAACAGACTAATTACAGCAAAATATCGTTTTCCCCAGATGCGTCAACATCTGCAGCCTCCAGCAGATGCTGCTGTCAGTCTGCATCTGTGAACAGAACCACCCAGCCCAGGAGGAACGGGTCATCTGTACCACTGCTGGTACCTGCTGGAGCTTTTTTAAGTACATGTCCGCACAGAATAACATTCTGGTTTTATTGTATCTTATTATTTGCTGTTTCAATAATCTTTTACCTTCGCGTTTGTTTTACTGTCAATAAGTTCATTATAAATGTCAGAAGAAATACAAATCTACAAAAATAGGGCCAAAGGGAATTTTACTAAAGGCGGAATGTTAGAATAACTAGAATTTAGAATCCCAGACGACTCCTTTTAACACTTTTAAATAAGTACTTTAATTGTTTATTTTTAAAGGTTTTAAAGGTCCTGATTGTTTTTAGTGGCTTCTATTCTTGTTTCTTTATTCATTCAAAGCAAAGACACTTTTTTGAAATTCACGTTTTGCAGAATCCAACTATAAAGACCTCATAATAGTTATAAATAAGTATCTATTTCCTCCTGTAGTCATAAACATATATGATATATTTTTTTCACCGGAGAGTCTTAGATTGGGACGGGTGAGCTGAGATGCAGAACCGGTTGCAAACTGAAAACTTCAACACAACATGACTATATATAAGTATCTAACACACACACACACACACACACCTTTAAATGGAACTTCTAGTGTTTAATCCGTAATATCAGACGTAGAATATATGTATGGAAAGCGCTATAAGTTATTGACATAAGGCATGATAGTAGCTTTATTAGAGGTTATTAACAGGTTACTAACAAGTGACTAGCAGGTTACTGGCAAGTTACTAAAAGGTTATTTAAAGGTTACTAACAGCTTATTAACAGGTTCCTAAAAGGTTATTAGCAGTTTATAAACAGGTTACTGACAGGTTATTAACGGCTTACTAACATGATACTATCAGGTTATTAACAGACATGTTACTATCAGGTTACCAACAGGTTATTAGCGGGCAACTAACAGGTTACTAACAGGGTATTAACAGGGTACTAATGGTGTATTAAGAGGTTACTAACAGGTTATTAACGGGTTACTAATAGTGTTTTAAGAGGTTATTAACGGGTTACTAACAGGTTATTAATGGGTTACTAACAGGTTACTAAAAGTGTTTTAAGAGGTTCTTAACAGGTTATTAGCAGACTACGAACAGAGTATTAGCAGGTTACTAACATGTTACTATCAGGTTATTAACAGGTTACTGACAGTGTTTTAAGAGGTTATTAACAGGTTACTAACAGGTAGTAGTTCCCTAATTCCCAGCGGTGGCCTTAACCTCCTGTGAGCAGCAGAACCTTCACTGTTGAGTAGTTGTAGAAGTATTTGAAGTGTGTTTGCTGCAGTGAGCACTTTCTTCTGCTGCTTCTGGTCCAGCAGGACAACAGGGAGACTTTTTGTCCTGGATCAATCGCTCCATAGATGACGCCCACCCAGCTAGAACTCTCCGTGGGCAGCCGGTAGCCCAGCAGGTCCGGCCTCTCCTCCGGCCTCCACATCCTGCAGGCCCGGCTCAGCAGGGGCGCCACATCTCCATCTGAAAGCTTTCAGCAAAGGCTGAAAGAGGGGAGGGCTTTACTCCTCTCAGCCAACGAGACGGCATCATGAGGCAGAGAAGAGATCTGATTGGTTGGCTGGTATTTCAAAAACTGCTGCTCTCAGGAGAGAGGATTTATTCTTGCTTCTATTTATCAAAGATACAATTCAGCATTTCCAATCTGTTTTGGCTTAAAGGTAAGATTCACCTCAGATGTAACTTGAGTTTAGCTCAAAGTCCGTTTAGAGTAAACAAGATATTCACAGCAAAAGTCCTCTATTAGAATATAGATAATAAGAAAGCACCTTTAAAAAAGTATGTTGGACAGAAAAAGAAAAAGAGGAACTCAGTGGGTGACGTAACAACAGGAAGCACAAGGTCGTACAACTAAACAGAACAGAACAAAATGTTTATAAAAACAAACATTAGACCAAAAACAGATAAGATGCAAAGTGAATGATATTAAACTAGAAGATGGAGACTCAAAAAATACAAATAAGTGTTTATCCTACAAAACTAAGACGGTGAAGCAGGAGAAGAAAAAGAAGAAAATAACTTCACATCTTAAAATACAAGATGTAACAATTATACGAAAAATAAAATGTGAGATCTCTCCGAAAGTATAAAATTGAATTTAAACAGAAACCAAAACGAGATGGAAAAAAAGCAATAATAGAAAATAGAAAAATATTATTTTGAAACCATCATGTCATAAAAATTTCAGAATGAGAGAAATGTATGCAGTATAAAAATTAAAACAGAAATGAAAAATCAAAAATTAGAAATTAAAGTTAGGAAAAAAATTGAAAGACATCAAATCAAAAGAGTTAAAATAAAAAAATACCAAAAGGGGATTCATGCAATAAATTAAAATAGAATTATTTTAAGACAAAAACACGGGATAAAAATTACAAATTCCCATTTATAGCATTGTTAGCAGCAGCTAACTCTCATCCGTTGAAGTTAAAGTCAGAATCTTAGTTTAATTAATCAGATAGTCGGATGTGTTGCATTCAGAAAACCTCAAAGCTGAGAGGCAGAGTTACCAACCGCTACACCACCACGCTACCCCATAATAATCCAGACGTGTTCGAGCAAAGTATGTTTGTAGGAGTTGATCTTTGCTTAGCCACTATAAGCTAATAAATACGGCAGTAAACCCACAACCACCAGCTGGGATAATGGGTTTTAAAGTCTCCCACAGTTTTAGAGATATATTTAAAAGTGTATCCGCTGCATCTGAAGAATTTCACTCCACTGAGGATCGTTCTAAGACTGTTTGAATGGTTCTGGCTCATTACTTCCTGTCAGAGGTCCACTTACTGGTTCAGGATTCAAAGACCCTTCAGCCCATTGACATCCAGGATAACTTTCGATTCAGGCCTCTGGAGGATCAGAAACAAACACTGAATACATCTGTATTTAATGTGAGTCTTATATCTGATGCCGTGGTCCCGGGCGGAGGTCTGGTTAATTCTTTGATCGGCCACAGACAGAACATTCTGGGCTCACAGTTTCACAGATCTGGAGCTGCTTCACCTGGAGGGACTCAGAAGAAGCTCAGACCATCTGAACCGAAATAATTCCTCCTGAAGGCAGAGCTCCGCCCACTCTGAGGCTGGATCTGCTCACGATTTCTGCCTGTTAGATGTCATTTTTTTCTCTTTTGGTCTCTGTAAAATAAAGAGTTTGTTCTAGAACTGCTCTTTTTGGAGAATAACTTGAGATAACTTTAGTTTTTATTTGGTGCTACTTTTGGTTTCATCCTCGAAGACACACTGAAAGTCTCACACTCTCTTTTAGAGTGCTAATTAGCATAAATAAATGCTAAGATAACAAATTTCACGTTGGTGAACGCTACTTTAAATGCTAAGATAAGCAATGTTAAATTGGATAACGCTAGTATAAATGCTAAAATAAGCAATGTCAAATAGGATTACGCTAGTATATATTCCAAGATTAGCAATGTTAAATTGGATAACGCTCGTATGTATTCTAAGATAACCAAGGTTACGTTGGTGAACGCTAATATAAATGCAAAGATAAGCAATGTTAAGTTGGATAAAGCTAGTATATATTCTAAAATTAGCAATTTTAAATTGGTGAACGCTAGTATAAATGCTTAAATAAGCAATTTTAAGTTGGATTATGCTAGTATATATTCTAATATTAGCTAGTATAAGTTAGTGAACACTAGTATAAATGCTAAGATAAACTGTTTGATGAAGTGTAAATGCTAAAGATAAACAGCACAGTAAAAAAAAAATGAAGCCCAGTCATCTCTAACATGTTAGCATGCTGACGCCTCACTAGAAGTTTCTATGGAGGGTTCAACTCCCCATGAAGGAAGCAATGCTGGTTGAGGACGTGGTAGCAGTAGCTGCTGCTGAGGCTAACTTGAAGTTAGCATGTCTGCCCCAACGTCCGTGCTGCCTGTAAATTTTCCATCTGAAAGTCAGATGTGACTCGTGTTTGTACGACGCATCCAGTCTTCATTTGACTTAATCAAATGTTTCTGTTTAATGAAAACTAGACAGACATTTTATTTACATATGTGAATGCCAAGCTTCTTTTGTTCTTTCTGTCTTCATGTCTCTGGGATGACGCAGACTAGATGCTATGTTTGCAGAACAATGACAAAAGAATGGAACGCAGCCGGATAAATACCCACTCCACATATAACATTATATTCATTATCTCTACTGATTGTTATTAATTACCCTTTTGACAATTTATTTTTTATTACGTCAAGCAGAAACAGATTGCGCGGCTGCTAACCAATTCTTTTGTAAATAAACGCGACTGAAACATTGGTTTCGTCCCGCTGAGATCCAGAACGGTTCCTTTGTGTCTCAGGTGTCAGTTTTCCAGGAGGCTTCGACTGATATTTAATTAAAGGTAGTTAAATATTTACTTCCTGTGTGTGTGTTCGGCGCTGTTGTTGTCTCACCACTGCGTACACGAGTTGTCTCATATTAACGCCACCGAGACGAATCCCTGCGCGTTCATTGTGATTAAAGCAGCAGTGGCGGCGGCGGCGATGTGCTGCAGGGACGTGGGCAGGCCGGTGTGGGTACTTGTGCGTGAGGAACCCTAAGTTGCAGAGGGGTTTTTTTTTTCTAATTGAGTCAGGGACTTATGCTGGCAAGGTAGGCGTGTGAGTGGGGGGAGAGACTAATCCCAAGCTGCTGTTGTTTTTCCTGCCTGCTGGCTCCAGATCAAAAACTTACCAGCAATAATCTTGCAAAATGTACGGCATGTTTTAACTTTGCGGGCGTTCCCTTCGCTGGAGTTGTTTCATCACATCTCTCCCTCTCTCGCCGGGAATGTTGTCACATCTCAGATGAGAATCTGACCTTTCTGCAGCAGGGTCGCTCTGCAAAATTAATCACACCTTCATCGCGCTCTCTCTATCAAAGGGTGGCGTGGCGTTCTGGCCGAGGGAGTGTCGGCCTCCGCCTGGAGAGAGCAGACATCAGACGTCAGCAGCACCCTTGGGGTGAGTACGCCGTGGGCCGTGAAGGCTGCCGAGGCCAAAATGGGCAAATCCCCTCTACGTCAGCCGGGCCTGACAGCGTGGAGGATTTAAAGGTTCAGCCCGCATAGTTTTAACGTCTGAACCCACAACTTCGTGACACAGGAAGCCATCCGCGTTTGTACAGGAAGTCGCCTAATTTGTGAGGCAAAAACGGAAACCATAAAGTTCTCAGATTGATTCAAATTTTAAGGGATGCCACTTTTTTTCAGAACCAAGTATCCAATCAGCCATAAGATTATAACCACTGGCAGGTGAAGCAAGAACGACATTGATTATGTGGTTACCATGGTTACTTTTACTTTACTTACAAAGTTATTGGTAAATTTACTTTATTTCTTCCCCAAAAGGGAGGTGGGTTGTGCAGCAAGACATAAGACAAGATAACAAGGCAATCCTGTCGACCCACCGGGCCGAGGGGTGTGGGATATATTAGGAAGAAGGTGAACGTTCTGTCATGAAGTTGGTGTCGGAAGGAGTGAAAATGGACCAACGTGAAGATCTGAGAGCCCAAACTTTGATTCGGATCTAATTGAGATGTCGAGGGGACTGGGTCAAGAACAACAGAACCGCAGGTGATGTTGGCTGAAAAAGGTTGGCGGTGTAAAGAACCAAGGAGGATATGTATTGAATGAACAACAGAATCCGGATGAAAAGCTCTGCTCAAAAAATGGACTAATATACTCATTTTATATTAAGTCTACTTTAAAAGTCTTGGAGTTGAATCTAGTGGCATCAAGCGGTGAAGTTCTGCTCAAACCTCTATGTACTGTCACGCAGAGGAGAACCTACGGCGGCCTTCGAGTCAAAATGATGTGGCGGAAAGACGATGAGGAAATGTTTCGTCCCTAAAAACTAACAAAGACGGAGATGATGAGTAAATATTTCATGCTGTGAAAAGTTTCAGGACCCAAATTTTGATAAATGGCCATATTTTCAGCCGAACCCTCACACACCTGTTGGCCCGAGGTCCATTAGTGTCTTCTTAAAAGCCCCGCCTCCTCACCTGCAGCATCAGAATAAGCAATATTTGGCCCCAAACTAAGTTAGAATTCACGTTTTATCTCTTTATATGGTGTTTAGTGGTCTCAGATTTCGGTTCTCCATCTTTTCTGACAGAGACGTTTTGTTCTTTGGGTTTTTTGGGTTGATCCTAAGAACCAATAATTTGCTTATTGGAACATCAAGTTCTTCAGTTGCTACAGCGTTAGTTTTCTAGTTTTCTCTAAGGTAACGCACCATAGAAGGATTTAACGACTATATATCGTCCTCATGTTGTCTGACTACACGCCTGCAGTGGGCGTAAAATAGAAATAAAATATTCCTCACATCAACACGAAACAAAGGAAAAAAGACTTAAATATTCAGTTTACATATTAATGTTATGGAAAAAGACATTTTGAACTTTGCTTTCTTTGTTCTACTTGTTCTACATCCTTTTGTTACACGACTTGAAAAAGTTCAATAAAGATCAAAAAGGCATTGATAATCAGAAATCCGACCTTTGACCTATAGCAGTACAGACTAGACACACAGTGACCTCATTTTGGAGGTTGAAGGTCACTGTGGATGCTAAGGTGTAATATAAGTTGGGACTTCACCTCTAAGTGTCACTAAACTTTACATACTGCACCTTTAATTACCTCCCACTGAAATGTCTCCATGTTTATAAGATAGACTGAAGTCCATAAAGTGAAAAAACTAACAAACAAATAAATCTGGATATTTCTTAATCATGTAGATTTAAACTTAAACTCATCCAAAGCGCTAAAGGGTGGCGTGTGCGTCAGGGCGTGACAAAGTGTCGGTGATGTCGGCATGGTGATGTGTTGGAGGATGACATACTAACTTTTGAGACTCCAATGTGATGAGTCCTTCCAGCTCTCTCAGGCTGGGGGGGGGTCTTAACTCAGGCTGGGGGCGGATCTTTACGGCAGGTAGCGGCGGCCGAGTGTGCAGGCTGCACATTTCCACACTGGCGCCTATAGCTGCTTCTGCCATCCACACTGCAGGAAAGTTTCACACTGCAGAAACACTGCAGTCTCTATCTGTATGTCACATAACCTCCGCCTACGCTCGCTACGCCCACACACATCCTTGCCCAAAACGCCCACACAAGTGTAATCAGTGTGCAGAGATACACACACACACATCACCCCTATACACACTCCCCGCCCACGCAGGCACACACGTGTTCAGTCAGACATAAGCCGCTCATAGCATCCCACACTTTCTCAGCAGACACAAAGTAAGACTCTGCAAGCACTCCAGCTCTAGTCCTTCATGTACACACACACACACACACACACACACACAGTCCTGCTTTAGTCCTGCATGTCCACACACACACACACACACACACATACACGTACACACACACACACACACTAACACTTCAGCTTTAGTCCTGCATGTCCACACACGAACACACTCTGCACACACACATACACACACATACACACACTCTACACACACATACTTTGCAAACACATATACACACACACTCACACTTACACACACACTCTGCAAACAGACACACGCACACACTCTCTTTACACACACACACACTTTCTGCATACACAAACACACACACACATACTGACACTCTGCTCACACACACACACACACACACGCACGCTGTGGTCTTACAAAGTCACTGCTTTAATAGAAAGACAACCTGCTTTAACTTCTTTATGAGCAGATTTTTTTCATCCACGCCCGTCTCAGACGCGTCTGCCACTCAGAATGGGCGGAGACGACAACAGGAGGCTCCCGTCTTCCTGTTTTTATCTCCGTCTTTCTGGCATCACAGTCATCCTGTAACCCATTTTCACTCTAAATGAAAAGGGACACTTCATGACAAGCACTAGCACCGCCTGGAGACTGAATCACGCCGCTCGGTTGTTCTCACTCCCTCCCTCTCTCTCTCTCTCTCTCTCTCTCTCTCTCTCTTCGTCTTGCAAAAAGAGGAACTTGGATGAAAAGAGCTGATTTTTTAGAGCGCAAAGTGTTGAGGATGTGGGTTGGTGGGGAGAAGAGGGGAGGGGAAGGGAGGGAGAAGGGGAGCAGAGCAGCGTGGGCGCTCTGACAGGGCGAGGGGCTGACAGGCCCAGGCGTGGGCGTGTCATTGAAATGTGTTTCTACTCCGGAGGGGGAGAACAAGAAGAAGAAGAAAGAGGAGGGAGAAAAAAAAAGTTACAGGGGAAAGAAGGAGAAGAAGAGAAAGAGAGCCGCAGAAATTAAACGAACAGGCGTCTCCTGAAAAGTGAAATACGAGGAGGCTTTTTGCCAAATGAGACGCTTCCATACACAGACACACACACGCACACACACATACAGATACACACACGCACACAAAGTGACGCCTACATGCTGGGAGTGATTGACAGGTCGACATGAAAGCAACAACCTGCTAACGCTGCTTTTCTCCTTGGTTTGAGGATAAATTTAACTCAAAAAGACAAAAGCTGGAATTATTGAGGACCTCTTGAGAAAAACAGAGGGTGTCATCTGCATCACCTTAGAAGGTGTTTGCAATAGAAACAATGTGAGGACCGTCCAAAATGTCCTCACTTCCCAAAAAGGACCTCATTCAGTTGGCCAAAAACTTCTGCCGGTACTCACTTTGTAGTATATACAAGAACAAACATACACACACACACACAAAGTGACACCTACACGCAGGGAGTAATTGACAGGACGACATGAAAGCAACAACCTGCTAACTCTTGATTTTTTTTCTTGGTTTGAGGATAAATTTAACTCAGAAAGACAAGAGCTGGAATTATGCCTCTTGAAGACCTAAATGCGTCTATGAAGCTTCGTGGAGAAATGCATTATAGGTATTTCTTAAGGACGGCCCCATGCACCAAACTGACTGACTGACTGACTGATTGATTGATTGATTGATTGATTGATTGATTGAAGTTTAAGCTGTTTCTTTCAGATGAGTTTGTAATTAACTCACCCCAGAACTCGGTCCAGGATCCAGAATCTGCATCCTCAGATTACAGAAAAAGAAATCGGGCTTAATCGGGTTCTTTTAATTCTCTATAAAAATGGAGGCACCTGACAGAACTCTGATCAGCCATAACATTCCAACCAATGACAGGTGCAGTCAGAAATAACATTCATTCGTTGCCATGGTTACAGGTCAGTGGGAGGCATGAAGCAGCAAGTTAACATTTTGTCCAGAAGTTGGTCTTGGAAGCAGAACCACGGATCAGAAGGACTTTGACAAGGACCAGATGTTTGATGTCCAGACGACTGGGTCAGAAGATATTCAGAACTGCAGGTGTTGTCGGGGGTTCTGGGTCTGCAGGGGTTAGAACCTATCAAAGTGGTCTAAGGAGGGTCCAATAGGGTAACTGATGCATGTGTGGGACCGTCACCATCAGAACTGGACCATGGAGAAGTGGAAGAAGGTGGTCCTGTTTGCTGGATCATGCATGCCTACCTGTAATACCACCTAAAGGTGGCGCTTCCTGGAAGTTTACTGCAATCATCCAGCCTGGAAGGATCAAATGCGGGAAGTGATTTTTTCTGCATCTTCTTGAGCCTTATTTCAGAAATACTAGGAAGAGAAAATAAGTCAATAATAATAAAAGCTTTCAGCACAAAGAACCAAGAACTGAAGTGGAACCGTTTACCTTTTAGGAACCATTTGTAATCTTTGTTTCCACGGTTTCAAGTTGAACTTGGGTTCACTGAAGGATCAGGGTTTGTCTCAAACTCAACACAGAAAGTGATTCAGTGTTTTCGTGAAACTTGATGTAAACATTTCTGTGTACTTGAGAGTTTCCCTTTGATCTTTAGGAATGATTAGGTTTTATTTCTGGGGTTTTTCCCCCCCCATGGTTACAAGTTGGATCATTCTGGCGGGTCGGTTGTGTCTCCAGAACAAATCTCAAATATTACTTGGTTGGTCCCTGTTGTCATTTAAGACATTTTATTGTTTGTGTTTATCTCCTATTATCTATTATTACAAATTTGACTAAAGTCCATTTTAGAGTTTATATTTGTTTCCAGAGAAAATCTCTTTGGTGTTTTTTCACAGAACTTTCCACACACAACAACCAAACACTGAAACGCTGCTTTTCATTTTTGTAAGACATTCATTTACATCAAAAAAAAGAAGATATTTCATTCATAGTTACAAGTTCACTTTAGCCTCAGTGCTTCAGATTAGGGATTCTGGAGAACCCGTTTGGTACCAGACGGGAATCTCCCCATTTTTATTTTATCTTACATTTGTAAACTAAACTTTTTCTCAGATAAACGTGTGTGTTATCTGTAGAATCAATGGTGTGTTATCTGTAGAATCAATGGCGTGTTATCTGCAGAAAGAATGGCGTGATGAATGAACTCGGCGGGAGAAGCAGAGGAAACTGGAGCCTGAAGAACGAGGGCAGAGGCGTAGAATTTGGAAAACTGGGACTTGTGGGAACAGGCAGCCTGGGTGTCGACCTACCTAACGGAGTGGGTGGACATCCTATTTCCTCCCGGCACTCTCGCTTTAATTTGTTCTAGTTTGATATGGAGTAGGTGAGGGAGGGCGGGGAGAAGTGGGTGAGGTCAGGGGAGAGCGATGAGGAGCTGATATCCCGTCTTCTCTCAGAATTTGATTTGATCCCCGTCTGCTTGTAGACGGATCAGTGGGAATGTGGTGAGAAGGTCAAATCTGCATAACACACACACACACACACTCAGATAAATACACACACACACACACATACATATACACACACACTCACACACACATACATACACACACATAAATACATACACACACACACACATTCACACACACTCACATACATATACACACACACTCACATAAATACACACACACACACACATACATACACACACACATACATATACACACACACTCACATAAATACACACACACACACATACATATACACACACACTCACATAAATACACACACACACATACACACGCACTCACATAAATACACACACACACACTTACATTCAAACACACTTGCACACACACACACACAAACACACATACATACACACACACATATACATACTCACTCACACACACACACATACAAACACAAATACATACACACACACACTCTAACACACACATATGTATACAAACACACACACACAAACATACATACACACAAACACACATATATACACACACACTCACATATGTATACATACATACACTCTCACATACACTCACCCACACACTCTCTCACACACACACACATATGTATACACACACACGTACACAAATACATTGTCACTCACACACAAACACACAGACACACACTCTCACTTACTCGCAGACACTCACACACACACACACATATGTATACACACACAGGTACACAAATACATTGTCACTCACACACAAACACACAGACACACACTCTCACTCACTTGCAGACACTCACACACACACACATATACATACACACAAACTCACATACACACATATGTATACACACACATACGTACACAAATACATTGTCACACACACATTGACACTCACTTAGACTCGCACACTCTGACACACATATATACATACACACATACACAAATAGATTGTCACACTCACTCACTGGCAGACACACAATAAAACACACACCAACACACACACAAACTCGGAGTGGCGCCAGATGTGGATTCAGAGTCTGCAGGTGGGCGGACAGGAATCTCACCTGCTCCTTGTGAGTATTTAGTAAAACACATCATCAATGTTTGCAGCAGAACCCGCCGGGACCTTCGTCTCAGGTTCATTGTCTCCATCAGAACATCTGACGCTACATGAGAACAGAGCTCTTTTCCTGACATCACATTTTCCCATGATTCCCTGTGATTTGCCACGGTTGTCACCTCGTCTTTCTGCCCCTCACAAAAAATGGTTGTGAGGGGCAGATAAAGAGTTAGCACTGTTTTTATAGAGAACGGAGAGTCGTCTGCATACAGGAGAGCAGGGATCACATTTCAACGCGTCATAAATTAGCTGGTTAGAAAGCGACGAGTGTTCAAATGGTTTTCAGGTCCAGACGTCCGAAAAGTGTCTCGTACCTGAGACAGGAAATAGTTTGTTATCTCCAGGAAGTAGTTAGTCATCTTCAGAGTGGAGTTTTTCACCGGGAATTTAGTCCATATCGAGTTCAGGTTCAGTTTTAGAGCGTTTCATTAATCCCACATGCAGACAATTTTCTGAGGTCAAAGGGCAAAGATAAAAAGGACAAAGAAGTTGGAATAAATAAAAGCAATAATCCTATAAAAAAGTTGTTAAAATAAACCGTGTTAACTCTCCGTGAGTGTACGACGGTAGGAGTATGTATTTATATATAATACGTTATATCCTAAACTAGACGTTGTCTATATTAGCAGACTTTTCGTTAGCTAGCAAGTTTAGTCTTTTGTAGATTCATAAAGAGGCAGCACTAGGAAATGTACCATTCATCAAATTTAAAATCTTAATGTTTTGGTTTCTAGAAAAAGTTTGTGCATATTTCAATAATTTGTCGCAAATTATTTATAAAATGAAATCTGTCTTAGTTTCTATATTCAAGTGAGGAATAAAAACTTCATCCATCGTAAAAATAAATACAGACCTGAAACAATCTGAATGAATGTGATGTTTAGACTTCGGTCTGAGGTGAACAATCCACAGATGGTATCGTTCTTCCGACCGCTCCTTTGTTTGGTGACTGACGGCAGAACCATAATCAGACTT
Source organism: Lophius americanus (assembly GCA_037951165.1). NCBI lineage: Eukaryota > Metazoa > Chordata > Actinopteri > Lophiiformes > Lophiidae > Lophius > Lophius americanus. Next base: position 645,244 of record JBBDHG010000186.1, read on the forward strand.
CCTGTCCTTACCGGACCAGTTTGTGACTAATTACAGCTCAGGACTTAACTATCGCTAACAGCTAACAATAAGCTAGATGGAACCCTGACTGTTATAATGTTATGGAAGATCCATGTTCATTCTTGTAAGTATCGTTTTTTCTTACTATTCGTTATTATAGCTTTAAAATCATATATTAAAAATGATTAATATCAGTATAAAGTTCTTTCAAACATAAAAGTCCTATAAAGTGATTCCACAATTTTCTTAAAGACTCCGAACTCCTTTATTTATTAATAAGAGTTAGCAGAAAACATCAATGCCTGAGGCTACAGCCAGCAGCTAATTAGCTTAGCTTAGCATTAAAACTGGAAACAGGGGGAAACTGTTAGCCGGTTAGGTATTAGTCTCTAGTATTTTGATTATTTACAGTGCAGACAGAGTGAGGAGGCAGCGAGAAATACATTCTAAAATGTTGCACTATTCCTTTAAAGTGTTTAATAATTGTCTAATATCAAGAAATGATTTAGCCAAACTAACATCACTTTTGTGTTCGCAAATTACAATCTAAACTGAAACTGAGTTAAACGCTGTGGACATTAGTCTGTGTTTGGAAAGCGGAAACGAGCTACTGACAGCTAACACAATGCTAGTTAACCTTAGTTAATGTTATCTGTCAGTAGTGAAATGTTTCTATAACGTTAGCTATTTGTCAGCTCTCCGTAGAGGTCATTTTAGCCCTTCGTATGGTAGAGTTCTTATAACAGATATAAAACTAGCTAATATTTTTGCTGACAGTAAGGTGTTATTTATTTTAAAGAGCTAAAATAAGCTAATATTAGCTGTCTGCAAAGCTTATCTTAGCTAATGTTATCTATCACTATGGTAATTCTTTTATATAACAGAGTTAATGTCAGCTGTCAGTACAGCTAATGTTAGCTGTCAGTATAGCTTATGTTAGCTAATGTTATCTATCGCTATGGTAATGTTTTTACATTACAGCGCTGATGTTTATAGTAATAGACATCAAATTAGCCATTATTAGCTATCAGTAGAGCTAATTTTAGATATTGTTTGATGTCAATAAGGCAAAACTAATATTACAGAACTAATGTTAGCTGTCATTAGGGTAATATCTATGTAGCATAGCTAATGTCATCTGTCAGTAGAGCTAATGATATAATGTTAGCTAATGTTAGCTGTCACTTTAACAGTATGTTTATATAACAGAGCTTATGTTATTAACATCAGCGCATTAGCTAAAGCTAGTTGTGAGTAGGGTAAATGTAAGAGTACTGTCTGTATGAAAGAGCTAACAGTAGCTATTGTTAGCGTCCGTAAGGTGATGTTTACAGAACTGACATTAGTAATATTAAAACTATTCAATGTTTACACTAACTAACTTTTGTTCATGCTTTAAACATTGATTGATCCGACTACACCGATGATTAATTATTGTTATTGACAGTGTTTACACACCGGGATCAATAAACAACCGTCTCCATGGCGACAGAGAAAATGGCGACTGCTGACTGCTGCTGTCTCGGTGGGCGTTCAACCTGCCGTTTGGTATTCCGTGCAGAAAGCCTCCCACGCCCTGTGTGTCCGCCCACGCGCGGATTTGCGTCACGCAGGGAGCAGCGTGGGCGAGAGGGAGAGAGAGAGAAAGAGAGCGAGAGAGAGCGAGAGAGAGAGCTAGACCGCAAGGAATATCCCACTCCGCTGCCCGCGTGCAGCTGCGCCACGTTAGCGTGCGTCAAGACAGGAAGTGGTGTCAAAACAAAAGCACCCGAATAATTCATTCAAGAAACAGATTTTAAGATAAACATTTATTTTGGGGCGGCAGCAGCACAAACATTTTTTCATTAATTATAAATAGAAAGTTAATTTTACAGTAAAACGTCTGTTGGCGCGTGATTGGCTCCTGTTGAGTCATAATAATTAAAGGAGGTAAATTAAAAAGGTGGCTCAGGAAATCTGCAGAATAGAAAAATGGGGGTGAGTTGAGGGCGACTGATTAGGACGCCCCTCCTTCGGAGGTTTTTGCTGGAAGTCCAACTGGGAGGAGAACCAGAGGTAGACCCAGAACTCTCTGGAGGGACTACATATCTCATCTGACCTGGGAACGTCTCAGGTTCCCCAGGATGAGCTGGACAGTGTTGCTGGGGAGAGGGATGTCTGGAATGCCCTTCTTAGATCGCTGCCACCACGACCCAATAAGAAGGAAGAAAATGGATGGATGGATGGATGGATGGATGGATGGATGGATGGATGGATGGATGGACGGATGGATGGATATTGGCTACAGGATGCTTGAGATGGAGCTGCCCGACAGGAGAAAAGGAGAAGACCAAAGAGGACATGCAGTTGGTTTTTTGACAAAGGAAGATGAATTATAATGAAGGTTCTCCAGTGTCCTGCGTTCATATTTCAAAATAATCACGGCGCGGTGCTTTTATTTTACACATCAACCGGAAGTGCGTGTGCGCGGCTGACTGCAGCTTGACAGTGATGACTAGTGCAGGGGAGTGGAGAGACTGGGAGAGAACTCAAACACACACTCACACACACGCTTCTTACTGGCACAGACGCGCAACACACACTTGCAGGAAAAAGACGCACGAAGGTCAGCGGCTTTTTTTTCCTTCTGATTATCTGCGCCTTTTTCTCCCAACTGCAGGAGAAAAAAAGTTTCCAGAAGGAGAAGAAGAGGAAGATGAAGAGGAGTGTCACGGGTTGAGCACCTAAAGGCATTGTTGGCTTTTTGTTGTCCTGGGAATATTAATATCCTCCCTTGATTTTTTTTGCTTTTACGCACGTCGCTCTCCAGGGGGATCCCTCCTCTGCGGACTTGCCTTTTGCACAATTTGGCACTCCGAGTGAGGAAGAGAGGGAGAAAAGGAAGAAGAAGAGGTGGACCAGGTGACCAAAAACTCACCAGGTAGGCAAAATTACATTTAACTGTGCTTTTGTTTGTTTTTTGTTGTTGTTGTTGTTGTTAGAGGAATATTATATTATATATGTTTGCAAACTCGCGCTCCAAAAAACAAACTCCATATAGATGGAATACTTATTATAGTCTTAAAAAAAGATATTAGTCTTAAAGGTTCATTATTATGTCAAAGTAATTGAGTTGGACTTTACGTCAAATATTATAGAGAAAAAAAAATACGTGGAATCACAATCAGGAACAATTTAATGTGTATAAAATGTATTTATCGAAGTTTAAATATCGTTTTTAATGCAGTAATAATTGAGGATTTTTAATTCAAATCAGGATAAAAGTGTGTTTTTCTTTGTCTGGCAAATTAATCTAATGTTTTCCACATTATTAACACAGAAATTCTACTAAAACGACCAATATTTTGTCTTAATGTGTTAAAAGTGATGCTCTGAAAACCGAATTTGATGCTGAGATGCCACACACAGACACACACACACACACACACACACACACACACACACAGACACACACACGCACACATAGTTTGTGGAGACTGGAGATGGAGACCTTATTTTTTCCACTATATGATGAATTCTGGAGATTTCTCCTTCAGAACACTGGAGTCTGACTTTTCCTGATGGAGGTCACCCTGATCTGCTACCTGGAAAACTAGACACCAGCCCGTGTGTGTGTGTGTGTGTGCGTGTGCGTGTGCGTGTGTGTGTGTGTGCGTGTGTGTGTGTGTGTGCGTGTGTGTGTGTGTGTGTGCGTGTGTGTGTGTGTGTGCGTGTGTGTGTGCGTGTGTGTGTGTGTGTGTGTGCGTGTGTGTGTGTGTGTGTGTGCGTGTGCGTGTGTGTGTGCGTGTGTGTGTGTGTGCGTGTGTGTGTGCGTGTGTGTGGTGCAACCTTCTCCAGGTGAAAAGACAAACTCGCCAAACTGGCTTTGTGAAGCAGGACTTCAATTAGAGTCGGGCGCAGCCACCGATTTAACACACACACACACACACACACACACTCACATAAACGCACACACCCACCCACAGACACACCCGCACACACACATGTACACACACACATGTACACACACACATGTACACAGACACACCCGCACACACACATGTACACACACACATGTACACACACATGTACACACACATGTACACACACACATGTACACACACACACATGTACACACACATGTACACACACACATGTACACACACATGTACACACACACATGTACACACACACACATGTACACACACATGTACACACACACCCGTCTGCTGTGATAAAATCCGGTTTCTTATACTAGAAGCTGCTGTTTATTGTGAAAGAGTTAAATATTCAGTGGATTTTATTTTGAAAGTTTCCAAATATCATTTCACTTATTACTTCTTTTGTTCATATATTGTCATAAAATATATATATATATATCTATATGTATTTATAAATTCTCTTCAGACGTGAGGCGACATATTGAGGGTGCGTCTTTGATTCGACGATGATGAAAAGATCAAAGAGGTCCGACTTACAGGAAGACGTTTGATGTTCCTGTCAGAAACAGGATCAAAGCCTCGGTGAAAATAGTTCATTTAATTGTCGGTGCCGACGGGTTTCCTGAGATCAGCGGTTCTGTTGGAAGGATTTAGAGTCAGTTGAAGCGGTGAACGTCGGATCGTGAATGTCAGGGGGTCGTTTCTTTGAAGGGTCCTAAAAGTGAACGCCGTCTCTAAGAAGTCAGGAGTGACATCATGAAGTTTGTCTGAGTGTGGAAACGACGTCATGATGTAAAAACCAAAAAAAACCTGTATCCATTAGTATATACAACCCAGCCATAACATTAAAACCACCTTCCTAAGATTGTGTAGCTCCCCCCACGACAAAGGCTGGCTTCACTGCACACACACACACACACACACACAAACACACACACACACACAGACACACACACACACAGACACACAGACACACACACACACACACACACACACACACAGACACACACACACACACACACAAACACACTCACACACACACACACACACTCACACACACACACACACACACACACACACAGACACACAGACACACACACACACACACACACACACACACAGACACACACACACACACACACAAACACACTCACACACACACACACACACTCACACACACACACACACACACACTCAGGGACCTTGGGTGACCTTGACCAAGTTGTCCTTCCTCAGAACACTTTTGCAGGTTCTCACCACTGCAGACCAGAACAACACAACATAATAATATGTCCGGCCCACTGACAGGTAACCAGAGAATCAATGTTATTCACTTTATCCCTCAGTGGTTATAATGTTATGGCTGATCGGTGTTCAAGCACACTAGTATGGTTTCGACCCTCTTCTTCTTTGAATGCTGCTCTGTCGCCATGGCAACTGCGACATATTAGTCATGAGTTTCCTAAAACTTGAAGAGGCTGTTGTCCATCATCTGAGAAGTGGACAAGAAATAATAAATGCATTTAAGTCCGATACGAATATTTCCTAATTTCCCTGAATGTCTCATTGGAACAACTTGAAGTTTGAACGGTGATGCGTTCAGGTGCGCCTCAGATTAACCCATTTAATGAGTTGGAGAGCTTCTAATATCCGTGTGTTTATCATTGCATCACAGGGACACTAGAGCCACATCATGACATCACAGGGACACTAGAGCCCTGTCATGACATCACACGGACACTAGAGCCACATCATGACATCACAGGGACACTAGAGCCACATCATTGCATCACAGGGACACTAGAGCCACATCATTACATCACAGGGACACTAGAGCCACATCATTACATCACAGGGACACTAGTGCCCCATCATTACATCACAGGGACACTAGAGCCACATCATTACATCACAGGGACACTAGAGCCACATCATTACATCACAGGGACACTAGAGCCCTGTCATGACATCACAGGGACACTAGAGCCACATCATTACATCACAGGGACACTAGAGCCACATCATTACATCACAGGGACACTAGAGCCACATCATTACATCACAGGGACACTAGAGCCACATCATTACATCACAGGGACACTAGAGCCACATCGTTACATCAGAGGGACACTAGAGCCACATCATTACATCACAGGGACACTAGAGCCACATCATTACATCACAGGGACACTAGAGCCACATCATTACATCACAGGGACACTAGAGCCACATCATTACATCACAGGGACACTAGAGCCACATCGTTACATCAGAGGGACACTAGAGCCACATCATTACATCAGAGGGACACTAGTGCCCCATCATTACATCACAGGGACACTAGAGCCACATCATTACATCACAGGGACACTAGAGCCACATCATTACATCACAGGGACACTAGTGCCCCATCATGACATCACAGGGACACTAGAGCCACATCATTACATCACAGGGACACTAGAGCCACATCATTACATCACAGGGACACTAGAGCCACATCATTACATCACAGGGACACTAGAGCCACATCATTACATCACAGGGACACTAGAGCCACATCGTTACATCAGAGGGACACTAGAGCCACATCATTACATCACAGGGACACTAGAGCCACATCATTACATCACAGGGACACTAGTGCCCCATCATGACATCACAGGGACACTAGAGCCACATCATTACATCACAGGGACACTAGAACCACATCATTACATCACAGGGACACTAGAACCCCATCATTACATCACAGGGACACTAGAGCCACATCATTATATATCATATGGCTGACGGTCGGTGTCCATCTTGAATATTGATCGTAAACTAGGTTACGTTATTTTTTCACTCTGCTATTTGTGTTTTTTTTAACCGGTCCTCGTTTCTAGAACTACTGGGTTTTTGGTTCCACCCTGGGACTGGTTCTCATGATAGAACCTAGAAACAAAGAAATGGGTCCACCTTTGGTTCTGAACCAGACCTGGACCCGTGCCTTCCTGATGTTCTGACTCCCAGAGGTGATTCTGAGACCCTTTATTAGGTTTCAGAACCATTTTAGTCTTTTGTGTTATTTCAGACAAGCTCTGTGGGTTAAAGGTCAGACATCATGGGAGCGTTTGTGATGAAGTACCTCGTCACCCTGGTGCGTCACAAAAACCCGTTCCAGCTGAGATCCAGCGGTTCTTCTGGTTTGAGCTCAATAATTAAAGATCCATTCAGTTCTTTTAATCGGCAGACGCTCTTTTGTGAGCGGCGGCCGTTTTTCTGGTTCTCCTCTCGGGCCGAGTCCGGGCCTGCCCGGTTCCCCGGGCCGAAACTCTCCGGGCCTATTCTGGGCGAGGCGAGCCCACCACCTACACATCCTGCAGGGGTGGAGAGAGGCATGTGGTCCTCCCAGCAAGCCGGGCCTGCTGACTGACACTCCTCTGTTAGCGGGCCTCCGCAGGGCCTCACATGCCCTCAGGAAGAATCAAAGATCCGCTTCTTCCTTTCCTCCTCGAGCTTTTATGTCCCGACTTACACGGCGAGTGACTCTCTGGACGGACGAGAAGAGTTTGTGCTGATCCGACAAGATTACAGCAAAAACAAACATGTTGGTTAAAAATAGTTCATGAAGAGAACGGCATCAAAAACACGTCGATGTTCATCAGGTGCTAAAATCTACCGACGAGGTTTTCCTGAAAACATGGAGCTGATTAAACCGGATCACAGGAGAAATCCTGAATCTAATCTGAACTAATCTCATAAACAAAAATGACATCGTCAATGAAATCAGTGCGGTTTCACTGTGTGAACCTGGACTGTTTCACTGTATGAACCTGGACTGTTTCTCTGTATGAACCTGGAGTGTTTCTCTGTATGAACCTGGAGTGTTTCTCTGTGTGAACCTGGACTGTTTCACTGTGTAACCCTGGACTTTTTCACTGTGTGAACCTGGACTGTTTCTCTGTGTGAACCTGGAGTGTTTCTCTGTATGAACCTGGAGTGTTTCTCTGTATGAACCTGGACTGTTTCACTGTGTGAACCTGGACTGTTTCACTGAGTGAACCTGGACTGTTTCACTGAGTGAACCTGGACTGTTTCTCTGTGTGAACCTGGACTGTTTCACTGTGTGAACCTGGACTGTTTCTCTGTGTGAACCTGGACTGTTTCTCTGTATGAACCTGGACTGTTTCACTGTATGAACCTGGACTGTTTCACTGTATGAACCTGGACTGTTTCACTGTAAGAACCTGGACTGTTTCACTGTGTGAACCTGGACTGTTTCACTGAATCAATCCTTAAGGCATCCATCCGTTCTGGTTTTATATTCTCTAAAACGAGGTATAATTACTTTTGAGTACTTTCGTTTGTCTGTCTGACTGTTTATTTGTTTGTAAACAAAGATTATGGAATAACTACAGGATAAAATGTGCATGAATCTTTATTTGGGCGTGTCCTAGCATGGATAACATTTTGGTGATGTTAGTTGTTGTGCAGCATTTAAAGTAAAATCAAGTCAAATAAGCTTTTTGGACTAGTGACGTCACGGTGACTTCTGAGCTGTTTGCTCAGTGGGCTGAACAGAGACGCTGAAGTGGAAGGTGCAGGAGAGACAAAGTTGTAACACAGAATAGGAAAGTAATTCATACTTTATGCTTTATAGAAGACCAAACCAAGAAGGAATAAAGTCACATGATCAACGGACGGCCATTATCAGGGTTAATGCAAAGTACAAAAGCCACAACCGACGTGCAGATCCAACTTAAACTACCTTAAACACGGATAAATCCAAAGTAACTTCTGACCATGTGACCACAGACAGGAAGCTGATCAACCAATGTAGCATTAGCTAGTTTTAGCTGTGTAGAAATCACGTTTTAAAGAAAGGTCCCGCTAACACGGGTTAAAGTCATCGCTGACCTCGCCGTGATGCTCTGGATCTAAAATAACGATGACAAATACCAACTTAAAGGGACGGTTCTCTACAGCCGATGTTCTTCCTCCGACGATGGCAGCAGGTTATAGAACCAGAAAAGATGCTAAGAAATGTTCAGATTCGGACCGACGCGGCAGAAAAACCCAGTTTAGCTCCTAAAATCTATTTTGAGTTGCTGCTCTATCTTTAAGTATCTTCCACATAGAGGTAGAGGAACAGGAAGCTGCTTTATCTTCCCTCAGATCGGCCAGAGTCGTCCAGCAAACATTCATCTGGAGTCACTCGTCTCTTTTCTCTCCATCCACCTGTTTGTTTGTGTTGTCTTCGTTACAGAGCGACTTGTTTGTCCCTCTGCTTGTTGTTTACTGGGCGGATTTCACGACTTCTCTGACGTTTCATTCTCTACGATCGGATCTTAGATTTGAAAAACTACGCCGTTAACCTCTGGCTCCTCCTCCGCAGGTATGGCAGCGGTGTTGCCAAGAACCCTGGGTGAGCTGCAGCTCTACCGGATCCTCCAGCGGGCCAACCTGCTCTACTACTACGAGGCCTTCATCCAGCAGGGCGGCGACGACGTGCAGCAACTCTGCGAGGCCGGGGAGGAAGAGTTCCTTGAGATCATGGCGCTGGTCGGTATGGCCAGCAAGCCCCTTCACGTGCGGCGCCTGCAGAAGGCGCTGCGGGACTGGGTCACCAACCCGTCCATCTTCAACCAGCCGCTCACCTCGCTGCCTGTCTGCAGCATCCCGGTCTACAAGCTGCCCGAGGGTTCGCCCACGCTGCTCAGCGGTCAGGACCGGGCCAACAGCGCCAGCGTCAAGATGCCCAAGGCGGTCGCGGCCGCCTGCTCCGACCCGGGGAAGCTGGACGTGGCTCGGGACAAAGTGTCGGCGGGGTCCCCCCTACAAGGCAGCAGCGAGGCTCGGTTCTGGTCGGGCCACAGCAACGACAGCGAGCACAGCCTGTCGCCGTCAGACCTCGGCTCCCCGTCCTCGCCGAGGGACGCTTTGGAGGCTCTGGACGCCGCGGCCGTCCAGTCCGTCCTGGAATGTGTGGACAGGATGGCACCAGGACTTCCTAAGACGGACCTCGCTGAGGTCAAAGATCAGCTGAAGAACAACAAGAAACTGGCGAAGATGATCGGACACATCTTTGAAATGAGCGACGACGACCCACGGAGGGAAGAGGAGATTCGGAAATACAGCGCCATCTACGGACGCTTCGACTCCAAGCGGCGGGACGGCAAACACCTGACCCTGCATGAGGTTCTGTTCGCGACACGACGTGATTGATGACAGAGTCTGACCGCCCTGGTTCTGTGTCCACTAATCTCACTCTCTGTCTGACGCCTAGCTGACGGTGAACGAGGCGGCGGCGCAGCTCTGCATGAGGGACACGGCTCTGCTAACGCGCCGCGATGAGCTGTTTGGACTCGCCCGCCAGATCTCCAGAGAGGTCACCTACAAGTACACCTACCGCACCAGCAAGTAGGTCCGGGTCCGACTCGTCCAAACGCTCCGATTCACTTACATTCTGTTCTTATTTTTCACGCTTAGCAACATTAGCATAGCATAAATGATAGATACTTATTGAGCGAGATATTTCCATGTTTCCTTCGTGTTTTCTTCGCAACTTCGGTCCTTCCTGTAGAAGAATCCAAACTTTTAAGACTTATTTCCGACATCACATTATGATCGGGAAGTTTTCATTGACGGTCCCTGAACGCATCACGTTCAGTCACATAGCTCCGCCCACTCCACCCCCTCAGCAGAGTGTGAAGAATGTTTGATTAAAAGAATAAAAGTGTCAAAGTGCAGCTTAACTGACGGGAACATTTACTCAGATCAGCCATAACATTATAACCACTGGTGATGTTAATAACCTTGATTTGACAAGGACCAGATTGTGATGAGCATCTCCAGAACCGTAGGTCTTGTTGTGGGTTCCTGGTCTGTTGTTGTTTGTTCCCACAAAAGTGGTCCGAGGAAGGACAGCCAAGGTCAAACTGTGTGGTCCGATCTCACCGACGCTCTACTGAACACAGTGACATCACAGCAGAACCTACACAGTGTTCGTCTGGTGGTTGTAATGTTATGGCTGATGTTGGAGACACTGACGTTTGATTCCTGATGTTCGCTGCAGGTCCCGCTGTGGAGACAGAGACGAGCCGTCGCCGAAGAGGATCAAAACGGAGGTAAGAGAAATATCAGCGCCGTCGTTTCCCAGACGAGTAAGTTCTTTATATCCAGAGATCCAAAGAGTTCTGAAACACCTTTAAGAGTTCTGAAACACTTTTAAGAATTCTGAAACACCTCTAAGAGTTCTAAAAACATCTCTAAGAGTTCTGAAACATTTTTAAGAGTTCTGAAACACCTTTAAGAGTTCTGAAACAACTTTAAGAGTTCTGAAACACCTTTAAGAGTTCTAAAAACACCTCTAAGAGTTCTGTAACACCTTTAAGAGTTCTGGAACACTTTTAAGAGTTCTGAAACACCTTTAAGAGTTCTGGAACACTTTTAAGAGTTCTGGAACACCTTTAAGGGTTCTGAAACACTTTTAAGTGTTCTGAAACACTTTTAAGAGTTCTGAAACACCTTTAAGAGTTCTGAAACACCTTTAAGAGTTCTGAAACACCTTTAAGAGTTCTGAAACACCTGAAAGAGTTCTGAAACACTTTTAAGTGTTCTGGAACACCTTTAAGGGTTCTGAAACACCTTTAAGAGTTCTGAAACACCTGAAAGAGTTCTGAAACACTTTTAAGTGTTCTGGAACACCTTTAAGGGTTCTGAAACACTTTTAAGAGTTCTGAAACACCTTTAAGAGTTCTGAAACAATTCTAAGAGTTCTGAAACACCTATAAGAGTTCTGAAACACCTATAAGAGTTCTGAAACACCTATAAGAGTTCTGAAACACCTTTAAGAGTTCTGGAATGGGTCAGCAGGATCAATCAAACAGTTAGAAGCCAAATTATCCCGTCACAGAAATCAACTTTTGTTTGGATTCTGGGACAAATCAGAATTTCCCTCATTTATTTCTACATTTGGGATCTTTCAGAACTTTATTTTAAATATTTTTCCGACCCACTCATATAAAAAAAAACAACCAATCAACGTATTTACTGAAAGAAGAACGATCCGTGTGAATGATGCCTTACCAGAACCAACACATCGTAACTAACGGGCCTAGAAAACTACAACAACCAGGACCGATCCAGAAAACGATCTTCAAAGTGACGGAACCAGATCAAACGTCTGACCCAGGAGCCGGGACCCTGGACTCTGTTAAGGTCCTGGTCCAGGCAGATGGATCTCCTCTGCGTGAGGTTATCAGAGACGGAGCGGACGCCGTGGATCCCAGAGAGTTCTGTTGGCTCCGACTCTTCTTCTCTGAATGGAACTAGTGATGAAGAGCATGTGGAGGCTGAAGCTCTGCAGGGACCTCAACCACAATGGAGAACCGACACCTGCTCGCTAGAACCACTCCGGGCTTCCAGCGGCGGGGAGTTCCCTCCCAAAAAGTCCTGATTGTTTTTTCAGTTGTTCCGTTATCAAAGGAGATGATGACGATGTTTGGAGAGAGGAAGATAAATATCTCTTTATTTCTACTGTAACGGCTTCATTTTAACTTATTATTACTGAACTAGAACTAATAACTATTATTATTAATTATTATTATCTATACTTGTTATTATTAATAATTATTATCTATACTTGTTATTATTAATAATTATTATTTATACTTGTTATTATTAGTAATTATTATTTATAATTATTATTTATAATTATTATTATTGATAATTATTATTTATAATTATTTTTATTTATTTTTAATTATCATTATTATTAATTATTCATTATTATTATTAATATTCTCAGAAGCTCCTTTTTATAATAATAATAATAATAATACATTTATAATAATATAATTATAATAAATATCATAATAACATTATAGAATAAAAAATTGTATGATAATAATAACAATAATTATTATTATTATTATAAAAACATTTAAAATAATTATCATTATTATATATAATAATAATAATAATAATAATAATAATAATAACTATTATTATTATTATTATACATTTTATTTTTAAAATGAATGTAAATGTAATTATTTAATTTATTTTACTTCTGTTTTAAGTGTTTCAGAAATGATGATTTTGTTGATCGACACAAATGTATCAAACATCAGTAAATTAAAGAAAATTCAAATTTCAAGCAAAAGTTGATTCATCGTTTCTAAAGTGGCATGAAAAGAGAATTTAAAGACATTTAATCCATCCAAACATTACGAGCGCTGGTTTGTGTAGGAAAGAATCAATCCTGCATATTTCTACAGATTTGTTGGCTTTGATTTTAGAATATTTATCATACTTTAATTAACATTATGATGAAAGTTAATTAAAGTCTTTTGTTACTTATGTTAATCCTGCTGTTGACGGACATTATAAAAGATTTACATAAAAGGATACCTGCTCCCCCGTTTGTCCTCGCTGATGATTGACACTGCACTAACTTCCTCTTCCTCTTCCTCTTCCTCTTCTTCTTCCTCTCTGCCCCTCTCAGGAGAACTTCTTCGACATACAGGAGGCGCTGCAGGCCATCCACATGAGGCAGGAGATGCTGAGGGAGCAGCTGGCCTGTGCCAAGTCCAAAGGGGAGGAGACGGTGGGACGGAACCTTCAGGTAGGCAGAATAAATGTTATAAAAGTCAGAGGAGGAGATTCTGCCGGCTGGTTCTGTTTAAATCCTCCCAGAGGAAAACAAACGTTTGAACGTTTCTAAACCTTGAAGATGGATTCAAAGGTAAATCCAGATCCAGAAGACCGGAAGACAATCTGGCTCCAAAGGAACAACGGAGAAACTAAATGTGCTGCTGAATCTGAATCTAACGAATCCATTCTGTCAAGACTGGATCAGAGACTGGATCAGAGACTGGATCCAAGACCAGACTGGATCAGAGACTGGATCGAAGATCAGACTTGATCTAAGACTTGATCTAAGATCAGACTGGATGTAAGATCAGATTTGATTCAAGGTCACACTGGATTCAAGGTCACACTGGATTCAAGGTCACACTGGATCTAAGACTGGATCCTGGAAACATGAAATATTAATATATTAAAGTTTGACATTTTTAAGAAGGGGACCTTCTTGTCCCCTAAAAATATTGATACATAAATATTTACTGACTAAACACTCAAGAAAACAATCAATCAATTTACTTATTTAATCATTTAATCATTTAATCATTTTATCATTTTTGTCATTTTACAAAAAGGGTTCAGTTTTTTTTTTTCAAGGCAACATTTAAAGAGTTAAAATTCTGAAATGATGAATGTTTGATCTTTATGATCGGGACTGATTTTAGCAGAAAAACAAACTTTAATTCAAACGATTTTGAATATATAATATTTTACGCTGGTGGAAGAGAAAGACTTTTATAATTGTAAAAAAACATTGTATTTTTATCGGTCGTCAATCTTCCATCAGACAAACATCCTTTTTCTTTAAAAACATGCTAATCAGAAGCCGGAGAAACGGTCGACTGCGTTCCTTCCTCCTTGAACAAACTCTCAGGAGCAGCAATCGTTGTGACAAACGTCAGAATTCTCGCCGTGGCGGCGGATCAGCAGCCGTTTGCAGCAGCAGGATCCGGTCTGCTCCCAGTAATGAGCTTTAACGGTCTCCAGTTCATCCGCCGCCGTCACTTATTCCTGATTAAAGCCGGCGAGTAGGAGGAGAACTCCATGGCGAGTCATTTCTAGGATGCGTGTTCCCGGGCGAACATGGCCGCCGTCATGCGTGACGGTCTGCGGCGCCGCTGTCAGATGTCTCTCTCTCTCCGAGGATGTAAATAGTAATGTGAGCTGACAGCCAGGAGCAGATCGCTTTTATTCCTGCAGGTTTGCAGCAGTCTGAGGTTTTAATGAGCGCCTGAAGACACAGTTATTCACGGCTGCATGTAAGCGATCGTACACGGGGTTTATCTGCACGCACACACACACACACACACACACGCACACACACACACACCGGCCCGAGGACGCTGTAAACAAACGTGACATAAAGTAAACAGGCTTCAATAGAAGAAGGTTGTTTTCTTGTAGCCTGAACGACTTTTAATCAAACGTTCTTAAACTTTAGCTTGAAACCTCTCGTGTTCTCGGAGAACGTTCTTAAACTTTAAATCTTGTATTTGGTAGATTTGGTAAAAGTATCTGACCTTCTGGTTGAAGGACGAGCCGTCTGCACCAGACTCCTCATCTGTCAATCAAACTGTGTCATTCTGACGCCTGGATGTCTGCTTATATACTCATGAACCGTTTTTATGTTTAAATGTTTAATTATTTCACTGGTATTATTGTTAATGGTACCAGAAGCCTTTGTAGTATTGTCCCTGTTTTATTTTTATATTACTTGTTTATTTATTTTAAAGTTGTTGGTTTTTTTACTTTTAAATTATTTTTTTGATGTTATTGTAAGAAATATTTCTTGTATTTATTTTATTTTATTTGCAAAAATGTATTAATTTTTTTAATTATTTCAATTATAATTGATTTCTTATTTGATTATTAATATTATTATCATCATTATTATTATTATCATTATTATTATTATTATTATCATTATTATTATCATTATTATCATTATTATTATTATTATCATTATTATTATTATCATTATTATTATCATTATTATTATTATCATTATTATTATCATTATTATTATCATTATTATTATTATTATCATTATTATCATTATTATTATTATTATTATCATTATTATTATTATTATCATTATTATTATTTTCATTATTATTATTATTATTATTATCTTTATTATTATCATTATTATTATTATTATCATTATTATTATTATCATTATTATTATTATTATTATTATTATTATTATTATCATTATTTTTATTATCATTATTATCATTATTATTATTATTTTTATCATTATTATTATTATCATTATTATTATTAAAACTAGTGTTTCTTATGCTTTTTTAAATTTTTATATGTATTTATCTTATCTGACTTTTATTCATTTATTTATTTGTTTATCTTTTGTTTATTTATGCTCCATTCGTTTCTTAATATCGTTTATAATAATAATGTTTTGTATTTATTCCTTTGCATTTTTATTGTTCTTTTATTTGAGAGTCGGAGGAAGTCATGTGACTAGATTGATGTGATAAAAACTGAGCATCAACATGGCGGCGGCGGCGGCGGCGTCGGGTCACCTCTGACCCTTTGTCGTTGTCAAAGCTTTTATAAAATGTATTTAATTTAATTTATTATGGCCTCTTTAGATGAGAACGTTTTTCTCCTCCGTCCGTCAGATGCAGCTGGAGCGTCTGCTGGCGAGGCAGATGGAGATCCTGCAGGACGCCGCCGTCCAGGAGCGCCTCCAGGCTCTGGACTGGAGGATCCCGCCCGCCGCCTTAAAGTACCTCAACGAGGTCCAGAGCACCAACGGAGCCGTGGCCGACGCCGCCAGAGACCAGCAAGGTGAAAAACGGCGTGCAGAATTCTCTGAACTCATCCCAAAGAAACAGAGAGTAATCACATTACTTTAATGTTACGGGAGTCACTGAATGCATCTTCAGTGACTCCCATCCACCCCCGCCTCCACCCCGGCCGCGGTGGAGGCGGGGTGGAGGCGGGGTGGAGGCGGGGTGCATGAAGGCGCCCATAGGTGCTGTTTCCACCCGAGTCCCAGTGTTTATTCTCTCCGTTCTTCCTCTCTAACGCAGGGAGAAAAAAAGATGCATCTTTATTCCCGATCTCCTGAGGGCCTCGTCTCGTTCTCCCCCCGCCCTCTCCCACTCCCGACAGCTCATTATATCGCTGCGCCCACAGATCCCACAATGCACCTGTAATTATCACGCCCACGCCTGTTTACCTCAAGCCAGTTGCCTGGAGGGGGGCGTCTCTCTCTCTCTCTCTCTGGCTGTCTACCTCACTCTCTCCTCCTCCTCTTTTTTCTCCTCTTGCTTCTTCTTCTTTCTTAACCTCTATTTTTCAGACGATCCTTCTTTTCCTGTTCAAACCCCACGACTAAATCTCTGTTAGCTGGTCTCGTGATGCGTTCAAAGACATCCTAAATAACCTAAATCTCTGTTAGCTGGTCTCGTGATGCGTTTAAAGACATCCTAAATAACCTAAATCTCTGTTAGAGGGTCTCGTGATGCGTTTAAAGACACTTAAGACCACATAGGAACATTCACTTATAAAACCACGTCTTGACCCCTGATGTTGAGACCCTCGGACAGAGGGTCCGAGGGTCTGTTAAAGACTGTTTTATACTTAACAGTCTTTTACTGTTTTATACTTTACAGTATTTTACCATTTTAAACTTTAAAGTCGTTTTTTGTTGATATTTGATATAAATACATTTTGACAGTGTAAGATAAAAGACTGTTAAGGTTCTGGAATATTCTATGATGTCATTTTTTAGCGGGGCGGCCGGTCGGTCGGTGGTACCATTCATAAGTTCTGATCCGTTTCATGAATGAACTGCACTGAACGAGGCCACAGAAGTGAAACGTGTTGATCTCGCCGACCTTCCTCCGAACGCGACGTTTGTTTATGTGCGTAAATCTGAGAAACTTATTTCTTGTGTTGTTTGTCTTTCCTGCAGACGAACGGCCGATCAACTTGCGGGTGGTCAGTCAGAACATGCAGGAAGGCGAGCTCCCGCTGGGCAAGCAGCTCGCAAATGAACTGAAGCGCCATCACAACCACAACAACAACAACAACAGCAACAACAGCAACAACAGCAGCAACAGCAGCACAGACGAGACCAAAACACCAGCAGCAGGTTTGTGGGATTAGGTTTCATGGATTCCAACTATTTTCTGAGTTTCTACTAGATTCTACGACGTTTTCCCGCCAAACACGACGCTAATTTGTTGCGCGGCACACCGGCGTGAAAAGTAGACGCAACGCCGCGAGGAGACGCAAATTTGTACCCTGGTGTGAAGACGTGAAGTTAGCAGGGTTATTACACAATAATTCAAGAAGTGTCTTGTTCTCTGGTGATAACGAGATAATGACGTCGTCGTCACCGGAGGGCAGCGGTGAATAAACCTAATAATAAGCTAGTCCCGACTTTTATACGTACGGAGATAAAGAAAACCATAAATCAGTTTTGTGTTTGGTAGAAACTGACTTTGGCGCTGGCGTAAACTCGTTTGCTGATGACGCTCTCCTTTATCTTCATCTTCAGAAAACGGGACGTCGCAGCGGGGGTCCAACCACACAGAGAAGAAGACCATTAAATCAGAGCCGGACGACTCCACATAGTGCCTCCCACCCCCCCCCCCACCCCCCCGACCCCCCTCAGTTCAGTCTACTTACACTTGAGCGTATGCAGTTACTACCCACCAACAGAAACTAAGCAAGCACAGCCACAGCCGAGCCTTAACAACCAACGTTGCCTCATGAATAATCTTTATTTTTCTTTGATTACGTCTTTTTTCTTTGGTTCCGTTTACTTGACAAAGCACCTCGGGGGAGGGGGGGGGGGTCCAGAGCTCTACGAACTTTGTTGATTGTTTTGTAGACGTTAGATTTGATCTATCGGAGTTGTGTTTGGCCGATGATGTGACTCCTTACCTCGGCCCGGTCGGCGCTTCGGTCGGGTTCTTTGTGCGGCCGGGTCGTGGGGTTCGCGGTCGGGGGGCTGGATCGTGACTCAGATGTAGAACCGGAGACAGAAGCGGACATGTTGGCGTTTATCCAACCACAGCATGAACCCGGAGCTGCAGACTGGTCCAGTTTTCATGCAGGCGTCGCTTTAGGTGGGATGCAGTTTGGGTCCGGAATGAAATATTATATTAAAGCCAGTTACATTTATTTATTTTGGCCTGCATGACTACATGGTTCCTGGTTCCTGGTTCCTGGTTCCTGGTTCCTGGTTTCGGTTCCTGGTTCCTGGCTCAGAGAACTCTTTAATGACCTCAGAAGGTACCGCCCTACAAACTGTCTCCCTTTGTGTTCTGATGAGGCCCGCTTAGCCCAAATGCTAGCATGCACGTTGTTCTAACGAGGCCAGAATAACTGACTTTAGTCTAGTTAGACATTAAAGCACTAGAATTTTGTTTATGATCCATTTTCGGTTCCTCATATTTGGATCATATATTTTGGGTCGAAGCAGAAGCTCATAGTCGCGCGTTTTCTCCGCGCCGGTGAATATTTGACAGGCTGCTCATGAAATTAAAGTCTTAACCCTTCGTTTTGGATTCAGTCACTTTGTTTTCAGTTAAATCCTTAAAGTTTTTATTTTTTATTTTTCTTAATTTGATTAATTTAGACAAAAAAAACGTTTTTAAAAAATCAGTGAAACCAGAAAAACTGGCCACAAATGTTAGTTTACTAGTAAAAACTACCAAACTGCAGTAATAGCCCAACCAGTCACATCATCACTTCAGTAGAACATCTCCAGAAGCAGGAAGTTGACTCACCAGTAGCACACTATGCCAAAATCAAAGGAAATTCCAGACGGTGATTGAGATCCATCAGTCTGTGGAGGGTTCCAAAGCTGGTTCTGGTTCTCCACAGACCCACAGTGAGACACATCATCTACACCTGGAGAAGAACGGGAACAATAAAGGACTTCACAGAAGTCCTCCAAGAACATGGAGAAGGTCCATTCAGGACGTCACAGAAGATCCAGAGAGAAGATCCTCTCCAACCATAATAAAGGTATTCCAAAGACACTTCAAGAGTTGTGAGGAGAACCACTGCTGACCCAGAAGAACATGAAGGCTGGTCTGAATTTACCCACAACACACCTTGTTGACCCTCAGAGCTTCTGGGAGAATCTTCTCTGGACTGATGAGTGAAAGTTGTTCTGTTTGAAGACGAGGGTCCAGTTCCATCTGGTGGAAACCAAACACAGCGTTCCACCAGAAGAACATCAGAACTATGGTCCAACATGGAGGTGGACGTGGAATGTTGAGGAGATGATCTGCTGCTTCAGGACCAGAACACTCGCCATCATGGAAGAAACATGGATTCAGCTCTCTAGAAGAAAGTTCTGATGCAGAGCGTCAGGTGATCAGTAGGTCCACCTCTGAATCACTCCTAGTCCAAGTCTGGACCTGAACCCAATTGAGATAAGATCAGTTCCTGCTCAGACTAAAGTCGCCCTGAGAAGAAGAAGATCTCCAGTTAGTGGAAGTGGAACAACTAGATGTTGAATTCAGGGGGTCCAATACTTTCTCACGCTTCTGTTCACTTTTGTGTTTCTTCTACTTAAATCAAAGGTGGGAGAATTCTGTGGCGAATTTGAGTCGAGGTCCGGCCTCCGTTTTCAGGTCAGGTTCTTCTTTGGGAGAGGTGTGGGTTCAGTTCCTCCGAAGAGACTGAGGAAGACGAGCGGCAGGAGACCCTCATTTGGGACGGCTGAGCCGGCATTCCGGTGGCCGAGCTAATTGGATCATTTCTCGTTGTGATTAATCCAAACATGGCGTTGAGGAGAAACAGGGACGTTTTCAGGCGTAAAGGCTGTTTGTGTTTCAGACGCCAGAACCTCCTCCACCTGTAAAAGAACATCTGGGATGTTAAAGCCGGCGGGTAAATGTGTGTGCGTGTGTTGTTTTCTTTTTGAACGACAGCAGCTTCCTGCTCGCGGCTGCTCGCGGCGGCGGAGTCTGTAAATAGTGACATAAGAAGAAAGGGCGTCGGCCTAATCTCCCCAGCAGGTTCTGCTTCTGTCCGTGTAAACTTTGCTGTAGATTCTCGGTGTCCATACAGTGTTTATGTACGTAGAAAAAAAAACCCAACTGAACTCTGCGTTGATGATGATGATGATGATGATGATGATGATGATGATGATGATGTTGACTAGCCTTAGCGCTCCTAACAGTGTTTAATTCACAGTCTGTGCTGTTTTGAGGTAAATGCATAACAAATGTTGTGTTTTTTCATGTGTGTAAATACGTCTGTTTGGTCCGGACAATTTGGTCCCCCCCCCCGGCCCCCCGCTCCTCTGCGGGTAGTTTTAGCCCCTCCCCCTCGGCGTAACGACGGACCAATGCAATATTTCTGTGAGTGGCGTCCTTCATTCTGTAACCGTGTCTGTCGCTCGCCGGCGTGCGCCCACTTTTAGCGCGCCGGAAACTGTATTTAAAGACAACAAGCATCGGGTTGTTTCCGATCTGTGTGCTAAAAAGACAACCTACTGGTGCATTCTGGGTAATAAAAAAGGTTTAGCCCCCAGCCTGTAAGTGGCGGCGCGGTCGGCGTTCTCTCCGCATGTGTGACCCGCCGTCTCGCTGATCGCTGTTTCTCCTCGCTGTTTGTTGTAAAGTGATAGATTTAGGCTTCACACTTGTTTTTTTTAAACACTAATATATTTTATTTGTTATACAGCACATAAACATTAAACTTTATTTTTTTGAACTCTATGGTGAGGTGCGTTCTGTCATCAATGTCCTCGTGTGTTTGTGTGTAGGTGACATCATGAGCCTCGTCATGGCGTCACGCCGAGGAAACTTTAAAAAAAGCATTTATTTCTTTTTTTTTTTAACATTTGAAATACAATAAAATAATTACCCCGCAGAAAGTCAAGCTTCTGCATGTGACCCCTCCTTGGAGGGGGCATGTTGGGTGTGAGGACCCTTCGACGTGACGACCTTGAACCGAATAAATGGAGTTATAGTTTAAGAAGGTCTAAAAATCAGGTTAGGAAAAAGAAAAGAGAAGAACGGATTAAAACAAAAGTCACCATAACGGCTATATAAACAATAGTTGGTACGGAGGCTCTGATTTGTCAATGTGGCTATTATGTATTTGAGGGGGGCGGGTGTAAAAGTTCCGTTGTTCCAGATCCCACCACAGCTCACCCCTCCCTACCTAAGAATCTACGAGGTTCTTCGAGGTTCAGAATGATGTCATCGTCTACGGTCGCATCCAGAATCCTGTCATGTGAGGGGGGTCCCTCGTATGAATCCATCTTTAAAAGTGTATTTACAATTTAATGTTCTCAACAAACAAAACACACAAACGTTATTCCATTATTAATCAAATATCTTAAACACTCTACATTTAACATAGAATGATATAATTCTGTTTAGTAATTCTTCACCGGCTATAAAATATCCAGAAATCTTACTCATCAAATAGGAATTTCAAAATAGCTCGATGGCCCGTTTTGACCGCTGGTGTCCCCCAGGGTCCTGTCCTTGGCCCCTTACTGTTTAGTCGCGTTTTAAACAGGTCAGTCACACTTTTTAATAAGAGATAGTGACTCAGAATGAGCTCAACCCAACAGCTGGGCAGCATTAAGGGTAATTAAAGGGTTAATACATGTCACACATTAATTATCTCACGATCTCGAGATAACAGCGTTAAATAAATGAACCACGACGTCGTCAGCCTACACTTTGGGACATTTTCCCACTTAAATTAACGTAGATGTTTGGTCAGTACCGACAAAAATGGTTTGAGGAACTAGAACCGTATCAAACGAGAGGATTAGATTTATCTTAAACTCGCCAAAAAAGACGAAAAAAGTAAGAAAAATACTCAAAATGCATCGGGAGTGTGAAATGTTAAATAAGGGTGTTAGCCTCGGAGCTAAATGCTAATTAGCATGTTTTCAGTCATTCTCAACAGATTTACTCACGTTTGAAAAACATTGTAGTGTAATGACATGAATGTTTTTGGTTGAGTATATATTGGACTCTCAATCTTCTTTGGGAGGGAGGGAAGGTTCACGGGGACCGCCGGAGAAGAGGAGACGGGGGAGTGTAGGGGTTTGGAGAGAGTATGGGTGGAGTACGGGTGGAGTATTTCACCAGGTCGGTCAACAACACCTTGGAGAACGAGAAGATGACTGAAGAATGTAGGAAAAGTGTCCTGGTGCTGATCGTCAAGAAGGCTGATGTTCAGAGCTGCAGCAACTCCAGAGGTCTGAAGCTGATGAGCCACATGATGAAGATCTGGGAGAGTCGTGGAAGCTAGGTTTAGAAAAGAGGAAACGGTTTGTGAGCAGCAGGATGGTTTCACGCCAGGAAAGAGCTCTGAGGATGAGATGTTTGCTGTGAGAGTGAGAATACAGAGAAGGTCAGAAGGAGCTGATGGAGAAGGTCAGAGAAGGTCAGAAGGAGCTGATGGAGAAGAACAGAGAAGGTCAGAAGGAGCTGATGGAGAAGAAGAGAAAAGGTCAGAAGGAGCTGATGGAGAAGGACAGAGAAGGTCAGAAGGAGCTGATGGAGAAGAAGAGAAAAGGTCAGAAGGAGCTGCATTGTGTATCTATGGATTTAGAGGAAGAGTAGGACAGAGTGACGAGGGAGGAGTTGTGGGATTGCATGAGGAGGTCTGGAGGGACAGGAAGTAGGTTAGAGTGGTCCAGGATATGTATGAGAGCAGCATGACGGCGGTGAGGTCAGCAGTAGGAGTGAAGGAGGGGTTCAAGGTGGAGATGGGACTGCACCAAGGATGGGCTCTGAGCCCCTTCTTGTTTGCTGTGTTGATGGACAGACTGACAGAGGAGGTCAGCAGGAGTCTCCATGGACTGTGACGGTGGTGGAGGACATGTGATCTGTAGTGGGAGCAGGTGGAGGAGAACCTGGAGAGGTGGAGGTATGTGCTGGACAGAAGAGGAATGAAGGTCAGTGGCAGCGAGACAGAATACATGTGTGTGAATGAAAGGGAGGCAGAAGGTGGTGAGGAAGGAGGAGTAGAGGTGGAGGAGGTGAATAGAGGAGTTTAAGGACTCAACCATTCAGAGCAACAGGGAGTGTGGAGAAGAGTTGAAGATGAGATAAGAAGCGAGGGCAAGTGGGGAGGAGTGGGTGGAGATGAGTGTGAGGAATTTTCCGTGACCGAAGAGGAGCAGCAGGAGTGAAGGGAAAGGTTTCCAGGATGGAGGTGAGAGAAGTTCTGCTGGATGGTTCAGAGACGGTGGTTCTGAGCAGAAGGCAGGAGGCAGAGGTGAAGATGTTCAGATGTTCTCTGGGAGTGAGGAGGAAGGAGAGGATTAGAAAGGAGACATCAGAGGGACAGTCCAGGTGAGACGTCCTGGAGACAAAGTCAGAGAGGACAGACTGAGATGGTTCTGACCCGTGAAGAAGAGGAGGGATAGTGGATCTGCTGGTAGAAGGATGCTGGAGATGGAGCTGCAGGCAGGAGAAGAAGGAGGAAACCTCCTCTTTGAGAAGACATGCAGTTGGTTGGAGTGACAGAGGAAGACGCCGGAGAAGGAAACAGACCATTTGATGAAATGACTCCTTGAAGGAGAAGACATGTCAGATTCCCACTACAGGGAAGAGGGGGGAGTTTTATCTGCTTGTTTCTACTTTATCTGATCACAGTCAGAGCTGCCCTTGAGCAAGGCAGGGCAGGCTGGTGAGAGAGAAGCGTGGGCGGACCTCTTGAAGGAGCTGTCTGCTGCGTCTGTGGATGGATTCCTGCGCCGGTCTTCTGCATCAGCGTCACATCAACACATTGTGAAACCGGTTGATGAGTCACTCTGACGCAGGGCCCCTTCACAGGCCTCCCATCGTCTTCCCTCTCCCACCCCCGCTCCTCTCTCTCTCTCTCTCTATCGCTCACACACACACACACACACACACACACACACACACACACACACACATGCACACACACACACACGCTCCTGCGGGTTGCCAGTCACAGTGGCAGCTCCTTCTCCCTCCCCTTTCTCCCCCTGTCCTCTTCTTCTAGTTCAAGTCGCTGATGATGATGATGTGTTGCCGTGGCAACGGCCCGCGGTGGGCGGCTCCATGTGTGGTGGGCGGAAGCCAGCCGCTAAGCGGCGTGGGAGGGATATGCTGAGCGCAGCCATCACCCTGGTTTGGAAAGGAGCAGGAAGCTGACTGGTTTTGAGAAGGTGTGGGTGTTGGTGAATTATCACCTCTCCTCCCTGCAGCTTCATCAGGGATCGCCTTGTTTGTCTCCTTCCTCCTGCTTTGTGTGCAGGCGGTGAACAAGCAGCTGCTAAAAATTAACCCTTGTCCCTCACTGGGGACCTTTTTGTCTTTTGATTTTTTCCTTTTTTCTTATGATGGTTTGGCCGTTGTAATATCATTTGTTTATTTTGGAATATTCTGTATTTTGGAGGGAATTTAAACCTCATCATTTATAACGTGTCATAATTCATATCATAAACAAATTCTTCCTGTTGTTCATCCATCCATCCATCCATCCATCCATCCATCCATCCATCCATCCATCCATCCATCCATCCATCCATCCATCCACGCATTACTTCTTCCAGAATCCAAACATCCCTCAGCTCACAACTCTGGTTCTACCGGAGGGTCCCGTCTCAGGACCATGTCACGAAAACCTCCAAAGGGAAACGCGCTGGATCTTACCAGAACCACCTCACCTCACATGGAGGACGGAGACCGGACCCTCTTTCTGGTGCAGGACCGGGGACCTGAGCTCCTTGGCGAGTGTCTGGTGGTCCTTCTTGGCCTATAGAAGCTTCATGGAGGTTCTGGGTCCACGATGGGGGGCAAAGAAGTACAAGTAGGAGGCGAGAGAGGGGACCTCAAAGCTGCCAGTGTTTAACCCTGAAATAAACACTTCTTTTATTCTTCTTGTTTTTGCAGTGCAGCAGCACACAGGTTGTTAATTTGGGTTAAACTTTTGTCTCAGAAACGACTAAGGAAGAGATTTTCTGAATAATTTGTTGGATTCCCCTGTAGTGATTGAAATAGTTCTTATTCCTTCTGTCGAAATTCATGAAAGTTTCACGTTTCAGTGTGGTCATCAGTCAGCATGAGTTTGTTTTACCCTCCCTGGAGCTCCAGGTGGGCGGAGTTTACCCAGATTTAGATAACAGTCATGATTGGAGCCACAGGAAAGTGAAATGCAGAAACGTACAGAAAAACTTTCCAGTGAGTAACATCTCTTATAGGTCATTATTTTAGAGTGGGTGTCAAACTCCACAAACTTAGCTTCAACACAGTGGGATAAACTCTTTATTAGTCACCATAAGAGGACATAAAGTAATGGCCTTTAGGAAGTAACAATTAATATATAGTAGAAAATTAAAATTCCGAGGTATTGGAAGTTTATACGTAAGATTATCTCCCGGTAATTAATAGAGAATTAGAATCTTATCTCAGTGCGTGTGTGTGCGTGTGTGTGTGTGTGCGTGTGCGTGTGTGTGATTGTGTTGTGTTCCAAAATAACTTCTTACCATGAGACGGAGCTGTAAAGTCTAAATCCAGACGAGAGTCGCCATCTGCTGTGGAGAATACAGCCTGAACATGTGCAGTACCAAAATAACTCAAATGGTGTCACAACAAGACAAAACATTACAAAATGCATCACATCGCCTCGACGCCGTTGTGATTTATACAAACTAAAAGGTATTTTCATTTTATTAACCCTTAAACCTGTTCAAAGAAATCCCAACACATTAACATTGTCACGGACGTTAATCATAAAATTGCAAAAAAAAAAAAAAAAAGTCAAGGCGTAAATATATGATCTTATTATAAGAACTGTTTTAAAATTAATTTTAAATAAGATGTGACATATTTAGGATTGTTTTACACAATAATCCTCGAACATCAGTGTTTTTAAAGTAATCAGTGAATTTATTTTTCCAAACTATTCCCTCTCTTGATTCTAAAATCTCTTTGTTAAATTTTTGATCTATCTAATGTATTTTTTAAAGATTTGGGGAAAAAGCTCTACTTACAAATAAACGGAAGAAAAGATTCAAAAAATGAATTATAATATTTAGTATTTTTTTCAGACGATTAAAATCAAGTGATGACAAAAATGACTCCAAGCGGATCAAAACAGAGGGCGGCCCTTATCTGATGATTGATAGCTATTTTGGCCAATCTGAAGCTGATGTACTTTACAGTGATCCAATCAGAAGCTGTTGCGGCGGTGAGGGTAGGTTGCATCCAACAGGAATATTGAGATCCTTGCTTCACCGAGAAAGCCGACACTCTCCTCTGGAATTGTAACCTACTTCGTTTCACCATAATAACACGGTTCCGTTACCCTCACCGACGGGGTTGAAATGTTACATTTTCGGTCAACGGTATTGCTGAAGGAGTTATTTCAGAGCCAGCTGAAGCGTCCGTTGTCGGTTAGAGTCGCCGTTAAAGCTGCACCTGCTGACTGCGCCTGCTTCAGCACCGCCAGGTTGGATGGGAGGTCGTCCGGCGGAGCCGCCTGCCTTTTCCCCGGGAGTCACGGCGTGAGAGACTATTGCTCCAAAGCTGACGGACAGAATGAAGGTGGCAAGGATTCTTCAGCAGAGAAGTGAGTAGCGTTACGATTTTTCTCCACCGCACGCAGAACGTAATGGAAAATAAGGAGGATTTGGTGGAACTAAACGTGATGGAGAGCTAGTTAAGTCTTCTAAAACATGTTTTTATTTCAATAAGTCAATGTCGAGCCAGATCATTTATGCCGAATGGAAGATTGAGTCAAAGTGTGGTCGTTTGAAGAATATATCTACACCATTTTAGTAGATTTTTCGTTTAAAAGTCATGTTCATTTAAAATATTATATTTTTCAAACGGAGCTCCACAAGCAAAGAGGCTAGCTGCTAACTAGCTAGCTCAGATCAACATTGAATTGTGGATTAGCCTGCTAGCTAATTTATAATGTAAGGCTTGACGGGTGCCTTAAAATCATTTTTTTAGACAAATAAATCAATATATATGTCTAGAATATATGCCGAATTAAAGTTGGGTTCAAAGTACCACCATTAAAAAATCTTACAATAAAATTTACTTTACAAATCTTCTATTTACATCCAAATGTTTATTTTAAATGTTTTTCCAAAGGAGATCATCAACCAAATAGGCTAGCCGCTAGCTAGGTAGCTCAGATTCAGTATAATCCTTGCTGGTTTATCTCCAATGCTAATTATAGCCAACTAACTAAAAAGAGAAATAAGTGCCTTTTAATTTAATGTTATTTCCGAAAAAATAGTACCTGACCACCAGCATTAAGAAGCCACAGCTTCATCCACAGGCAGCATTTTAAATCAAAATGGGAGAGAAGATTTACCTTGTCCTGTCATAATTAACCACAAAAACAAATAAAATATGTATTTGTAGAGAGAACTCTAGTCTAACAGAATGAACCTCCTCTCAATGTCTGATGTCAGTTTTCATCTCTGCCTCAATCTCTGTGGCTAAATAACATCTGTTATAAAAACCATCAGGATTCAAGATTTTTTATTTGTCAATTTTGCTAAACGTGCAGGACATCAGGAAATTTGAAATAGTGTTTCTCTCTCTCCTTAACAAATAAAGAAAAAAAAATGTCCTGAAAAATGTAATAGGATAAAAGAAAAAAAAAAATCTGTGATGTTGTATTATTTTAGAATAAATCTGTAATCAAATATTCCTTCCTCTTCTGGCAGGTCCGTATTAAAGCCCCATTCATGTAAATAGCTGTAGCTGGGATGTAACGATACGATTTTCCGATTGTCTGTCTTCAGGGGTTTTAGAAGGCTCACAACGTTCTCAGCATCACGGATGTCAGAGTTATCCAGTGTGGTGATTTCACGGGAATTTGGTTGGACATGGATGGGGAAAGCTGCTGCCACAGCTGGTTGCTGTTGGAGATAGTGTTGGATCATATCCAGACTGTTGTGACGCCCATGATGGGCTTATTCTCGTTTTTACCTCCTTGTTGAGTTCTGTTTTCTGTTTGGATGCAAACACAGTGGCGGCAGCAGGGCTTCAGTGGAACAAGGCTGCAACCGGCCTCACCCGATCCAGCAGACGGGTGACGTTGGGTTCACTCAAACCTGCTAGTGTGGCCAACTTTCACCTCTGGGTTTAACCCATGATTTGAGGTGCCAACCCGGACCCCCTCACCGAAACGTCCGTATTCCTCTCATGGTCTGTAACCGCAGTTATTCCATGATTAGCCTTTGGCATCTCCCATTCCGTCACAGCCCTTTTAGTACTTCAGCAATGTTAACCCCACTGTGCGTTTCAAAAAGAGGCTGAGTTTGAAGAGTAACGTTGGCCCTGTCCAAGTCAGCGGTGATTTAACTTTGGGTCGCCCAGGAGGTCCAGACGTCTCTGGTGGGTGATACGCTATCTGCCTCCGAGTTTGACACTGGTCTGTTCATCCTCGCTCTCATGGGAAGCCAATAACTTACGGTGAAACACGATGTCGAACACCGGTTTGAACCGGTGTACTGGAATGTGGAATGCGCCCCCTGCTTTTCTTTGAAAAGGCCATTGCGATTTATTTTTCATCTCAACTGATGTGAATTGATTTTTAACTGCCTTTTGATGCATTGTTACATCTTTACTGTTTGTGGATACCAATGGAGGCCGTCATCGGCGCTAATTTTGTACGTAATTTTGCATGTTTTCGTAGAGCTTATGGGTATAAATGAGAGCAGTACCACTGGAAACCAAAGGGGGGCAGTATAGCTGTAATTCCACAAACAGATGAGAAGTGTCTACAAAGAAGAAAGAAGCAATTTTAAAAAGTACAGAAATACGCTGTCCCCATGTTGTGATGTACCTTATGACCAGCTGTGGGTTCTGTCATGCTGCGGCGTAACACAGGAGGAAGCATGTGACCGCTCACGGACGAGAGGCTCCGCCCCGTGGCGCCTGACTCCTCCGCTTTAGTCAGCACGCGTCGCTTCGCTCTCATTCACGCTTTCTTCTACGCAGCGATACGAGAACTTCAGTGAACTGTGCCTTTAATACGTAAAATCAATTCATTTAGATTTATATACTTAAGTTTTTACTAAATGCTTCTCGTTAAATTATTTTTATTAATAATGATAAGAGTATCATCATAATAATTTGATTCATCATTTAAATAAATGTTCACCTTTTATTATTATTTAGTTTATTATTAAATGTAATCATTTAATGGATTGACATCTGACCTGATTTGTCACCACATTTGAAGTGTTAAGGATTGGTCAAGGTTAAAGGTCGTTGAATGGACTGAACATGAAAACGCTGTCAGAGGAAACAGTCAGGTGGTGCGTGAAGAGCCAGGGGCCTCCACGGCGTCCGGTCTTGTGGCGAGGGTCCTGAGGCTGTGCGCGGTCTAATGAGGGGTTAAGAATGTTTGTTATTGCCGGGGAGCTTTGCCCACCTACATCCTTCTCCACGGCATCTGCACCACAGCCTGGATGCCGGCGTGCCGCCCGCCGTATGTCGGGGGCTCCAGGAGGAGATGAGTCACGCCCCGTCGTGCTGATTGATTTGTACAGAACACTCGAAGCCTTGTCCCGCCCTCCAAGGCAATTTGTCACGACGCCTGAGAGGCCGCGAAGAGGGCGCCATTGATCGTGTCGAGATAAATCCTGCGGCTCTTCTGTGTTATTCCGAAACGCGACCTTTAAAAACACCCGGAGAGGATCAGGAGCCTCTAATGAGCCGATGTTGGTTAATGAGAGGATCCGGCCCGGTGCAGATGTTCTGCTGCTCACCTCTGACCCTCCCAGAGGTGAAATCTCCAGACTCATAGTTATAAAACGACCTCTTCTTCCAGGGCAGGTGATGAACACGAGCCCGTGTGAGCGCTGAGGCTCCGCGGAGGACTTTGAAACGGTTGTTTGGACGTGAGCTCCTCATGATCCGTCCATCCCAAAGGAGATTGGTTGCTCAGGATTTTAATTTGATGATGTGAACTAAAGCCGTGTTTTTCTGTTATGCAAAAAAAACACAATAAAAAAGTACATCTTGAAACATCGGAGAATCATAATCGTTTGATTTGAAAACATTGAGGAACCGTTTGATGAAACTAAGTTTCTGTCAGAATTTTAAATGCACACAGTTAATTCTGAACTCGTCGTGATCGTAGAACAAACAATCTTCGTGTTTCCGTTTCTGCTGACGCCGGCAGAAATACTGTATTCTGTCCGCCAGGAATCAAACCATCAGCGTCACTGATTGTTCCCCTACGTTTTTACGGACTGCACCTTTAAGTGAGGATTCAGAACGCCGGTGTGAGTTTGATGCCTGATGTGATGTCCATCTTTTTCACTGTTACTAATTCAGTATTGTTCCCTCTGCTCACTCTGTCCCTGTTGTTGATCTGCTTGCTTTGCATTTGTAAGTATTTTTATATTCTTTTTATTTCATCTGTGATGTTTTTATCCAGTAGAAGTAGAGGAAAGCCCAGAATCGCTTTTTCCCTTTGAATTACCTCACTTCCTCCCAGCGGCTGCACCTGACTCCCTGTCCCTTCTAACTCAACTCCTCACCCGGCTCCCCTCACTCACCTCTCTGATGAGCTTTCCTTCCTCACCAGCAGACCCTCACTGAGGAGGAGGAGGAGGAGGAGGAGCTACTGGAAGCAGGCACTCTAACGAGGAATCATTTATAGATCTCTAATTATACGGTCACTCCAACCTCGAGCCGGAGGAAGCATAAGAATTAAAGTCAGAATTCCAATTTAACATAGTTTATAATCCTCAAAACGTTTTTTTTATCATTTATTTGGCACCAAAACGCCAAATAACGCAGTAAAAACTACGGCGGGACAAAAACAAACAGGCGGACACAAAAAGATAAAGAAGTAAAAGTAAAAATAAAGTTAAGCTTAAGTTTGGATCATTCACATTGACATCTTGTGATTGAGGTGCATAAGAGCAGCCCAGTCGTCACACTGGTAGTGGTGGTGGTGGTGGCTAACAACCCTGCTGAGACTGAGAGAAAACATTGTGAAGCTTGTGATTCTGCAGAGACTGGCTGGTGGAGGGGCGGTCTTAACAGCATGTAGCATGATCCTGTAAAAAAAGAAAAAGCCATACACTGATCAGCCATAACATTACAACCACGTGTGTTATGGTGTAGGTCTTATTGTTGTTCAATTTTCGGGCTATTGAAGGTGAACCAGCAAGGTCGTGGGTGTTGGGCTCCCGGGCCACTTTGGTAGCTGCTGACCTGCCCAACAAACTTCTGATTCTGGAGGTGCTCTGACCCCGTCCTCCAGACATCACAATGTGGTGCCAGTCAACCATGACTCGTATATCCCACCCAGTGACAGGTAACCACGGTAACCACATGAAAAGTGTTATTCTGGCTTCACCTGGCGGTTGTTATGATGTTACGGCTGATCAATGTAGTAATCAATGAAATTGTAAGAATACCCTGGACGTCGGTATGATGTGATGTCATCCAGAACATCATTTCAGTTACTACTCACAGCTTCTCCTTGCAGTGAAAAAGCTTTTTTCTCTCTTCCCTCCCTCTGCTGCAGTCCCCCCCCCCCTCCCCTCCCACGTCTCCCCTGTGGCGGCTCTAACTGTGGAGTTATTCTTCTCACTTTTCTTCTTCTCTTCCTTCTTCTGCTTCCCTGCAGGAGAAGGAAGGCAGGCATCCTGCCCAGCCTGGAGGACCTGCTCTTCTACACCATCGCAGAGGGCCAGGAGAAAATCCCTGCCCACAAATTCACCACCGTGAGTCCTTTACAGCGCGAAGGATGTATGTTTGACATCCCAGCAGACGCGTTCCTGCAAGATTTATTCATGTTTACCAGGAGAAATCATTTGGATTTATAGCCAGTAGACACGCCTGAGTGTGATGACGAGTGAGGCAGGACGATATCTGGTCTTCTTCTGCCCTTCAGGAGACTCGGGTCACGAATTGTTGCTTCATTGATCTGTTGTCATGCTCTTCATCATGAACTCTCTCTCTCTCTCTCTCTCTCTCTCTCTCTCTGCCTCTCTCTCTCTCTCTGCCTCTCTCTCTCTCTCTCTCTCTCTCTCTCTCTCTCTGCCTCTCTCTCTCTCTCTCTCTCTCTCTCTCTGTCTCTCTCTCTCTCTGTCTCTCTCTCTCTCTCTCTCTCTCTCTCTCTCTCTCTCTCTCTCTCTCTCTCTCTCTCTGCCTCTCTCTGCCTCTCTCTGCCTCTCTCTGCCTCTCTCTGCCTCTGTCTCTCTGTCTCTGTCTCTCTCTGCCTCTCTCTGCCTCTCTGCCTCTCTCTGCCTCTCTGTCTCTGTCTCTGTCTCTCTCTCTGCCTCTCTCTCTGTCTCTCTCTCTCCAGGCCCTTAAAGCCACGGGGCTCCGCACAGGAGACCCTCGTCTCAAAGAATGTATGGAAATGCTGAAGGTGACCTTAAAGACGACCTCTGATGGAGCGCTTGACCGACACCTCTTCAAAAAGTAGGTTCATCAACCTTCTCCACAGAGACGCCCGAATAATGTCCTGGTATAATCATTATTAGAAAGTCCAACCCCCTTTTTTTTATTAACTTTTTATTAGTGGTGGATAAAGTATTCAGCTCCTTTACTTGAGTGAAGGCTTATAGAAAATACTCTGAATATTAAATAAAGATTAAATGCTGGCGTACCAATAATGGCAGGGATCCAGAAATGTGACTAAGTTTTTAACTTTGCCACCTGTGTTTTTTTCTGCCAGTCGCCAGTAGTGACCATCCGGAAACAAAAATACAATTTATTCAACGTTTCCCACTGATTTTCTTTCTTATTTCATTTCTAAGAAGCGACTCTGATGATGCTTGAGTGAGAAAAACAAATCAAACCCAACAAATGTTTACTGGTAGCATCGGCAGGAGCGCTGGCTAACGTAGCCGTCAGCAGCATGATGCGTTCAATGTCTGTTCAGTAACTTCCAGATTCGTATCTTCAAGATATACAACTACCCCGCCCTGGTCCGATGGCATGTCTGCGGTCTGACCCCCTGAGGGAACCATGCAGAGACAGATCCGGGCGGTTTAGAGAGTCGGCACATATGAGAACCCACCGGGGATCTGAACCCCCCCCCCCTCCTGAACAGAACCCGGCCAGGAGAGACGGCTGTGATGGACGCCAGCCAGCTTTCCTGGCCGGCGTCCATCACAACTACTCCCGGGGCTTATCTTTAGAGCGGCCGTCACAGACAGGAGCGCGTGAGCAGCCGGTGTTTCTGTACACGGCGCCGTGCGGCGGGGATTAGACCGGGTTTGATGCAGTCGGAGAACTGAGCCATAAATATCTCCACCAGCCCAAATACGTGGAGCGCGTGTTTGCAAAACACGGATCGGCGCTCCGTCCGGGACATATCAAAGAGTCGGAATGTCAAAGTAAGAAGGGATGCTTTAAAGGAACTTGGATCAGACGCGGCGCTGCTCACAGATGCAGAATGTTCTGTTGAGGATCTGACGTCAGAGTTTATTCTAACAGAGATGCAGGAATCCTCCCAACAAACCCGTCGGGCTGGAACACGTTCAAACCTTCAGGGTTTGGACCAGGAAATCAGACCCGATCCGTAAAGACAACACGCTAAATTTACATGCTACAAACACTGATCAGCCATATCATTATAACCACAGAGCAGCATTGATTATAAACCGAGGTGTCTGTCAGTGTTTGGGAAATGAATATTCTATCCTGAAGTTCTTATCCTGAAGAAAATGGAGGAGCAGAGGATTGTTTGGCAGACACAGCCATGTGGGCGGGCCTACAGAGCGTTGGGTGGGGAAAATAAAGTACGAGCGGTCCTCCATGCTTTTATAGATGGCAAGTAACAAACTTTTTTTATCCGGTTCTTCAGAAATCCGCTCCAGTGAGACAAACATGTAGCAGCTCCTGTCACACTGGACTTCCTGTCGCAGCAGGAGTCTTCAGATCTTGTTCTGGACCGGGCCAGGAAAGACGACAGGGGTGGGGGTTGTAGGTGAACCTAAACTTCCTGTCTCCTGTCTCAGATGTGTTCAGAGCAACATCGTCCTGCTCACCCAGGCCTTCAGGAAGAAGTTTGTCATCCCGGACTTCCAGTCCTTCTCCGCCCACATCGACGACCTGCACCACACCGCCAAAAACATGTCCGGAGGGCAGGTGAGCGGACAGAACTCTGGAACGCTGCTCTAGAGGGTCAAACGGAGACCCGGACTCTTCAAACTTCTTCTCGTGTGTCCTGCTGCAGGTGGCCGACTACATTCCCCAGCTGGCCCGTTTCAGTCCGGACCTATGGGCCGTGGCTCTGTGTACCGTCGATGGACAGAGGTACAGCCAACGGGTCCTTGACCATCGTTAAAGGAGTTCAGAGTTTCCTCCTACAGAGGAGTCCAAACACTTACACAAGCGACAAACAAACTTTGCCAACATCTGACCTTCGTAGCAGCGATGACATCACACCGCCAGAAGTTTATCTTCTAGAGATAAACAATTAGAGAATATCAAAGAGTAACCGGTGGATCAAAGTTCACCCCCTGCAGTTTTAGGATGTTCTGGACCCCGTCCTGGTTTCTGATCCCTCTGTCTGTCCCAGACCAAACTCTGTTCTGAAGTTAACATCAAACAAGAGTTTCAAGATTAAGGTTATTTAAGAAGATTTAAAGGTTCCTCCTGATCTTCAGATCCAGATGGTCCTCCTTCAGCACCAACAACTTCAACCAAGCCCTCCTGACACCTGGAGGTCAGGCTCTGATGTCATATGTTTGAATTTTGGACTGAACTGCTGTAGTGGAGTGTGTGAGCATGAACGCATCTCCTCAGGACCACCACAGCATCTACGGGGTTCAGGTCCAGATTTGACTCACAGCCATTCAGAGGTAGACTGTAGACTGATGACCTCACAGACTGATGACCTCACAGACTGATGACCTCGCAGACTGATGACCTCGCAGACTGATGACAGTCTGAGGGTCATCAAGGTGTGTTGTGGGTGAAGTCAGACCAGCCTGTCTTCTGGAATTTCTGTTGATTTTGGAATGGTGTGCTGCTGCTGAGAGCGTCTGAAGATGCTCCACTGATGTGGTTGAACGGGGCTGGTGGTGATCAGGTCTGGGTGGGTCTAGTCCGGATGGAACTAGTTCTTAATGCAGTTTGTGGGTCTTTAGGATGTAGTCACTGAGGGGGCGGAGCCTTTTCCACACAGACCCAGTGGCTATTAGAGGAGGATTCTAATGGTGTTGTTTTATGTTTACATCTAGATGATCCTCACTCTTCTTCTGTCTCTCGCTCAGGCACACCGTGGGCGACACCAAGGTTCCTTTCTGCCTGCAGTCATGCGTCAAACCGCTGAAGTACGCCATCGCCGTCCATGACCACGGCACCGAGTACGTGCACCGCTTCATCGGCAAAGAGCCCAGCGGTCTGCGATTCAACAAGCTCTTCCTGAACGAGGATGGTGAGGAACCAAACCAGAACACACGCAGGGTTTCCTGTGGCTGAACATTGAGAGGTTCCATCTCCAGGCCCGGTCGATACGGACCTGCAGTAAATAGTTAATGAGACGCTGCTGTGTGATTACAGACATGTGGGTCTGTGAGACCCGCCAGGACCGACCAGAGACCATGGCATCAACACACTCCACCATTTTATTATGCTCCTGTAACCATGTGGAAACCATTGTAACCATTTATTCTCTTCATAAGATGTGTCTCACATCAGCGGGGCGGGAACTGTCGCGTCAGCCGCATCACATGTGGTTCTGTGTGTGAGCGTCTCCGTGTTTGTGATCCAGCAGAGAGAAGCGCCGCCGTCAGCAGAATTAATCCAGCTGTTTATTTTTAGTCTTACTTTACCGACGTAAGAAGATTATGACACAGTTTTGTCCAAAATGCACCTGGAGCGGTTCTTGTCCTCTGGAGTAAACATGTTCAAGAACCTTTGCTTTTATTCATTTAACAAAGCCTTGATTATAATGGCTTTTATTTATACGGCAGCAGCTGTTTACAAAGTCCTGTGACGCACAGGAAGCTCACGGGTGACGTAACAACAGATGAAGACAAACATGTGAGACCCGGTTAGAAGATAGAGAAACATGAGGAAGAGGAGGAAGAGGAGGACAGACACAGGAAGCACAGCAGGAGCTTTAAAGCGTCTGTCAAACTCGAGGGCCGCGGGCCACATCCAGCCCGGACTTTAGTATCGACTCAATGATGTCATCATAGTCACGAGATCAACGCTTTGAGTAGAAGCACAAACGGTTTAGAACGGCGTCCCACAGGGCAACTAATGATCAGCAGGCCGCCACACTGCTTCTGTAGTGTTTAGAACAAACACGGAACCATCTGAGGGGAGGGATGATGTGATGTCATACGTTAGAACCATGAAGAAGCCGGAGGTCAGACGCCGTTTCTCCGTTTTCTCTCCTCAGTACCTGAACCTGTCGTTTGTTTTCTCCCCGACAGACAAACCACACAACCCCATGGTGAACGCCGGCGCCATCGTCTGCACCTCCCTCATTAAGGTGAAGCTGCAGTATAACATCACGTGACTGTCCTTTCCTCTCTCCTGTCCGATGCCTACAGCGCTGGAACAAGAGCGCCGTGGCTGGTCTCAAGGTCACAGCTGGGCGCCGAAAGTCTGCATCCGAAGAGAAATGAGAAATGTGGCGAACGCGTTTCCTGATGGAGGGAGATTAAATAGATAATCACGCTGAAAGGGGATTTGGTTGAAAGCAGCGGCGCTCATCCGTCGACATCCTGCTCACACGTCTGGTAGAAAAGGGGCGGAGACGGACCAGCAGCAGGTCAACCACCGGTCCAACCAGAGAAGCTGCTCTTTGTTTGATCACAGCCCTCCTCTGACTATCACTCAAAGCAGAACACACAGGACCCGCCCCTCTATGCCTGACCCGTCACTGCAGGTGGTGAGCCCACCGGATCATGGAGCCCCTTCAGGCTGATCCTGGCCGACGCCCACAACTCACATGACTCTCTTGAAGTCTGTTCTCTGTCCTGGACCCTACCGGGTTCTAACAACACGGTTCCCAGGATAATTGTTTAGGCCCCGCCCCCCTCCTGTCCTGTCCCTCCGCCCTCATTGTAAAGTGCATTATAAATTAAATGTATTATTATTATTATTATTATTGTGTCAGATGAACCTTCCTGTTAACGCTCAAAAACACACACATGGTCAACCACAGTGACTAGTGTGAGGAAGAACAGGAGTGATGTTGAGAGAGGTCAGCCGTATCATTCTGACACTAGGGGGCGCTTTTTCTCTAAAACTGCCTCAACTTGTGAACCGTTGGTCCGATTTAGACCGAACCTGGTTCAGAAGAATCGACTCGAGGACGTACGTCTGAGTTCTGATGTCGTTCTTTAGTCCTGATGTCGTTCTGTAGTTCTGATGTCATTCTGTAGTTCTGATGTCGTTCTGTAGTCCTGATGTCGTTCTGTAGTTCTGATGTCGTTCTGTAGTTCTGATGTCGTTCTGTAGTTCTGATGTCTTTCTGTAGTTCTGATGTCGTTCTGTAGTTCTGATGTCGTTCTGTAGTCCTGATGTCGTTCTGTAGTCCTGATGTCGTTCTGTAGTCCTGATGTCGTTCTGTAGTTCTGATGTCGTTCTGTAGTTCTGATGTCGTTCTGTAGTTCTGATGTCGTTCTGTAGTTCTGATGTCGTTCTGTAGTTCTGATGTCGTTCTGTAGTTCTGATGTCGTTCTGATGTCGTTCTGTAGTTCTGATGTCGTTCTGATGTCGTTCTGATGTCGTTCTGATGTCGTTCTGATGTTGTTCTGTAGTTCTGATGTCGTTCTGTAGTCCTGATGTCTTTCTGTAGTTCTGATGTCGTTCTGTAGTCCTGATGTCTTTCTGTAGTTCTGATGTCGTTCTGTAGTCCTGATGTCTTTCTGTAGTTCTGATGTCGTTCTGTAGTCCTGATGTCTTTCTGTAGTTCTGATGTCGTTCTGTAGTCCTGTAGTCCTGATGTCGTCTGTCTGTCAGTTTGATTGTTGATTTAATTTGATTGTTAGAAATGTTGGAATCCAACTTTAATTCTGTGATTGTTCTTCTTCTGTGTTTCAGCAAGGAGCCAGCAACGCTGAGAAGTTTGACTATGTGAGTGTTCCTGTGTGGTTGTTGTTGTTGTTGTTGTTAATCTTGTGGTTGGAGACGGATCATCAAGAGATATATAACGTTACTCCTAAACCGCTGATGATGATGATGATGATGATGATGATGAGGCACTGGTTTCTGCTGCCCCCACGGTCCAAAGAACTTATTGCAGGTTTTAAGGAGCTGCTGGATGAATTTTGTGCTTTTTGTTTGTTTTGTTTCATCTGGATGGATTTTTTTTATTTATTTTAATGTAGTTTATTCCTGGATTGTTTCGTCTAAATCTGCTGCTGTTCTCCACAGGTCATGAACTTCATGAACAAATTGGCGGGAAATGAATATGTGGGCTTCAGCAACGCCACGTGAGTCCAGCAGCACGCCGCTAATACCCCCCATATATGTATATATATATACATATATATATATATATATATATATATATATATATATATATATATATGTATATATGTATGTGTATATATATGAATGTATGTATATATGTGTATATATGTATGTATGTATATATATGAATGTATATATATATATGTATATATGTGTGTGTATATATGTGTGTGTATATATATGTGTGTATATATATGTGTGTATATATATGTGTATATGTATATATATATATGTGTGTATGTATGTATATATGTGTGTATATATATATATATATATGTGTATGTGTGTATATATATATGTGTGTATATATATGTGTGTATATATATGTGTGTATATATATGTGTGTATATATATATGTGTGTGTGTATATATATATATATATATGTGTATCTATGTTCTTTCTTTGTTGTGTATTGTATGTATTGTATGTATTGTATGTGTTTTATGTGTTTTATGGTGTATAACACGTACTTTTGAGTGTTTGATTGTACCTCCAGTGAATATTGGAGGCGTGAACAAAGAGGAGCTTCATCTAACAGGAGTTGCTCCTCCTCTCCTTCTCCCAGGTTCCAGTCTGAGCGGGAGTCTGGAGACAGGAACTTTGCCATCGGGTACTACCTGAAGGAGAAGAAGGTGAGGTCAAAGTTCATCTTCAGCAGAGAGCAGCATGTCGTATGACGGCGGCGAAGGCCTCAGTAGATTGACGGTTGTTGTCCTCTCAGTGTTTTCCAGAGGGAACTGACATGACCTCCATCCTCGACTTCTACTTCCAGGTAAAGAGTCTGTGACGGAACCCGTTCTCCGTTCTGGGGTGATGCATTCAGACCAATGATAAGAATCAGAACATATTAGAATGTGTGGTTCTCTGAGATGTAGAAAGTAGAAACTTTCCTTGAATCGGTTTTCTTTCGGCCGTTACTGGACTTTTATTTTGGTAGTGTAAGTGACATCATTCTGTTTAGTGACGCCTCACACGCTTAAATAAAGAAAGAAACACAGCCTCCATTAACGCCCCCCCCACCAGTGTCCCCTGAGCTGTGGTGCCCCCCCGGGCTCCCTCCTCGGCCCCTTCCTCTTCAGCGGGTCGGATTATTAGTGGGTTCCGTCGCATGTTTTCAAAAGGAGGTGGCGACTCTAAAGGAGGTGGGGCAAACAGCTGAGCAGGACGTGAACGGGCGGAGAGCAGGAAGAGGGTCGGGTGGCTGCAGGACGTCTCTGTGGTGTGGGGTTGAAGCAGCGGCGCCATCGTCTGAAGGTTTCCGTAGGTCTCTTATGTCGGCGGTCTGACTTCCTGTCTGGAGGATAACCGTCGGCTCATCTAAAGTTAGATGAGGGGTTTTCTAATTCTCATCCAGGAAACCTTCTCTCCATCTTCCTCCTGGTCAGCTCTGCTCCATCGAGGTGACCTGCGAGAGCGCCAGCGTCATGGCGGCGACCCTAGCCAACGGCGGCTTCTGTCCAATCACGGGCGAGCGCGTGCTGAGCCCCGAGGCGGTGCGGGACACCCTGAGTCTGATGCACTCCTGCGGCATGTACGACTTCTCCGGACAGTTTGCCTTCCACGTCAGTATCCATCCAACCGGCAGCGCCACGTCCCCGCGACATTTACCCGCCGCCGTTTCCTCTGACGCCCTCCTCCCTCTCTTTCAGGTCGGGCTGCCGGCCAAATCCGGAGTCGCCGGCGGGATTCTGCTGGTGGTTCCGAACGTGATGGGCATCATGTGCTGGTCTCCTCCGCTGGACAAGCTGGGCAACAGCGTGAGAGGGATCCAGTTCTGCACGGTACCCACGGCTTAACCTTTGACCTTCATGTCTCTGGGTCTTTTACAGCCAGAGAAGAAGCAGCTGATCTCCAGATGAAGACTCCCGTGTTCTTCATCCTCCTTGTGTTGATCCCATCAGTACCAGAACCATGTTATTGAACTCAGAACGGATTAGAATCAGGGTTTTGTAGAATAAAGTTTGTCGGCAAACAGGAAGTCCCACGTCTGGCCCACAGAACAGTCTCCACCCAGAACCAGACTTTTATTAACACTTCTCTGAAGAAGAGTTTTAAGCAGCTCCAGAACCGGTTCTGATCTCACATTCTGACGCTCTGATCCAAACCGTTTGACTCTGATCCTTCGGTACATAGATCCATAAAAGTGACGTCTTGAAGGCAGAACTTCTGCTCCTAGTGGAGGTTCTGGTTCTGCGGGTCATTCTGGTTCTTTATTTCTCTCCCTCCAGGACCTCGTCTCCCTCTGTAACTTTCACAACTATGATAACCTGAGACACTTCGCCAAGAAGCTGGACCCTCGCCGGGAGGGAGGAGACCAGAGGGTGAGTCCCGGCGACCTTCATCGCTTCCTCTCCATCCTCTTCCTCCTCAGACATGAACATCCTAGTGGAATATTCTCCCACTCGGTGCTCAGTGACCCAGAAGCACAGCGCCACCTGCTGGGAGAACACTGACTCAGCAGGTTCTGATCCAGGTCGACTGGCTTTGATTCCTGAGCGCTGAGTGGATGAAGCGTAGATTCTGAGTGAGCCCGGTTCGGTTCTGATGGCTTGAACGATTCTTGTTGTGTTCCAGGTGAAGTCCGTGATCAATCTGCTGTTTGCTGCCTACACCGGAGACGTCTCCGCCCTCAGGAGGTAGCGCCGCCGCTCCACCCGAATCATAAAAGAAGATATATCTCACTTTGGCCGAGTAGAGATAATGAACCGACACCGGTGCTGATCCGGAATACTTATTTTAAGGATCTTAACTCTTTAAAAACCACTGAGTTTTCATGAAAGTGACAAAACAAACATCATGTTTCATTTCCCGCCCTTTGTTTTTATCGGACGACACTGATAAGATAAGATTCTTCTCAGGTTAAAAACCTTCCAGGACATTCCTGACGTTCTCATAAATATTAAAAAATACATAAATAAATATATTTATATAAATATTATATATAAATATATAATATTTATATAAATATAATATATTTATATAAATATATAATATTTATATAAATATATAATATTTATATAAATATATAATATTTATATAAATATATTTATATATAATATTTATATAAATATATAATATTTATATAAATATATTTATTTATGTATTTTTCTTTCTCTGTGTGTAAAACAAGGAGAAACGTAAAAACCTACAAACAGGAAAAGACGGCGATGGGTCGCATTAAAGGAAAGGAATAAATACTCTGATGAATTCTAGTGTTTCTGTCTGACTCTGAACTTCTGACGGCTCCTGGTCCAGGTTTGCGTTGTCCTCCATGGACATGGAGCAGAGGGACTACGACTCTAGGACGGCGCTGCATGTGGCGGCGGCTGAAGGTAGGAGATGAACGTGATGACCAGACATTCTGCTCAGAGTGTGTGTGTGTGTGTGTGTGTGTGGACCTAAAGTGTGTGTGTGTGTGTGTGTTTCAGGACACACTGAGGTGGTCCGCTTCCTGCTGGAAGCCTGTAAAGTCAACCCGATCCCCAAAGACCGGTAAGTCCTTATTCCACATTTATGACACGTTGGCGGTCATGTGACCGTCGTAGGTTCAGGTTTAAGTCGTAACCTGCACAAAGTAGAAACAAAGAAAGTTCTAATGTGTTTACTGTAAATAATAAACAATGACTCGCTTCTTTTTAAAAAAACAAAATATATCCAAAAGAATCAATAGTTAAAAAACATTTTGTTGTTTATTTTACTGTTATTTCTCTGGAAAGAAAAAAAAGTCCTTAAAGAAAAGTTCACACCGTTAAATTTGTTTAAAGATTTCAGTTTGTCGTTTATTTGACGAGTATTTGACTCCTGACCGAAACCTGAATAAACGACAAATACAAAATACAAAATATAAAATACACAATAACAAAAAGCTGTATTTTAATCTAGGCTCAACATTTACCATCATAGATGTTTGCTAGCCATGATAGCTTTTATTTAGCCACAATAGCCAAGTATTTTCAATGATAGCTGTTGATTAGCCACGATAGCCAACCGTTAGCCTTTGTAGTTGTTTGTTTGCTACATATTTGGTAGCCGCGATAGCCGTTTGTTTGTTGGTATTTGGTAGCCACATACTTTTAACACACAATAGCTGATTGTCAGCCATAATATCCGTGAGTTAGCCACAATAGCTATTTGTTGGCCATTATACTCTTATTAGCCGTGATAACTGTTTGTTAGCTACGACAGACATTTTTAAGACACGTTAGCCTCGTCTTAGACATGATAGCTGTTTGTTAGCTACATGTACCACTTGTTAGCATCAGTAACCATTTTTAAGCTACCATAGCCGTTTGTTAGCTGTCTTGGTTAGCCACGACAACCATTTGGTAGTCATGCTAGCTTTTGTTAGACTTGTTAGCAGTTTTGTTCCAATGGATAACGTGAAATATTCTTTCAGTCTTTTCTTCTGATAATATTTAGCATGAAATCACGGGACCGCGTTTAAACTGGGTTTCCGGGAACCTTTAAAAGAACTAATGGCGGAGTCTCTCGTTCTTTGACCGCCGTCTCCGCCGCAGGTGGGGAAACACGCCGATGGATGAGGCGGTGCACTTTGGCCATCACGATGTAGTGACCATCCTCCGTGACTACCACACCCAGTTCAGCCCGCAGGAACCCGTCACCGATAAGGAGAGCGCAGAGAAGAACCTGGACGGGATGCTGTGACCGGAACCGGTCCAGACAGGAAGCTCTCATCCCTTCAGAGTAAAAGCTCCTGTTGTGATTTTAGATGTTGTACCATAATAATGTACAGACTTCTCTTCATTCCTCCTCCGTGTCCCATCATCAGGTCTGTAGGAAGTTCTGTTGGACGCCGGGTCCAATTCAGC
Source organism: Lophius americanus (assembly GCA_037951165.1). Classification (NCBI taxonomy): domain Eukaryota; kingdom Metazoa; phylum Chordata; class Actinopteri; order Lophiiformes; family Lophiidae; genus Lophius; species Lophius americanus. Next base: position 689,066 of record JBBDHG010000186.1, read on the forward strand.
CGCCGCTTTAAAATCATTGTTCTTAACTCTGGAAAACAGGGAAGTCCTTCCTCACTTCTTCATCACATGGTAGAACGTATCATCTCCCAAACACTCGGTGTGTGTGTGTGTGTGTTATTTTAAGTGTACACTGACCTAGTGTGTGTGTGTGTGTGTGTGTGTGTGTATTTTTGGTTCTGTTGTGGTCCTCGGGAGTTTAAAATATACTTAAACATCTTTAAACTGCTAAAAATTCGGCCAGTAAAGGCAGAAATTCAATGTTTGTTTAGTTTTTTTAAATCTTTTTTTTATGTTTTTACTCCAAAAACTGGACTTTTACTTCTCAACATGAAACATAATTATTTATTTATTTATTTATTTATTTATTTATTTTAATGTGAAATGAGGAAGTGACGTAAGCCAGCCGGCCAAAGTCAGTTGGTCCGTCGTCTCCTCACCAAGTAGCAGCAATGCCTGCTGGGAAATGTTCTAGTACCAAACCAGAGGCTTTAAGAACTTTAAAGTTCTTTCAGGGGGAGGCAGCCAATCAGAGCGCAGCTCCAGTAGAAGCATCTATAAAGTAGATTCTATTACTCACACCTAAATATTTATTATTTATTGTCCAAAGATGTTTTCCTTCATGTCTCCTTCTTCTGTTAGTTTGTGAAATAAGTTTACTGGTTCTGGTAACAAGAAGATAATTCCGCTCCACCGGGTCTTAAAAGGGCATCAAAAAAAAAAATCTCAGTTTTGCACCTTAAATTAAAATCTACGGTGGTCTTCAGGGCCAGGATGATGTCATCGTCTGCGCTGAGTAGGATGATTGTGTTTATTCTGTGAAACTTAAGGTCAGAGGTCACACACACCAGATAACATATTTGTCTGGACCTGGGGTCCGGCTGGGGGGGGGGCTGATAAGTTCATGACTCTACTATCTAATAAATATTATATTCCGTTTAAGAAATCCTTAAATTGTTCAGACTGCACCTTTAACTCTCCAGGAGTTTGAACCAGGACTCAGACTTCTATTATGTGACGTCATAAACCCGTATCCCTTCAAATGTGACATCATCCATGCGTCTTAAGTCTCAAACAGAACTCTGATGTGAGTCCCGGAACCAGCCGGTACCAGACGGGGTTGTTTGCTGCAGCGATGCACGCTGGGAGTTTAGTTTATCCTCGGGACCTCGACTTTATATTTTATTTACTGTTCCTGTCACGTGGTTCTGATGTGAACGCGGGTTCAGAGGAAGGGGGCGTGTCTCTGCCAGAGAGGAAACGCCCCCTTCAGAAAACTGCGATGTTTCACTCGTTGTTTTACTTTAAGGTTGGATTGAAATAAAGCACAAAACTAAAAACCAGTAATATCTCAGCAGCAGAAATCTTTTTCCTCATGCCGGGTTCTGACCGCACCGTAGATTCATCACGAGTTCTGTCCGAGTTCTGTCCCGCGATGAGGAGGCGGGTCCATCATGGCGGTGGGGAAAGCATTCTATGGTGGACCCGTTCCTCTCCTCCAGAGAACTTTAGGTTCAGGTCTGTCTACCTGGTGTCGGTGTCGGTGACGTCACCGGGTCCACGGGCCTCGTCCCGGACGACGTACGGTCGACCGTCATACTTTGAGGCGTCGTCTCCATGCAGAGAACGCGTCGGCAGCGACCCGATCGGGATAATATTGTGCCGTCTGGACCCGGCATTAAAGTGTTTGGACCTGCTGTGGTTTTCTGAATGTAACGTGTTCGGTGGTGTTCTGCTGCTTCATCATGTTTGTTTACTCGGGGAGGTCCGATGTTTATTCACAGAACCAAACATTGAATAAAATCTTGTCAGTCGACCCGTGGAGTCTGGGTTCTGCTTCTGTGGCGCTGTTTGAATCAGTTGAACAAATTTGTTGACCCCTCAGGTTCTGGTCAGAAGTTCTACAACACTTCCTGTGAAGAAAGGAGGTTCTGTCACGTTTGAATGTTTCACTCAAAGACCCGGTGAACGTTACAGCGATGAAGAGACGCTCCCGCCGCCGCGAGGCGGAAACAGCCGTCCGTCACAGGAGCATCGGATCATGTGATTCACCAGCTGTCAATCAAGAGTCTGATGGTCGACGGACGGCGGGTCGGTCCAGAGAAATGATCCGGGTCTCACATCGGAGAAAGGAAGTAGTTGGTCATCTAAGCCTGGGGTTCTTAGCAGAACTTTGGCCCACATTGGTTCTGGGACACATCTGGGCGGGTCTGAACAGAACTCGCATGGTCCGTGTTTGATCTGAGGTATTATAACGATCGTATTCTCAGTTTAAAGAAGTCGGAACAAACCGACGGATCAAAAAATAATCAAACCACAGATTAAAGTCAAAATGGACCAGAACTTTTTTTTATTTTTTTTATTCACAGGCGTCCAGAAAACGGATTTTTCTCTTTAAATTTAAAATCGGTGGGTTTTAATGACTGAGTGAATGTCTGCGCCGATTTAACCGCTTCTCTTCCTGTCAGTCTTCTGAGGCTCCTCCTGTCTGTTCCTGCAGCCAGGAGCAGCTGCTCCTCCTGTCTGTTCCTGCAGCCAGGAGCAGCTGCTCCTCCTGTCTGTTCCTGCAGCCAGGAGCAGCCAGGAGCAGCTGCTCCTCCTGTCTGTTCCTGCAGCCAGGAGCAGCCAGGAGCAGCTGCTCCTCCTGTCTGTTCCTGCAGCCAGGAGCAGCCAGGAGCAGCTGCTCCTCCTGTCTGTTCCTGCAGCCAGGAGCAGCTGCTCCTCCTGTCTGTTCCTGCAGCCAGGAGCAGCTGCTCCTCCTGTCTGTTCCTGCAGCCAGGAGCAGCTGCTCCTCCTGTCTGTTCCTGCAGCCAGGAGCAGCTGCTCCTCAGGGAAACCAGGAGCACGGACAGACTAAAGGTGCATTTCAAATTCAATGGAAGTACAATGTTACCAAAACAGGTACAGGTAGATTCCAGCTGCAGCTCAATGGAGGCCAAACCTCCGACGCCAGCCTCATTTATCTCTCTGCTTTACAAAAATACATTATTTCCGTTCAAACGGTGAATCCGTGGACGTCATACCAGTCAAATGTTATTTTAAATGGCGATAGTGGAGGACTACCTTTGCCTGATAGATACTGCTCGGCTTTATCGCTCTTAGAAAACGTGCAGTCAGGCGATTGACAGACGAGAGGCGGCGCACGCCGACAGAAGGAAGGATGATGAACCGGCAGAGAAATCAAACCCAAACTCAAAGCAAGAACCCAAAAATAAAACTCCTTAAATGTGCTACTTTTTTGCTAACTTAACTTTAGCTTACTTTTAACTTTTAACCACTAGCAGAGGGTTTACACAGCGACAGGAAACCATCACATCTCTGAGAACTTCCTCCTGTTTCTAATGAAAACCAGAGATTATCACGTTTCTTTTGAAGTTCCTTCGAGTGACATCATCATCATGAGTCTTTAAATCCCGCCGTCAGTGAAGATACTGTGAAAATTCCCCCCTCCTGTCGTGACGCTAATCCAGACACGGCAGCAACGACCTGCATCCAAAACGTAAAAAAGTCTGAAATGAAGATACATTTTGTGGACATGAAGAAGTAAATCCTCAGTTCTGGCCCTGAAGATCTGCATCCATCTGGAAGGAGAAGAAGAAGAATGAGTCAGCAGGTCACGACGGTATTTTTTGTTGAGTCACTGCAGCGGCGCGAGCATTAGCATCTATTTCTCTTATTGTAACTTTTTAAGATGAAGAGGTTAAGTGATGGCGGTGGCGTGCAGAGGTTAACCGATGGCGTGCAGAGGTTAACCGATGGCGTGCAGAGGTTAACCGATGGCGTGCAGAGGTTAACCGATGGCGTGCAGAGGTTAACCGATGGCGTGCAGAGGTTAACCGATGGAGGTGGCGTGCAGAGGTTAAACGATGGCGGTGGCGTGCAGAGGTTAACCGATGGCGTGCAGAGGTTAAACGATGGAGGTGGCGTGCAGAGGTTAAACGATGGCGGTGGCGTGCAGAGGTTAACCGATGGCGTGCAGAGGTTAACCGATGGAGGTGGCGTGCAGGGGTTAAACGATGGAGGTGGCGTGCAGAGGTTAACCGATGGCGTGCAGAGGTTAAACGATGGCTGATAGTTACTTAATGTACCTGAGCGTCAAACGCGTCAAATTCATCAAATCCACCAAATCCACAAATCTGATTGACGGTCTGGAAGCAAAGCGAGAGGAGAAACACCAAGAAAGGCGTTAGAGGGAGGAGTCAGTGCGGCAGCGGTCTGAGGACGGAGGCTCACCATGGCGTCGATCTCTCGCGGGCTGACGTACTGCCCCAGCGCCTTGAAGTCGTCGGGAGACATGGGCATCATCTTGTCGTGCATTCTGGACGGATGTCTGAGAAGATGGAGTTGAGGAGATTAGATCAGCGGCAGGTTCATGATGAAGATGTGTGAAGACAAACATTCTTACACTTCTGACACCGAGATCAGCTCCGTCTTCATGTAGCCCGACCGCTGAGGGTTCTCCACGTCCATCGGTTCTGAGGCTGCAGGGAAACGTGACAAATGAACTGACCAGGACCGATCCACATCAAGCCGGTTTAAACCGGTTCACCTCGCCAGTTTAAACCGGTTCACCTCGCCAACCAGTTTAAACCGGTTCACCTCGCCAGTTTAAACCGGTTCACCTCGCCAACCAGTTTAAACCGGTTCACCTCGCCAGTTTAAACCGGTTCACCTCGCCAACCAGTTTAAACCGGTTCACCTCGCCAACCAGTTTAAACCGGTTCACCTCGGGTTAAAAGTGATTACAGCAGGTTCTGAGACCCCACAAACAAAAGACCGTCATTCAAGATTAGATTGAACCTCCATCCGTCAACGCTGGTTTCTCCACCTACGTATTCAGCACCAGCCTAGAAAACTTCTCCTACTACCTGTTCTCCAGACTAGGTGGTCTACAGACCTTTAACGGCCCAGTCGTCCCTGTTCTCCAGACTACAGGTGGTCTACAGACCTTTAACGGCCCAGTCGTCCCTGTTCTCCAGACTACAGGTGGTCTACAGACCTGTAACGGCCCAGTCGTCCCTGTTCTCCAGACTACAGGTGGTCTACAGACCTTTAACGGCCCAGTCGTCCCTGTTCTCCAGACTAGGTGGTCTACAGACCTGTAACGGCCCAGTCGTCCCTGTTCTCCAGACTACAGGTGGTCTACAGACCTTTAACGGCCCAGTCGTCCCTGTTCTCCAGACTACAGGTGGTCTACAGACCTTTAACGGCCCAGTCGTCCCTGTTCTCCAGACTAGAGGTGGTCTACAGACCTGTAACGGCCCAGTCGTCCCTGTTCTCCAGACTACAGGTGGTCTACAGACCTTTAACGGCCCAGTCGTCCCTGTTCTCCAGACTACAGGTGGTCTACAGACCTTTAACGGCCCAGTCGTCCCTGTTCTCCAGACTACAGGTGGTCAGGTGTGGAAGAAGATTCTCAGGTACGTCTACTCTCTGGTTGTAATGTTCTGGCTCACCCTCTGCTGGTTTGGTGTAGTATTCTCCGAAGGCCTTGTCCTTGGGGATGTTGGGGTAGAGGAAGCGGAGCGGGTTCTCGGGGATGTTCTCGACGGCCATCACCTTGTAGGTCCGGATGATGTCGGCCAGCGAGACGGCCAGCAGCTCCTTCTTGGTGTACGGTTCTACCGAGTGGAAGACGGCTTTGTCTGAGGAGGTGGGGAGGAAAGAGTTTGATGAAAACAACACCTTAGTTTTAGTTTGTCTTTTGAGACGTTTGTCCCACAATCCTTATGGAAGCTGCTCTAGCTTCACTTCTTCCTCACTGCTCCTCCTCCTCCTCCTCCTCAGGTCTACCACGACTCTGCAGCGGAGCTACGGGCCGTGATCCAACTCGCTGCCTGGTCCTCTGAGAGGGTTGCATTACGGGTGACGTGTGTCAATGACAGGAGGGGATTCTGGGAGTTGTAGTTTGTTGTTATTAACGTGAAGTCTGAAGTCTCTCCAGCTGATCCAGAACGCCGCTGCACGTGTGCCGACCAGAACCGGAAAAGAAAACATACCACTCCCATATCATTGGGTCCCCGTCGGTGGACCCGTGTTCTGATCGGAGCTACAACAGTTGGTTCAGTGAAGACCTGGTTTCATTGGTGGTTTTTGTGCTCAGCTCCAGGACTTGTAGTCCAGTTTAGTTCTGGTTTCTTATTGGCTTGGTTCAGTATAATGGCGGCGGGTCGATTGATTGAGGTTTTAACTTTAGATCTTGGTTCTGATCACTAACAGGCTGCACACCGTCGCCCATCACGCCTCGTACCGGGTCGCTGGTCCGGGTCCCAACACTCACCGTGGACGTCGTGCTCCACCCAGGTGAAGGTGATGGCGCCGTCTTTGCTGCTCTCGCTGAAGCGGAGCAGGAAGGTTCCGGGACACTTGTCGCTGAGCAGAGCCTTCTCCCTCTCCTTACTGATGAATCCCATGATGCAACTGCACACACGCACACACACAGACTCACAAACCGGCTCTGCGGCGTCTACAAACAACAACAACAACAACAACATCGTTGTGACTGACTTGTCGTTCCACAGATTCAGGAGGTGTCTCCTGATGACGTCCAGGATTCCCTCGATCCACAGCCAGAAGGGGAAGGTCTTCTCGTTGGCGCTCTGCTGCGGGGGCAGAGACGGAAACAGGATTAGACGCAGACAGACGATCCCGGCGTAACTGTCGTAACTCTAACCCTACAGGGGAGGAAGTCCAAACACAAACAACAACAAAAGACTTTTTTTTAAACTAGAGGATTTAAAGAGGAAAGACGGAAACATCAGAAGAAGAAGATGACATCACAACGCCACAGAAGAACCAGAAACCAATGAGATCAAAGGGTTTGAAGACAATAAATATAAAAGACATCAGGAAACAAAACAATAATACAATATAAGACGCTAACACAATCCCAACAAAGGAAGGTTAAAGGTTAAAGGTTAAAGGACGACATCAGATTCTAAAGAGGTCACCGATTCAGACAGAAGCTTCTCCTCGGGTTCTTCAAAGCTGGGCGCCGTCACCTTCAGACGTTAGCCAGAACCAGTCCGTAACCTGGATCACAAGCGGTTCGTCCACCCAGGTGGGCTTCAGAAGATGAGCCAGAATCTGAGCCGATGAGGGGAACTGGACCAGATAAGGTTTGGACTACAGGGGAGGTCTACCTTCACCAGAGGCTCCGGCTCACCTTGCAGAACTTGGTCCAGGGGATTTGACCATCCGGGTTCCTTTGGGCCTTGGCTCCTGCAGAGGAACACTCACGGTTACTTCAGACACTGCTCAAGTGGACATTTAAGATCTTAGGGGGTTCTTCTGAGGAGGTCCAGAACCATGGACCGGTTCCTACCTAGCAGTTTGTCGGCCAGCATGTTGAGCTGCTCGTTGTTCAGGCTTCGCTTGGTGGTGGAGGAGAACTGCCAGCTGAGGACCTCCGAGAGCTGAGACCACTTGGCCGGTGGAGGCGAGAGGAAGAACTTCAGGTTCTGGAGACGAAGGTGAGACGCATGTCAAAGGTTTGACAACGGTACCGAACCAGTTCTCTGAACTAACAGCTTCTTTAACAAACAGCTTAAAGGTGCGGTGACGCTCCAAGTCGCCACCTCAGCTCAGTCCTCCCTCGCCATCCATGTCAGAATGACTCCCTCTAAACTGCAGGTCAAAGGTCACACAGCCAGAGACAGCGAGAGAGACACATAGAGACAGAAAAGAGACAGAGATAGAGAGACAGACAGACACAGACAGAGAGAGAGACACAGAGAGAGAGACAGTGAGAGAGAGAGACAGACAGAGAGAGAGAGACAGAGACACAGAGAGAGAGAGAGAGAGACAGTGACAGAGAGAGACACAGACAGAGAGAGAGACACAGAGAGAGACAGAGACAAACAGAGAGACACAGAGAGAGAGACAGTGAGAGAGAGAGACAGACAGAGAGAGAGAGAGACAGTGACAGAGAGAGAGAGACATAGAGAGAGAGAGAGACAGTCACAGAGAGAGAGACACAGAGACAGAGAGAGAGAGAGAGACACAGAGACAGAGAGAGAGAGAGACAGTCACAGAGAGAGAGAGACACAGAGACAGAGAGAGAGAGAGACAGTCACAGAGAGAGAGAGACACAGAGACAGAGAGAGAGAGACACAGAGACAGAGAGAGAGAGAGACAGTCACAGAGAGAGAGAGACACAGAGACAGAGAGAGAGAGAGAGACAGAGACAGAGAGAGAGAGAGACAGTCACAGAGAGAGAGAGACAGAGAGAGAGAGAGACAGTCACAGAGAGAGAGACAGACCTTTGACTCGTTGGTCAGCATGTTGTACCAGAGGATGGAGGCCCAGCCGCTGGGAAGCTGACAGACATTAGAGATGACGACTACGGGCAGAGACATGGCCTACAGCAAAAACAACAAGAGTACAAAGTCAAGATATAACCAACAACATAAAAACAAGGCCCAAATATAAACAACTCTCACACAACGTGTGAACCGGACCCACTTCAATCTTGATGTTGAGTCCCGACTGGTTGAGCTGCAGCTCGGACTCAAAGCTGAGAGAGTGAAGCTCCTCGGTGACGATCAGAGGACCCTGAACGAGGAAGACAAACAACAACATGATGTAAACAGATCTCCTTTTTACTGACGCTCACCCATCCTCAGAATTATTAGTGATTTTGAAGGGTTACAGTGGACGTAAGGCCGGTCGGCATTGTGTTTGTGTTCTGACCCGTTGAATGAATGTCCCCTCCGTCCTTAAACTGTAACGCTAGCATTAGCCGCTCTACTAGCGTTAGCGTCTCGAAACTTGCATTGCACTAATTCCAACAGGTCAGAACACATACACAATGCTGACCTTCAGAATAAGAGCGCTCAAAGTACATTACTCATTATGAGTTTTAAACTTTTAAGACAACGATAATCGTAATCGGACATTTCATCCCGGATTCTCTGTCTTTCTTAATTTTAGCCCAGCAGTTAAAATGAAAGCCTTCAAATCAAGATGGTAATAAACTTTTCTTTCTCTGCCGTCCATTTTCCTGTTTTAATGCCACACAGAACAAGAAAGCAGAACATTAGGACCAGTGAGAGGCTGACAGCAGAACCCCGGAGAAACCACCCAACTAAAAGTTCAAAATATTTGTAACTAAAATCATTTATATCAATAATATCAAGCAAAAGTCAAACATAAGGTCGTTTTGTCAGAATCTCATCGTGGCGGCGGCTCGTACCTCGTTGGTTCTGTTGCCGGCTACTTTCTGCTCTTTCAGTTGCTGCGTGGAAAAACAAGGAAAGGAAACAAAAATGTTTATTATGGTAAAATCCTGATTAAAGGATCAACAATAACAACAACAAGAGCGAACGCAGAACATTTGGTTCATTTATAGCCTTAACTCATCTGTACCTTTAATTATACTGTCCGGTCATTCATTCATTCACTTTTATTCATTCACTTTTGTTAATTCATTCACTTTTATTCATTCAATCATTTATTCATTTACTCTTTTATTCATTCATTCACTCTTATTCATTCATTCACTCTTATTCATTTGCCTGTTTATTCATTCACTCTTATTCATTCATTCACTCTTATTCATTCACTCTTATTCATTCATTCACTCTTATTCATTCATTCACTCTTATTCATTCATTCACTCTTATTCATTCACTCACTTATTCATTCACTCACTTATTCATTCACTCTTATTCATTCATTCACTCTTATTCACTTGTTCATTCATTCACTCTTATTCACTTGTTCATTCATTCACTCTTATTCATTCATTCATTCACTCTTATTCATTCATTCACTCTTATTCATTCACTCTTATTCATTCATTCACTCTTATTCATTCACTCTTATTCATTCATTCACTCTTATTCATTCATTCACTCTTATTCATTCACTCTTATTCATTCACTCTTATTCATTCATTCACTCTTATTCATTCATTCACTCTTATTCACTCTTATTCACTTTTATTTATGCATTCATTCATTCACTCTTATTCATTCACTCTTATTCATTCACTCTTATTCATTCACTCTTATTCATTCATTCACTCTTATTCATTCATTCACTCTTATTCATTCACTCTTATTCACTCTTATTCACTTTTATTTATGCATTCATTCATTCACTCTTATTCATTCATTCACTCTTATTCACTCTTATTCACTTTTATTCATGCATTCACTCTTATTCATTCATTCACTCTTATTCATTCACTCACTCTTATTCACTCACTCACTCTTATTCACTCGTTCATTCAGAAAGCCCTGAACCAGAGCTGGATTTGAACCACTACCCTCCTGGTATTTGTCGGTCCTGGTTCGGTGATTTTCTCAGGCTCAGATTCAGACTGAAGAATTCTCCAGGGAATGAAAGGAAACGGAGACTCATTCATGTTTACAGGAAGTGGGATGTGATTGGCTCAGATAGTCAGGTGACTCCCTGAGGTCATAAGACACATCTTTGTCATTAATATGACGTCATAACTTTACGTTTTACGCTGCAGTCATCTGAAGCTGTTCAGAGAAAAAACACTTGAAGGTGAAATGATCGTGAACGGTTTGTCATAAAGTCGGGGGTGTATCGCTGAAAAGCCCCCTGATCCCCTGCGTTGAACAACAATCCCCCTGACTGGATTTTTTCCGGGAAACAATGAAAGCCCCAAAAATGTGATAAACAGACGGCGAGGGTCTCACCAGATGTCTGAACTCTGCTGCCAGGCTGCCGTTGGACTCCTCCATGTTCATAACTTTGGTGTTGGTCCCCAGGATGTTGAACTTCCGGAACCTGAGCAGAGACACGTAACGTAGCATTCAGCTCGCTAACGTAGCATTCAGATCGCTAACGTGGCATTCAGATCGCTAACCTAGCATTCAGATCGCTAACGTAGCATTGAGCTCGCTAACGTAGCATTTATCAACACATAGCATTGAAATGTCCTGAATGATGCGTTCAATGTCTACT
>JBBDHG010000186.1:707500-752500 GCA_037951165.1 Lophius americanus
TCCAGGTTCTTCATGTTCTGATCCATCACCTGACGAAGAACGTTTGAAGAGAATCCATCAGAGTCTGACGATGTCCGACGGAAAACCCAGAACCACTAGAACCCACCTGAACTCTGGCTTTTATGTCCTTCACTTTGTTGTCCAGCTTCTGTTTCTCCACCACCATGGCGGGCACCGTCCCGTCACCCTCCTGCCGCAGACGCCACAACATTTAATTATTTACCTCCAGGTATGCAAGAACATCTCTGCCAACCAAACTGAATCAATGATCAACAATAACCAGTAGGGGGCAGCAGAGCACCACTGCAGCATCTAGTCTGCTCTGGCCACAGAAGAAGAAAAGGAAAAGGCTAAGAAGTCAAAAGTGCTGCAGGTTTTACCGAGAAGCTCTTAGCAGTGGCCAGGATCTTCTTCTCCTCCTGCAAGTTTTTGGAGATGATCATGGCCATATGGTAAGGATCTTCCTGGAACCGATCCTGGAGAGAAAGGCTTTCTATATTAAGAATTTTACCACCGGAATTAAAATGACAGTACACCTTCACCAAGAAGCCTGTGGCCCGACCTGCAGGTTCCTCTTGATCTTGCGGATGTTGTGCTGCAGCAGGAAGTTGTTCTCCAGGGCGAAGCGGCTGTGCTGGTCGTCCAGCTGAGCCAGGAGGTCGTGGAACCGAACCGTGGCCAGGGAGTCCTGCGTCGCCGTCGTGTCCCTGAAGACATGGAGAACAACTTAGGCAAAGCAGAATCTTTATATGGGGTACGGTTTAGATATGGCGCCATCTAGCGGTGGACTTCTAGACTGCAGCTCAGCTCACCCCTCCCATCCAAGACTCTACAGAGGTCTCCAAATGTCAAAAGGTTTTACTCTCTAAAAGATAAATATCATTTGTTCTGCAACAAGTTGTTGATTTTTAGAGGTGACAAGTTTATTCCTCCTCTTTCTCCCACTTCATCCTTGAACTAACTCTAAACCTGAGAAGTCCCCTCTAGAGCCAAGGTTCTGTTGGACCATTCTAGGCTACTGTACAAACATGGCAATTCCATTTTTCAACAAACAGGAATGTGTGTAATTTATGCATCATATTGATGTTACTATAAATGTATTAATATGAACTCTATTGCTTTTTCAGATGTAAACATTGGATGGTACTGCCCACGTGCAGTACCTTCACCGGCCACCAGAGGGCCATGAGTTTTTTTTAAAGGTTAACTGTCAGCTGTCTCACCAGTCTATGCTTTCAATCCACCTGCTCAGGTACTGGCGGATGTCCATGGGGAAGGAATCATCGTAGAGCTGGTCCACCTGCTCCAGGTACTTGGAGTCCAGCATCTGAAGCTCTCCCCACTGCGTCATCTTATGCTGGACAATAAGAACTACAACTTACAACATGACCTTACATATATATATATATATATATATATATATATATATATATACACACAGGTTATTTATGTTTATCCTACTCTCGTGTGTGTCCCACTGTACATACTAAAAGAAAAACATCTGTGTACTGAGGAATAAATCTGACGGATAAAGATTGTAAAAAGTTGTAAATGCGTTCAATGTCTGCAGAAAAGCCTCGTAAACCCGATAACGAATCCCACACAGAAATGTAACGATTAGAGGATTTATTCCACGTAAATAAATATACCAGATTTAAAGCTTTAAATAAAACACTCTATGTGATTATTTCTTAAACACCGCTTCATTCGTCTTATATTTTAATCAGCTGTTTGTGTCGTGGAACAATATAATTACAGAACTTATTTCAGGTTAGCTCTTAAGAACTAACATCGATGGGCGTTAACCGATGCAGTATGCCAATAAATTAAAGTCTAAAACAGTTTGTTAGTGCTGCTACCCTCGTATATCTCATTACTACGTAGGAACATGATTTATTAAACTTACCTTTTCCTACGAGTTATTTTGAGCAATCTGTAGAAGTGTAAATTTCGCTTGTCAGTCTCTTCCTGCTAACGCAGCCTGATACTTTTTGTTAGGAAGCAGTGCCATCCAATCAGCGCGAAGTATTAGAGACAGGTATCCGCCCCTTTTCTGAGCCAACCAATCAAAAAGATGAAATGTGGCTCTTCCACCAGATAGCCATCCTTCCCGAAATAACAATTAGAAATAAAAATAATTTTTAAATGCAGAAATCATAGTATGACCACATGTTGAAAATAGATCAACTTTCAATTATCCTTTAGATACTTTGATTACCATAAAATGTATAAAATGTTATTTAAATGACTAAAACCAAAATAAGAAAGATGTTTTGGGGGAGGGATGACACCGAGCGGAAGAGCCTTCGGAAACCACGTGTTTTCAGAGAAACAGAAAGTAGACGAAGTCAATTTATGACATTACGACATTACATCAAAAAATCTAATTGATAGAACTTGTGATTAATAAAAATACTTTATTCAGTAAGACATGTTGAATAATAATAATAATAATAATAATAATAATACATTTCATTTATAACGCACTTTACATTTGGATCAAATCTCAAAGTGCTACAAAGTAAAAGCAGATAAAAGTATCAAAAAAAGAATATAATAATAATAATTATATAAAAATATTAAGAAGTATTTGCTACAATAATAGTGATGCTGTCGCTCCAAACTTTGGGTTAAGAGACCATCACAATAAATCTGCAGAGTTTGCACAATGAAGAAGAATTACTAAAAAGAAGAAAAAGGATTTCCGCCTCTAAAATTAAAGTTTTAATGCCCTTCTGCTGTTTTTACGCCCTCGTGCCTCTCACTTGCGTGACATTGGCTAACAAATACAAATATTGTTTTACATTTCATGCAAGCCTGGAACCACTGATTTAAGAAAAATATCCCTCTTGATATTTTTGGTGGGAGAAAAAATGAAAATACATTTTTTAAATACATTCAATGGAAATGTATTTACTCTGAAAAGGCTTAATATTATATTTATAACCACATGCTTAATATTATGTGTGTCCCTTTTTCCGCCTAGAAAACGCCAAGACGTTACGGAGCAGATCCTTTAATGTGGGGTCTCCACGCATCAGGCTTGATTGACAGGCGCTGGATTAGAATGAGATCTGGAGAATCTCAGAATTGTCAATCTTAATCCGACTTCACATGTCAGCGGTCACAGTGTTATGGCTGATGGGGTAAGTAATAATTCTTCAACATTGGGTTTGTGTGTTTTTTTAGAGATAATGATCACATGACCTCAGTTTGGAAACTGGACCTTTTGATTCCACACGTGGCAGAAGTCAGTAAGACTATTTATTATACTATTTACTATCATAGATATTTGGAGGAAATCATTCACCGGAGAGATTTGGGTTTGTGTGAAAGTTTATTTTGCAAGCAGGATATTTCTGCCATATTTTTTTGCAAGGACTTAAGGAAGGAGAAGGCAGAAGTGTTCGCAACTAACGGCGCGTTTAAAGACAGGAATATGCGTCAGAGGTCTTCCCAGAGCGGTTCTCAAACTCCGTTTGGGTTTGTTGTCCTCTGGCTGTGAAGGTCACTGGGGTCACGCCTCTCGGGTTTCGTTTGACCTCGCCGCGTCACATGCAGGAACTAAGTGTTATTCTTGCACACTTAGATTTTTGTGCACATTAAACATCAAATTTGAGGAGAAGTCAACTCAATTTTTGTAGATAAGCTGAAAAACAAAGAAGCTAATTATCCGACTTCATTGTTTCTAAACTCAGAGTTAAAAGAAAGAATTTTTAAAAAAATCCACTCTGGCAGGTTTTTGTGAAAAGTTTCTCTAAAGGATCGTTTGCAGACGGAAGAGCGTGATTGAACTACAGACCACAATCAATCATCTGACACTTGCAGCAAACAGGACAGGACATTGTGTTCCCACAGCAGAACTTTTGGGTCAGAACCCCCCCGGGAGTCAAAACAACAGTCGGTACATCTGCACTCGGCTTCAAATGGACTTGGAACCTCCCCCTGAGATCTCAGTCCCCGCCCTCATCGGGATCAAAGCATGGATGTAAAACATCCACAGCTCTACTGGTGGCCATTGGAGTTTCCACAGACACTAATCAGCCATAACATTATAACCACCTTCTCATCATAGCGCAGATCCAAAACACTGTGGTGCTGCTCCGTGTGTTCTGAATCCTTTCTGTCGGAACCAGCAGGAACTTTTCTCAGCAGTTTGTGACACAGCAGCTCGTCTGTGGGAACACCTCAGCTTGACCTTCGCCCCCCCACACGAACCATCGAGTCCTGGACGTCCGTAGATCCTGGTGGTCCCCCCTCAGACCGCTCTGATAGGTTCTAACCTCTGCAGAACAGGAAGACCAAAGCAGACCTGCAGTTCTGGAGATGTTCTGAGCCAGTCCTCCATGACAGCACAATCTGGTCCTGGTCAGAGTCTCTCACATCCTGACCCCCGCTCCAAGTCTCCTGCTCCCAACATCAACGACAGCCCGCCCACCGACACGTAACCGTGGTAACCAGGTGGTCAAAGCTACTCTGACCTTGTCTGTCGGTGGTCATAATGTTATGGCTGATGGTTTCCGGGGCGGCACATGATGGTTGGCACCAGGTTTTGGGTTCAAATCTTTCTGCGGACCTAGAATCCGTCCAGGTTCTCCATCTTCCTCTCCCGGTCCATAAACACGTGATGAAGGTGAACCGGTCCTTCAGAATGTCTCATCAGTACAAACGGTTGTTTGTCCGTACGTGTCGGTGACCCCGCCCCAGCATAGGCCCCGCCCCCGTAACCCCGCTGAAGATTTTAGGGGGAGGTAGGGTTTGAGCCCAAAGGAGATTTTTGGTGGCGATCTGGATCCCCATCTGGATCCCCATCTGGATCCGACATTCTTCACCCCAGCAGAACCCGGGCCATTCCAAGAACTGAATGGGTGAAGGCAAAGAAGATACTTGGAGAAACGTTTTGCAGTGGCGCCATCATAAGATCGAAATCAGATTCTGATCCAGAACCGTTTAAGAGTCCAGCTCAAGAATGTTGTATTTAGTGGGGGACACCGAGATCAAAGCGGCGCTGATTCTGTTACTCCGATCCATCTCCCATGGATAATGGTCACATGATGAAGCTGAAACTATCATGGGCTTGTTGCCTTTAGGCGCCATGACATCATCGGAGGTCGTAACCTCTGAGAAAAGAAAAGAATTATTCATATCATCATCATCATCATCATCATCATCATCATCATCAGAACCGAAGTTTACTCTTACAGTCCCTCAGATTGTGACTCAAGTAAAAGACAGTATGATGACGATTCACCTTCATCTGTGTTTTAAACACTTCTGGGTCGGATCCTTGAATTTGAGGGAACTAGTCCTTTAAAAAGCGAAAGAATCGGATGTTTGTGGGTCGTCGTGGCGCCGAGAAGAAACCTTTGATGTTGGACCGGAGACTCAGCTGAGCTTTTGATGGAGTCGTGATGTTCTGAGGAAGGACACGGCCGGCGCCGGAGCCCAAACATGGCCGACTGTTTACTAGCGAACAGGATGACATCACACCTGCGACCAGAACCGGACTCTCCTGTTACTGAGATCCAGATCAGATCACAGCAAGCAGTTTGCAAATAAGCTCTGGGTCCAGAGACGGACAGTCAGCGCAGAGTCATCGGGTTCATGTTTTCTCAAACGCAGACGACCCGCCGCCGGGGTTCTGTTCTGGTCACGGCTCAAATCAGGACAGACGTTCATGAAGAGCAGCAGGAGGATTTATCCAAGTTCTGAAGGTTCAGATAATCACCGTCAAAGAAATGCCACTCCTCAAAGTCGGACTTCCCACCTGCAGCGACGTTAACCTGCAGTTCTGTGTGGTACCGGAACCGACCATTGGGTCGGAACATAAAACCACCTGAGCAAACACAACAGGTGATTCCTGAACGGGAATTTTATTTATTGAACCAGAAAAGTTTCTGCAACACAAACCAAGTCCTAAAAACCACCAGACTGCATTCAGAACCGGTTCCAGCTGGACTGGATCGACCCAGACCTGATCACCACCAGTCCTGTTGAACCACACCTTCACTTCAGTAGAACTTCTCCAGAAGCAGGAAGTCGGCTCCGAGGTCTCACCAGTAGCACACTATGCCAAAATCCACAGAGATCCATCGGTCTGGTAAGGGTTCTAAAGCTGTTTCTAAGGTTCTGGACTCCACGGGTCCACAGTGAGACACGTCATCTACACATGGAGAAGACCGGGAACAATGGAGAACCTTCACAGAAGTGGACCATCTTCCAGAATTCCACCAAGAACACGGAGAACGTTCATCCAGGAAAGTCACAGAAGATCCAGAGAGAAGATCCAAGAACCTTCAGGTCTCAGTAAGACGTGGAGAACCTCAGAACTTCTGGGAGAATCTCTGGACTGATGAGAAGAAAGTTGACCCGTTTGAAGACGGGGGTCCAGTCCCATCTGCTGGAAACCAAACACAACATTCCACCAGAAGAACATCAGACCCACGGTCCAACATGGAGGTGGAACGTTGAGGAGATGATCTGCTGCTTCAGAACCAGAACACTCGCCGTCATGGAGGCAACATGGATTCTATCATCACTAAGTAAGTCCAATTCTGAATCGATCGGAAGGAATAAAATGAAGGTTCTGGAGTGGTCTAGTCAGAGTCTGGACCTGAAGCCCGCAGAGATGCTGTGGTGGAACCTGAGAAGATCAGACCCGGTTCACCAACCCTCCAATTTGTCTGCACTGAAGCGGTTCTGGAGAGAACCGATTCCTCCACAGTGATGTCAGAGCCGGACCTCCAGCTATCAGGTGGGTTAGGTTCCAGAAGTCGCTGCTGAAGGAGGAAGAACCTGAGATGAAGTCCGAGGGGTTGAATACTTTTTCACACCGGTGAACAGAACCGTTTTTTCCTCTCATTACATCGACGCCTGATTCTGATTCTAAACGTGGGTTTTGTGTTCAATCGGGTTATTTCTAAATGCAGTTTGACGGCGGCCACGGACTCAGACGTCTGTTTCTGTCTGAGATCCACAGAACCAGACGGAACCGGAGGGGGGGGGTCCGATACTTTATCACAGCGCGGGATGCAAGGAAGTAGAACCTGTGGTGGAAGATGAAGCCTGTCAGCTGCAGCAGCCAGAGTAATAGATTACAGAACATGTGGTGCTTCTACGGTGCTGGTTCTGATCTCAGGAGCACCCGCAGTGGTCCACCACCATGGAGGGGATCTTCCCGTAGATGATCTGCTCCTTGCGGTTGAAGTACAGCATGTTGATGGGAGACATCTTCGTGGGCGTGCAGCAGGGCCCGGCGGTACCGCGAGGGTTGGCCTTGTTCACCAGGTGTGCATGCGGGTACTGCTGCAGGTGCATGAACTCACACTCCCCAGAGCAGTAGTTGGCCCGGTAGCGTTTGGGCGCGATTATCCAATCCCACCCGAACTCCTCAAAGTCGACGGTGAGCGGGTACCGGCAGCAGCGGGTCTCCGCCGAGTCCTCCTCGCAGTTCAGGCCCGATTCCCGCCGGAACCTCTTGGGGCTGTCGAGGATCTTCACCTCGATGAACGGTTGCTGCAAAGGAAATGAAAATGTTCTGAGCTGCAGCCAAAACAAAGATGGACTTGAGTTAGAGGGAGGATTTTAGCTGGATTGATTCTAGTCAGGCCCGGTTTAACTTCCTGACAGGCCCGTAATCTGGTTCCTCAGAGTTTCTGCTTCTGTTCTTTTTACAGTTCAGAATGTTTTAAGGTTTTAATACAAACATGGGTTTATGTCACGGACAAAGGTTGTGTTGTGGTCCTGCAGCTCCTCCTGGTGTACAGAGGTGGCATTAAAACCCCTCTGTGAACCAGGAGAGTCCTCCTGCTCCTGGTTCTGGTTCTGTTCATACTACACTTCTATCAAATGTGATCCAGTAATTATTAAAGACTTTCTGAGGAAAATTCATTCGTTGTTTTGTTTTACGGTGTTACTGAAAATTATGTAACAGCCGTTTTTTAATCTAAAATAAAACCAGGCAAGGAGAGAAATATCAGTACTTTTTGTGAATAGTAACAGATTACTCACATGTAGTAACAGATTACTCACATGTAGTAACAGATTACTCACACGTAGTAACATATTACTCAACTGTAGTAACAGATTACTCACACGTAGTAACAGATTACTCACAAATAGTAACCGATTACTCACATGTAGTAACAGATTACTCACACATAGAAAGAGATTACTCACACGTAGTTACAGATTACTCACATGTAGTAACAGATTAGTCACATGTAGTAACAGATTACTCACACGTAGTAACATATTACTCAACTGTAGTAACAGATTACTCACATGTAGTAACAGATTACTCACACGTAGTAACAGATTACTCACACGTAGTAACATATTACTCAACTGTAGTAACATATTACTCAACTGTAGTAACCGATTACTCACACATAGAAAGAGATTACTCACATGTAGTAACAGATTACTCACATGTAGTAACAGATTACTCATATGTAGTAACAGATTACTCACACATAGAAAGAGATTACTCACATGTAGTAACAGATTACTCACATTTAGAAACATATTACTCACACATAGTAACAGATTACTCACATGTAGTAACAGATTACTCACAAATAGTAACCGATTACTCACATGTAGTAACAGACTACTCACACATAGAAAGAGATTACTCACACGTAGTTACAGATTACTCACACATAGAAAGAGATTACTCACACGTAGTTACAGATTACTCACACATAGAAAGAGATTACTCACATGTAGTAACAGATTACACACACATAGTAACAGATTACTCACACGTAGTTACAGATTACTCACACAGAAAGAGATTACTCACATGTAGTAACAGATTACTCACACGTAGAAACGGGTATAATTGTACTGGCATTGAAATAAACTAGTTTAGGTCCTACCTTCATGGTGATGCAGTTACACCTGCTAGTTGAGGAACCATTTATTATCATTTATCGTGTAGGGATGAACTGTAATAACACATATTTACATATGCTGGTAAGACGCACTTCCCCCTTGAGGCCATTAATGCCACTGCGAGACCAAAGCATGATTCCTGAGTCAGCTAGGACTCACCAGACCTTCCTCTCCAGGCTCGGCCGAGGTCACGGCCAGATCTTCTCCTTTGGAATCGAAGGCGTTGATCTCGATGCCGTAGTTGGTCTCGGGTTGACGCAGCCACGTCTGCAGCAGAGACTTGATGTCCACGCTCTGCCAGGAGCTGGCGCCGGTGTCGGTGTTGATCTTCAGGGAGCGGACTCTGATCCGGGTGCTGTTGCCCTCCTTGCCGGGTTTGAGGCGGGAAATCTGCAGGAAGACGGAGGTGACCATGTCGGCCGGCCGCAGGTGAACCCACAGCTGAGCGCGCAGGATGTTCTTGGGCTGAATCTTCGGACTGAGGCTGAAGAGACAACAGGAGATCGGATTGGCTGGAAGAGATCAGAAAAATGTGAAATTATCTTTTTCACCAAAACAGATCAAACAGTTTTTTCTTTTTTTTTCAAGACTTCTTCTTCTTCTCCTTCATCTACTTTTTATTCGTAGAAAAGAAGTCGTTTTGTTAAAGATTAAGGGTCCGAGGATTGACCCCTGGAGGACACCACAGTTCAAAATAGCCACAGAGGAGGAGGCGTTAGCCGTGACTACTGATATTGACGCATGTGAAGACTTACTGAACAGAATTACGCAACTTGACCAAAAACGTTGAATCCGACTATTTTCCACGAAACAAAATTCATCAAATAAAATCATTTATACGAGTCTGATTTCTTTTATTGTTAGAAAACAAGCTTGATGAAAAAAAAATTCATTTATGATGATTTTATAGTATCTAATGTATCAAATTAATAAAACACCCCAAAGAAAAAATGCAAAGAAATATTTTTTTTCCATATTTTTTTAAAATTTTTTAATGAGGATAATAAAGTTTTTAGAAAAAGGTGAAAAAAAAAAAAAAAGAAGACGGATTTAGATGACACAACTTTTTCCATTTAAAATATTCTTGCATTAACGATATGCTAAAACCTTTTTTTGGCAACTCTGTATTTCATAATTGAGAAATGTTGTTTATTTGTTGTTTACATCACATTGCATTAAAAAAAAAAAAACATACTACAGATAAATATTGTTAAATATTTTTAAGGTAATTCGCCTTAAATAAAAAAAAAGGATCCCTGACTTTGTTACGGATGTGCGTCTTCTCTGTAGTTGTATTTTAGTTACCATTACTTTTAGACGTTTGAGTATCCGATAACATGTAAAGTTATTTTCTGTCTTTATATGACATTTAAATATCATATAAATATCATATAAATATCATATAAATGTCATATAAATGTCATATAAAGACATTAAAAATAGATTTCGTACGTCACAATCGGCTTTATTCAACATTTATTTAACATATATTACATTTTTGATTTGCAGGTATGTTTTTTATAAATGTTGTGAATTTAAATATGCGCAGAATATAATTTGACTTCTGACAATATTATACTTTACCTATTAAATTTAATAAGATTAGTAGAAGCATAAACTGACGACAGCTTGGAAATTCTCGGTTACCCAAAAAAAGGCGTTTGATGAAGTTTTCTCCTTCTTCACGTCCATTTCTGCTCAATATTTTCCTGTAAATCTCACAGATTTTGGATTTATTTTGGATTTTAAGAACCAAAATCTCCCCCATATCAAAATCTTTTGATTATTTTGTTTTGAGGCCATCGTCACACAAAAATGTTTACTGGCGATATTTTGATGGTTTTAGCTTTTACGTCATTTCCCTGGAGTTAAAGTCATTCTTATATCAGTTATTATTAGCTGGTGTTTTTCTAAGACTACGTCTCTTTCTTCCTTTCATTCTTCTTGTAGATCCTGGACTGTCTACTCTTCACGTGACGTGAAACACAAACTTTACGCACAGGTTTTACGCACGAACTTATGCGTCTCCTCCTCTTACGCACGTTTGTTCCGGAACACGCAACACGACAGAGGAAAGACCCAGTGGGTTATTTTAGCTTTAATTACGGCTGGTTGCCATGGTGATGATGGTCTCCATCGTGGCCTGCTCCTCGTCCTCCACCCGCGGGTCGTACTGGTCCAGGAGCTGCGTCAGAGGAGGCGCTTTGGGCAGCAGCTGGCGGATCATGTCCCGGCTGATGTTGGGAGCCTGATCCAGCCGCAGGATGCTGAGGATCTGGGACTTGATGATGTGGAGCCGCATCTGCTTGCTGTGCTCCCGGAAGTCACAGGCTGAGCACTGCTCTCCGCTGTCCACCAGCAGCCTGGAGGTCTGGTTCAGGTCCACCAGCAGCCTGGAGGTCTGGTTCAGGTCCACCAGCAGCCTGGAGGTCTGGTTCGGGTCCGACAGCAGCCTGGAGGTCTGGTTCGGGTCCACCATCAGCCTGGAGGTCTGGTTCAGGTCCATGGAGAAGCCTGCGAAGAGGAGGACGCTCAGGCTGAGGAAGAGGAGCATCCTGGACTGGAGGGGAGGTCGGAGCGGAGGGGCTGTCTGATATAAGTGTGTACCCAGATGTTCGTGACGTCATCGCTGGCTACCAGGAGGCTCCGTTCTTTTAACCAGAGGGGATTTTTAAAGAGGCAGCAGAACTTGAGGAGGAGGAAGGAGACTTCCTGGCAGGTTCGGATCCGTCTTCATTCCACACGTGATCAAATAAGGTTGAAG
The DNA here is from genome assembly GCA_037951165.1 of Lophius americanus. Classification (NCBI taxonomy): domain Eukaryota; kingdom Metazoa; phylum Chordata; class Actinopteri; order Lophiiformes; family Lophiidae; genus Lophius; species Lophius americanus. Next base: position 719,163 of record JBBDHG010000186.1, read on the forward strand.
GTTCTTTCGGATTTTGATGGTTTGTCATTATTTTGAAGGTTATTTGTCAAAGAATAAACATGAAATGAGTCCAGCTGTATTTTACTGAATGACTCTTCAGAAGTCTGTGTGGAGTTCAAGTCCAGCAGAAACAGGAGATGTGAGACACGACCCGGGTTTCACACGCCAGGAGGACATGCAGTTGGTTGGTGTGACAGAGGAGGATGGAGACGACAGGGTGAGATGGAAACAGATGATCCGCTGTAAGATTTATATAATACTAATAATATATAATAATATATAATACTAATAATATGTAATATATAATAATAATAATATAATACTACTAATAATAATAATATAATACTAATAATATATAATAATAATAATAATAATAATAATATATAATATAATAATAATAATAATACTAATAATATATAATAATAATAATAATACTAATAATATATAATATATAATATATAATAATAATAATATAATACTAATAATATATAATAATAATAATAATAATATATAATATAATAATAATAATAATAATAATAATATATAATAATAATAATAATAATAATAATATATAATATATAATATATAATAATATATAATACTAATAATATATAATATATAATAATAATAATATATAATAATAATAATAATAATATAATAATAATAATATATAATAATAATAATAATAATAATAATAATAATAATATAATAATATAGGCGATATATTATTGTTATTTTGCAGCATCTACAATAAAATCCTATGATGTTTTTTTGGGGCCGGGCTGAACAGAGACGCTGAAGTGGAAGGTGCAGGAGACAAGCAGTTACAGAGTATCTGAGATATAAGGTTTTTTTTTAGTCTTTTTTTGTGGGGGTGGGGTGGGGAGGAGGCCTGTTCACAGGAGAGGAACAGGAAATGACACCACAGGCATTCTCAGTATAATCTGGTAAATAAAGTTAAAATAAATTTTTGTTTTTACAATGTAAATATTTAAGAATAATCTGTGTTTCTATTGAAATTTCTGTGAACTTTTTTTTCTGCACTAATATTTTCTGATTTATATCTTTATTTTATATTTATGTCATATATTATGATTTTGTTTGAATATGTGACAGACTGACTTTTAAGTGGATTTTTCACAGTAAAATTCTGACACTATTTATTTTTTTTACAGTGTATTTATTTAGGGAAAATCCATAAAAAGAAGCTCAACTAAATTTTTAATCAAACTTCCTTTAAATATATAAATTTTTAATTTATTCAACATTAGGATTCGTTTCCTTTTCTTTCTTTTAACTTTATTTTTATTACAGTTTCATAATGCATGAAAATCTGTTTAATTGTTTTATTTAGCTGCAAAACCTTTAAAGAATACTTCAAAGAAGTTTTTTTGTTTCTGAACTCCGGAGGGTCATGTGACTTTAATCCTCTCAGTTTCTTTAGCTGTGTAATAATGCATGAAAATTATTTAAAGATATAAATATTTTTTGCATTAATCTAAATAGTTATTTTATAAATAATGAGAGATTCTTGCTCGGCAGTAATTTTGACTGTATTTAATCTTTCTTTTTTTTATAAGTGTAATAATGTAGAAAAACTTTGTTTTTGGACTGAAACCCCTTTAATAAAAGATTCTGTAAATGTATTCTTCTTGATCTGGTTTTAAATCTGGACATTTTTCTTTAATTTTATGCTTTTGTTTTAATTCTGTTCTGTTTTTATTTTTACATTAGCACTACAAATCCCAGCATGCATCTCTGTGAGTATTTTATACTTCTGTGGACTGTGGACTCTTGACTTCTGAACACGGACACGCCTTCCTTCATGAAGACCTTCTCAGCGTTTCCACCTCCTACTACTTTTCCCAACAGGAAGTAGATCCTCCTTTTAGAGGGACGGATCTGGTGGGACAGAAGCTCCTCCCACTAACCAGCAGCAGGAAACAGGTTCAACCGCCTGTTCGTCAGGCACCAACCCTCAATGAACCTGGTGGGAGTTCAGGGCGACGCTGGAAAACAGGAGAGAAGGTAGAAAAAGAAAAACAATCTTTTCTTTTATTCTTTTATTCTGCTCAGAAGTTTAAATGTTTAAAAATGTTTATTAGATTCATAGTTTTCTGCTTCATTTCATTTTCTGATCTTGTCTCAGTGGAGGATTTTACAAACTGGACCTTCTTCACTTGATTGTTTTTAGTGAATCAGAAGTTTGCAGGTGATGTTTGAGGGGAAACCAACTTCTGACAGGTGAGGTTTTTTTTCTGTCGCCATGGAAACCCTCATCCTGCTGCAAAGCTGTTAAAATGGGAACCCAGGAGTCGAGATGTTGGTCCTGCTCCGCCAGGGAGGAGGACACCGGCACCCACAGACGAGGAGGAGGTGAAGGCGAGGCGTTCCTCAAGGACAGGAAGGAGACTCAGAACCGACCGGCCCACACCGCTCCTCCCGTCGGGTCTCTGATTCTGGGTTTCGCTCAGAAGATGTCGGAGGATGTCGTTGCTCAGGCGCTGCTGCTCTGCTGGGAGGAGAAGATCCGATACGGAGAGTTTCCCTTCATCGACACGGAGAGCCAACACCTGGTAGAAGACGCTTGATACCTGCAGAAGGTTCTGGACTCAACCTGGACCAACGTCTGGTCCAGAACAAACTGTCACAAACTGATCCCAACGTCTTTCTCGGACTTTTCCATCACACGTGATTCTGTGCTGGAACTTTAATTGAACTTTCTCAGATAAAGTTTTCTGTCTGAGAAATAAACACGACTCAGACGGATGTACGACTTTTTTATTTTTACAAATTTACCTTTTAGATATCAACCTTCTAAAAGTCGGTACAAATCTACAAGATGTGCATTTTGTTTATTAGCACAAGCAAAGATTCCCTGCTGTTAGCATGGATAGCTTCTACGTTTGTTTCAGAGTAAAAGCGTCACTTCTCGTAAATTTGTTTCTACAAATTGGAATTTTGATTTCAAAAACGTAAAAGTTTGGCCTCCGATAAAGTTGTTTGACATCTTAGTGCATTTCTGTTCAACTACACCTTTAAACCTCAAAACAAATTAACCAAATTCTTAAGAAATAAATAAATAAAAACAAGACAGAACAAATTTACAAGATCTGAAAGACTTCCTGTCTTAGATCAGAGCCTCTCTGACGAGTTTACACCGTATAAAGTTATTTCAGGGTCGGTTAAAGTAAATTTGTTTCACCTTCGGTAAACTATTTTACATCGTATTTATTTGTATTGAACCACGTTTGTAATAAAACTTTAACTTTCTTCGTTAAAGTTTTCCGCCACAGAAATAAAGACAAATGCGGCGGATGTACGGCCGCCCGGAGGTTGTTCTTAAATAAAACATTTTTACAAATATACTTGTTAGATATCAACATTCTAGAAATTCAATACAAATCTACAAGATGTGAATTTTGTTTTTGCTTAGAACGGGGCATTTTGACTTAAGTGGACTTTGTACATTTGTTTCAGAGTAAAAGCGTCACATCCTGTAGATTTGTATTTACGTTTTAATTTAATTTAATTTGGATTTCAAAAACGTAAATGTTCCTGTAAAGTTGTTTCACATCTAAGTGCACTTATTATTCAACTTGTCTTCTCGAGAGGTAAATTTGTTTGTCCTTCAGCGAACTGTTTTATTATATTTATTTGTATTGAATCACGTTTGTAATCAAACTTTCACATTCCAAAGTTTTCTGTCTTCAAAATAAAGATAACTCAGGCTGATGTGCAACTAAACATGTTGTCAATCAACATTTATTTAAAATCAACACAAATCTACAAGACGTGAAACTTTAATCACGAACAAACACGTGTCGTCAGTAAATACCTTCTTTCTCAGACTTACAGTTTTTGAATTTATTTCAGGGGTAGAAAAAAAAGTATCTTTTGAATTTGTTGTAATTTTGTTTTTAAAAGTGTCATTTTTACATTTAGTAAAAGTGTTTCAGATTGTGTAAATATGTAATAAAGTTCAGTATCACTGCACGATAAAAAAGCAAATTAAATTTACAAATTCAGAAAATAAAGAGTTTAAAACAAAGAAAAAGACGAGTGTATCAGAAATATACAGGATGTGAAACACTTTTATCGAGGATAAAAAAACAAATGGGGAAACTCTAAATCTGTCATAAGTAATGAACAAAGTACCTGTTCTATGTATTTTTAAGTTGAATTCACAGGAAGTGTTTCACGTTGTGTTCATTTGTTTTTGCGTTTGAAATGTTGTTTTTGTCCGTCTTTTATTTTCGGTGTAGGTGTGGCACATCTCTCTGTGAAGATCTTCTCCGCCACCTTAAACTGTAAAAGGAAAAACAAAGTCACAAAAGTGAAAAATAAATTTACAAAAATGTGCCAGTCTCTTAGGAAGCGTAAGTACTATATACCGATAGCCATAACATTACGACCACTCGCTTCATACTCTGACCCCATTGCTACAATAGAACTTTTGTGGGACCAGATAATTCAGACGAAACCGCCTATAATTAAATTAATAGTTAAAATACATTATTTGACAGAAGTGTAAAGAAACGTACGTTTGAATAAAAGTTTGATGGAGCCCAATCTGGATTCCTTTGATAAGATCTGAGAGGAGGGAGTTCAAACATAAGGAGTATAAAGCTTGAGCAGTTTTATAATAATTATATTAATATAAAAATATCTCTTGCATTTAAACGCCCTGATTTGATGTTTTCTATTACATTTAAATATCATAAATAATAGTTTTTATTGTGAAGACTTTGGGACCATTCTGGTCCAGAACGCTGGTTGGACCGGACCACCTCCTCCCTCCACCTCTTTATAGTGGAGGCAGCAACTCTGGACAGGAAGTGGTGGAGTCGGAGGTTTGGTCAATATTTACATGCCGGCCGCGACGGAGACTTTGGTCACATAAAGACCAACAGACATCAGAACCGATCAATGTTTGATTCTCCTTCTGTGCCGGGTTCTGATCGGAGAACTTCTGCAGAGGTCTGATCGGATTCTGTTTGGTCCATTTGTTGCAGGCTGAGAAACAGGAACTACTTTGGAGTCGCTCGTCGCTCCAAGAAAATTTTACAAGTGTTGGAATCGGCGCCGGTTCAGACGGGCTTCAGAGTCCGATCACATGTTCCTCTCTCCAGCTCCAGCCTCAGATAAAATGTTATTGAGATAGCTTTTCGGTTGTTCTGCTTAAAAGCCTGAGGGGGCGGGTCCATAGAGGCTGAGGAGGCGGGTCCTCAAGCAAAAATGTTACTTAGTTAAAATAAAACTTTCACCAAATCTGATTTTTTATATTTGCGTCGGAGAAAGAAAATCAATCCGTGAAATTCAAAGGGCAGCGAGGTGAAAGGAACTCTGTGTGAAGTGGAGCGCAGAGGAGGACAGACTCCACCCTCCTCTTCTGGAGGCGGGATCTACTAGATCCTTGAAATGGATTTCAATCCGCTTCTTTTTTTTGATAAAGATCCGTTATTGACCAAAACGCAGGAAGTGATGCTCCAATGGAGGACGTCCTCCCCGACCAATCAGCAGCCAGATCACAAGACTGACACGGAGTTGGTCCAATGAGAATTCCCACTTTTCCTCTTCAATACGCCGCCACTGTGATGCGCTAGAGGACGCGTGGTGCTGAAGGAGAGACTGATTCACTCCTTGTCTAAATAGTTTTAATTTGTTCCACTTTAGTAGCTAGCTTAGCTGTTAGCTACAAAAGTCTGAGAAGCTAATCAACATGGGTGGAGTCCGATCCACTCCACCTGTCATCACCTCCAGTCTCTCTCGTCCACAGACACTCACAGGGCGCCGATCCCATGACCTCCTCCGGTTCTTGACGGCGGAGGTAAATATTTGGTCTGAGTTTACCTGTAGCCTCGAACGCTCCGGTGGAGCCGCACCCTCACACACCTGTCACTCTAACGGACACCGCCGCTACGCCCAGAGCTTCTGGCCGCGGGTCCGACCAGGAGGTTCCTGACAATCCGGTCCCAGAGGAGCGTCTCTGCCTGCAGGGCGTCACTCAGGGCGAATAAACCCGCATGGATAATTAGAGTTTATAAGAAAACAGTGAAACATTTCATTTATTCACCTTTAATAAACGGAAGAATTCAAGCGTCAGAAGTTTTAGGTGTCATTTTTTGTTTCATGGATGGTTAATGTTAAGAAGAAAGGCATTGATAAATAGATTTAAAGCCGGTTTAATTTAATCTGATGATTAAATTCTGGCCCTTAAAGGTAAATAAATTAAAGATGGAGGATTTATGGCTTTTATTCCAATTTGTCTCAACTTTACGATATTTTCCTTTTCACTCCAAACTACAAAAACTAACGAGAGTTTTGTGTTCGATGAAGATCTCCTGATGATTTTATTCCCCAATTAATCTTAATTGAAAAAAAAGTTAACGTTGAATTTGTTGGAAATGTTAACATGTAATAAAAATCCAGCAAAAATGTAAAAATGACATCGTCCAAACTTTGATTCTCCAAACAGTTTTTATTCATAATCTTTCACTTGACAGCGTAATAAAACAGTTTTGTAGTTTTACAGAACGCTTTCTGACGTTGACTGGATCCGGTTACAGGAAGTAGCTGAGGGTCAGAGGAGGCGGGTCCATCAGGAACGTCCACTTCCTGCAGGAAGACAAAAATCAATGTATCTGTTGTGGCAGGAATAAGTTCTAATTCACTCTGTCTGCTGTGGGACCGCAGATGGAGAAGAAGAGAGAAGAGAGAAGAAGAGAAGAAGAGAAGAAGGTCAGAAGGAGGTGATGGAGAAGGACAGAGAACCTGAGGAGACCCCTAGAGGGAACAGTCCTGGTGCCCTGCTCTCCGCTCTTTCCTGCGTTACCTCCATGAGGTCTTGCCTGATGTGGTTCTGGAGAACATCTCTTACCTCCTGGTTCCGGTCCAGTCCAACAGACCTTGTCATTTTCTATCTTTATTTGCTGTTTTGTTGTTTTTGTCTGTTTTGTAAATGACTTATACAAAAACTTTCTATAAAAACGAGAAAACTCTGAATACTGAAAAGTTTGGTGAGAATGTTGTGGGCGTGGTTTGATGACATTTGATTGACAGTAAACAAGGAACTCACCAACGGAATGTTGTGCCTCACCTGTCTCTAACAGTGTCCTCTTCCGTGTCCACGCCCCCCCCCATGGCCACGCCCATGCTCTTGGCCATGACCTTGCTTATTCTTGCGTCGGTGTCTACGCTTTTTCTGACCGTCGCAGTGACCGCCCCCTCCGTCACTGCTGCTCCCGTCACTTTCACCACTGCTGCCACAAGGGCTTCCATCGTTGCTCCGACGACGACCTTTGGGGCTTCCATCGTTGCTCCGACGACGACCTTTGGGGCTTCCGCTGTTCTGACGACGACCTTTGGGGCTTCCGCTGTTCTGACGACGACATTTGGGGCTTCCGCTGTTCTGACGACGACCTTTGGGGCTTCCGCTGTTCTGACGACGACCTTTGGGGCTTCCGCTGTTCTGACGACGACCTTTGGGGCTTCCGCTGTTCTGACGACGATCTTTGGGGCTTCCGCTTTTCTGACGACGATCTTTGGGGCTTCCGCTTTTGCGACGACAACCTGTAGGGCTTCCGCTGTGGCTCCGGCGGCCACGTTGGGGGCTTCCCTTATGATCGGGGCTGCCTCTTCTTTGGCAGGACTCATCGTTGTCAGGGCTGTCCCTGTCCTTGTGTCGACCCTTGGAATCGGCCTTCCTCTGGTCCCCTCCATGACAGTCCTGGTCCCCCTGGTAGGGGCCCACGTCGTGGCCAGAGGCCTTTTTATCTGCTGGGGCAAAAACCAGATTTCTTTGAGCGGAGCAGGTATTACTGCTGAATAAAAGTAGGAGATACTGGTTTCAGTCCAGAGGCTGGAAGTTTATTTCATTTCATTGGTCTTAGTCGTTGTTTTCATGCAGAAGGACACAAATCTGAATTTCTCACTACAACCAAAGGCGTCCCACAGGGTTGCATTCTGGGACCTATCTTATTCTCTTTTTTTTTATATATTATAAATGATTTGGGGGGCAAAGATATGAAAACCAAAACCCACTTCTACGCTGATGACACCAAGGTTTACGCGAAGGCTCCCATCGTCGCTCCGGAAGTGCAGGAGGTTCAGCCAGCGGTAAACAAGGTGTTTTATACCTGCCCAAAACTCTTAACCACCATCGCGCCTACTGACTTCAGTTGTTGCCGTGGCAACGCGTACACAACGCTCAGAACGCCAGGAGGGTCTGCTTCAGACTTTTCTTCAGCAGGTATGAAACACCTTGTTTCTGCAGCTTTGGGTTCTGTGCATGTTTGGGTCACTCTTCGGTTTATTTGTCGTTTTCACAGCGTTGGTTAAAGTTTCATTCTCAGTCACATGACTGCATGACCCGGACGTTAAGCGTAGCTACCGAGTCTATTCAAAACATTATGACACGTTGGAGTTTAGTTACTGTTTTATTTACTAAATGACGCGATAAACAAATGCGTCCGGGAATGCTTCAGGGTTGGGTGTCCTCCGTAAACACTTCTGTTGTGTTGTGGCTTTTGCAGATGTGTTTTCTTAAAGCGTTTTCTAAAGTCTAAAAATAAAACTAAATGAATAAAAGATGAGGCGTGACCTGGAGACACGCCCCCTGAAGGAGTTCCATACCTGAATGGCTGCCAAACATTCTGTCCCGCCGTCGGTGTTTGTCTCTGCGATGACGAAGACTCTTTGATGATGCGGCGCTAAACAAAAGAGGACAGGGAAGGATCCGCGTTCATTTCAGCCGAACTGGTTTGACCTGAAAACACTTTCCCCTCAAATGACACTGGATTAAAGATAAATAAATACAAACAACAAGCCGATAAGTCGTGTTATTCTTTGTATTTCTATCATCTATTTGTTTTTTGAAGATCAAACATTTACAGTTTTAAAAATGAAACCTGATATTTTCTTTTCTTCAGCATCTAAATTAACTCTTTGAGATAAAAAAAAACTTCTGGCTTTCAATCAAACAGGAAGTGGATTCCTTTAGTCGCAGGAAACGACACGTTTTAAATAAAGTACAAAATAGGAGCGATAATCATGCGAGTCGACTTAAAGCTGCGTGAGGATGAGGAGCGTACTTACGTGAAGGATGCGTGTCGACGAATGAAGCTCCGCTCCGAAGATGCTGATCATAAATAAACGCCGCCCGCATTCCTTTGCCCGTCGTCAGAGGAGGGGGGTGGAGACGAGGTGTGACATCCAGTCTGTCAGGAAATGTTGTCGCGCTCCTAAAACGGTGACATCGTTTTAATCTTACAGAACTTTTAAACTTTTCTACGGAGGCCGATAACGACCTTAGTGACCTTCATTATTTCCGGGCCGTCACGTCGCGATGACGAGATAATTCACGCGTCATCGCGAGAAAACAAGCGACTTTTTCTTGGTCGAGTTCATTCCATCGTTATCGTGAGAAAAACAGACGCCTGTATTGCCGTTGCCATGGCGACCCGGATCACATGACCCAGGGTTTTATTCCACCTGCTTCAGAACTCTGTCGTCCACCGATGGAAAACTGAAGATATTGACAGCCGGTGTCGCGCCGACCAAAGAAGGGCCCGAAAAAGCAATTCCTGAAACCTTGAGTGAAACAGAATCTGGTTTGTTTATCAATAAACCGAAACTCCTTTTTCCAATTTTCCTATCAACCTATGAAGATGTATTTGCTGTCAAAGGCCCCGCCCCTTTCTTCAGGCAGACTACCCTTGTGTGGGCGGAGTAAGGAAACAGATTTGTGTCTTTAAGAACAGACTTTATTGAAGAACAAAGACGTTCTGGCTGCTAAGAAGGGATTTCCAGATATCCCTCTCCTCGGCAACACTCTCCAGCTCATCCTGGGGATCCCGTGGCGTTCTCAGTCTAGACGAGAAACGTCGTCCCTCCAGCAGGTTCTGGGTCTGCTCCGGGTTCTTCTCCCAGTCTGACTCTGCTGAAGATCCTCCAACGGGAGGCGTCCCGGTTAGACGCCCGGACCTCCTCAACTGCCTCCTTTCGACCTGAAGGAGCAGCGTTTCTACTCCGAGCTCCGTCCGAATGTCTGAGCTCCGCTCCTTACCTCTAAGGCCCCGCCCCCCTAATAAGGAGTTCATCTCAGCCGCTTGTGTCTTTGACCTCATTCTCTCTGTCTCCACCCAGATATCATGACTACAGGCGAGGGTTGGTGCGTAGATGAACCGCTAGACTGAAAGCTTTGTTTACCACCTCACCACAACAGACCAATACAACCTGGGCCGGACTTATGCATGGGCTACCAGGGGCCCCTTTCTAGCCCGGGCTACAGAGGGGCCCGAAATGAATCCAAGTGTATGAATAAATGGGGATACGTCATTGGTCCTGGTTGGAGTAGTTGTAGCTTATTATTTTTGGTGTAGGTGGGGCCCGAACAATGACTCAAGCCCAGGGGCCCCCACCCCCCTAAGTCCGGCCCTGGATACAACGCCATCATTACTGCTGATGATGCACCAAACCACCGATCCGTCTCCCGGCCCAATGTCTCATCGCTCCAGAACAAGAAACTAAGAGACCAGAACTCCTTTGTATGAGGCAGCCGCTTACCCCCCACCTGAAGGGGGACAGTCCACCGAACCATGACCTCAGATTTGTCGGACACTGAAAATGTGTCCGACTTTGTTCCGAACATACGGACACAACTCTCACTTAGGTTATACAGAGACCGGACGGCCCGTATTAATGGCCCCGGTACCCCGGTACCCCCTACTCCAGAGGGACCCCCCACAGGACTCCCCCAGGGGACACGGTTAGAATCTTTCGACAGATCCATGAACCTCATGTAGAGTGGATCTGATTCCCATGAACCCACAAGCAGGTTCAGAAGAGTACAAGGTTGGTCCAACGTTCCAGAACCAGGACAGAATCCACATCGATTCTTCTTGACGGTCCATTTAAAGAATTAAAACAAAAATACGACTATGGATATTATTATTTGTTTTTAAATGTTTGGTTGATAATGACGATTATATATAAAATGAATTATTGTAATAAAAAAATATCATAAACAATATAAATCTATTATAAGTGAACAAAACAAATACGGTTGGAGTGTATGTGTTTTTATATTTATATATTTTATAGGTTATGTTTAATATTTAAGGTTATGTCATTTAATTGTTGTTTGTTACTATAAACATACATTTGAGGTTGAAGTAACTTAAATTGAAGGAAGTTAGTTTGTTATTATTTTTTTTCATAAAACATTTATCTTTCGCATGGGAGGGGAGGGGGCGGAGTCTAATCTGTTCAAAACGGCTCCCAATTGAAGTTTTTTATTTATATCGTCCTCTGTCAAAATGTTCCTGTTTTACTTAATATAACTTTTTTTCTTTGTTGTTGTTGTTGTTATTATTTTTTGCTTATTTTGTTTGTTTTTTTAAATACTTTTTTTTTAATACAACAAAGAAAGAAACAAGAAAGAAAGAAAGAAAGAGTTTCAGTATTTACGTGCAGCAACTGAAGGCAACCACTTAGAGCGATGACGTAGCACTTTGCCACCAGGGGGCGCGATGACATCATCAGGTATAGAGGATGTGGTTGCGGGAGGAAATTCTTGGTTTATGCTAAAACTACATTCAGCTGAAGATGAGTTCGTGCCTGCGGTCCTCTGAGACGGTTTCGTCGTGTCACGTGTTCTGTACGTGACGTTTGCGGTGAAGTTGGAGATGAAGGAGGCGTTTGGAGGAGGAGCAGGTGTGAGGCCGTGACGTCAGAGCGTTGTTGTTCAGTCAAGTCGGTAGAAGTGATTCGGTTACACTGGCTCCGATCTAACGGGAAAAGTCCAAGGACCGAAACTGAGTCCATTTGAGCAAGAAAATCAGGGTGAGAGAGCGCGCGCAGAGAGTGACGTCACCAGGCGACGTCTCCAAGTAAGTTAAATGTTTTCAGAATATGTGCTTCATAATTTGTACTTTTGGTGCTTTTATTTCTTGACTTACCTGTAAATTATAACATGTATGTTATTTTAAAGGTTTCTGTAAGCATTCCGCTCTTTTCATTAATAAAGATCTATTATTATTATTGTTATTATCATTATTAATATCATACTAATACTTTTTACAGACAAGAACTATTCATTCCATAAGTTTGCAGCCAGTCGTTGAATGTTATTATCTAAAAAGTAGTTTATGAATATTAAGATAATCAGTTTAATATCATATTAAAATTAGAGAAGAAATAAATGTTAATTTTAAAGAATCCAACAAAGAAATGTTTTATTTATAGCAGAACACTCTTTTTATTTTAATGTTAAAATACACACAAGAACCCTGATGTACATTATGACAGCTTCTATTTCACATTAATCTGCACCAATCAGCCATAACATTAGAACCACTGACCGCTGACATGGTGATCAGTCAGTGTGTGTGTGTGTGTGTGTGTGTGCGTGTGTGTGTGTGTGTGTGTGTGCGTGTGTGTGTGTGTGTGTGTGTGTCTGGGGGGGGGTTATTAGGAACTATAAGAACCTTTTGTCCTGAAACTGATGTTGGATCTGAGAGACTTTGACAAGGACCGGATTGTGATGACTAGCCGACCGAGCCAGAACATCTCCAGAACTGCAGGTCTTGTTGGTAGTTCCTGGTCACCAAAGGGTTAGAACCTAATGTTCATCTAATGTTGTTCTCCTACTTCCCTATATCTCAATCCCGTCCAGAACCAGTGTGATCTGGACAAACAGATGCACACCTTCAGAGTCCGGGCGAGGACGGCGCCCCGCTACTAGGCGACACAATGTAAAGGCGGGTGGTTGTAATGTTATGGTTGGTGGTGGTTTCAGAGTGGACTGATGCTGATGGAGCCCAATGAAGCGGAGGCGCGGTGGATGTGGTGGAGATCAGGGAACACCTGCGGGCCTCAGCAGGAAGGATGAGGTGGAGGTCGGAGGTGAGCATGTGGAGATCATCGGACCAGGGAGGAAAGGAGGAAGAGGAGGAGGAGCAGGTGGAGGTTCTGCTGCGAGGCAAAGCACCCTGGGGCTTCACCCTGAGGGGAGGCAGCGAGCACCGAGAGCCTCTGGTCATCACCAAGGTGAGGAGATCCTTTTGGATCCGTATCCAAACTGACGTAATGATCCGGACCTTGATCCAGATCTGGGCCGGGTCGGGTGGAGAGTGAGCTCCGCCTCCCCGGTTTTTTATTATTTATTATCATATTAGTGAAACGTTCCGAACCGTCCGATCTCACCATGTTGAAGAACCGGATCTAGACCCACATCCATACCTTCATGGTCTCCTTACAGACGAGATCCACCTGAAAACCCAATAATAAATCAAAGGTTCTGAACGTTTGACGGGCCTCAACTGTCATCCGGTCTGAGCTGGAACCCATCACAGTCTCTGTCGGTGGGGTCCATCCTGCAGCAGAACATTCTGTGTCTGCTGCTGGTGCTGGCGCTGGTTCTGGTGTGAACCGGCCCTGCCGACCTCGGGTTACACCTTAATATTTAACCGAGGGCTCGGGTTGCCGGTTCCAGACAGGGGCCCGAATGGAACCTTTAGATAGGCCCAAGAAATGCTTCTAAAATCACCATACGGGTCTAAACTGAGACCCGGCAGAACACCCTACCTGTGAAAACTGGTGGTACCCAAAAAGAACCTGGTGCTAGTGCCAGTTTGTAGTTGGTTCAACTCAGGCACCTCCTAAGAATCTGATTGGTTTTCCACTGGCAAGGAGCCAAGTCAGAGCCACGCCGTTACGTAACTGTATGACGTAAACGGTTCTTGGCTCTAGACCCGCAAAGAGTTGGTGCTTGTCTGGCCCCAGTTCTGAGAGCCAGGAGCTGGTGCTTAGTCAGGCTCTGGCTCCGAACTTTCCCTGGAACCGGTTTGGTGGAAAGCGGGTTTGATGAGAGGCCAATCACAAACCACTTCCTGTTTGTATCGGACCTGAGCTCAGACTCTGATGAAGGTCAGTTAGCATCTTTGTGAGGATGAGGAGGAGTCGACCTGCACTGGACTTTTCAACTGTTGGTCTTCAACATCGGGACAATTGAGTTTGTTTGTTTGTTTGTTTGTTTACTTGTTTGTTTTTTACCAGACGGACGGGTAAAGGAATAAGAACACATGAACCGTTTATATGCTGTGGCGACCTCTAGAGGGAACGCCTGAAGAAGAGGGGGAGGAAGATTTTAGGAATCATGCAGGGAAACTAATATTTAAAGAAACAGAAACATCGAGGATCTTCACCTGCAGTTCTCCAGTGCACCACCAGGAGTAAGAATGACAACGTTTGAGAAACATTTCATGAGAGAATGGCTAACTAAGCTAACTAGCATCAGCTCTGCCAAGCGGGACTCATCAGGTGACCCCCATCAGGTGACTTACTGCCAGGTGACCCCCATCAGGTGACTTACTGCCAGGTGACCCCCATCAGGTGACTTACTGCCAGGTGACCCCCATCAGGTGACCTCCCATCAGGTGACTTTCTCTGAGGTGACCTACCATCAGGTGACCCCCATCAGGTGACTTACTCTCAGGTGATCGCCAATCATGTGACTTACTGTCAGGTGACCCCACAATCAGGTGACCCCCCGTCGGGTCACTTCCTGTCAGGGGACCTCCAGGTGATTTGGTTGTGATGTGTGTTCAGGTGGAGGAGGGCGGAGTGGCGGCGGCGGCGGCGGTTTGCCTGCAGGCCGGTGATGAGCTGGTAAGCGTGAACGCAGTTCCCCTTAGCGGCTCCCGTCTGGAGGTCATCTCTCTGGTGAAGAGCTCCCAGAAGACCCTGACCCTGGTGGTCCGAAGGTACCGTCAGCGCCAAAAAAAGATCCGAAATAACTTTTTGTCCTACTAAACATTTATTCATTCAATATTATCGTTATAATTATCGTTATAATTTTCATATTACAATATTTTATGGCGTATTTTGATATTTAATATTGCGTTTATAGCAATAAATTGCAATATTTTGTGGCGTTGATTCACGTCTCTTTACTACGATGTTTACTGTTGCATTACGATTTATCGCATTCTTCTCCGATTTTGTGAAATGTTGAGATATTTATGTAATTTTTTTTACATTTATAAATATATATAAATATATATATATGTACTTACTGTGTATTCATATATATACACAGTATGTGTATATATATAAAAGCATCAATAAAAAATAAAATAACAGAATAACATTTTGAGCAAAAAGCAGCAATGAAAATAAAAGTTCGTTTTTAAAAGTCTCAGTCGTCTGTGGAGCCCTCAGATGGTCGGGGAGGGCATTCCAGGGTGGAGTGTGTAGAATAGAGGGGTGGTGTCGAGGTCAGTGGGGTGAAGTTACTTTGTCTCTGTATGAATTGTAGAATCACGATGACAAATTAAGAACAAACAAAGGTTCTGTCCTGACCCGAAATGTTTAATTTAAGCTCATATGTTTCTGAGTCCGACTCTGAGCGGGTCAGAACCTCACTGTTAGTGTTTCTTATCCAGACGTTTGGCCCGGTGGCGCCACCTAGTGACTGACCTCCACTGATGGAGACGAAGAACTCGGACCAATCTGAGTCGGTAAAAGTCCGGTTTACCAGCATTGGGAGGTCAGAGTTCAGAGGTCAAAGGTCACCGCCACAGTGAATGTAGAAATAATGATCCTCCTCCTCGCCATCGTGTCCTAAACGTCCCAAATCCTGTTTCTTGGTGAGTGATGAAGACGGGGGTCAGCCGCAGGCCCCCCGCTGCTCGTTTGCCCCCGCCAGAGGAAAAACAAAGCAGGTATTGTGGAGGCGGAGCTCAGACCCGAAGGGGCGACTCCCCTCCCCCCTGTCAGAGGGGTCCAGGTGAACCACCACGGGTTTCTGGGAATATAATCTCATATTATATAATATATTCATAATTCTGTCTTTGTTTGTAGAAAATCTTTTCTAATCTTTAGTCATAATTATACCTAGTTATTTAAATTATAAATTAAATGTATTATTATTATTATTATTATTCATATTATACCTTTAATTTAAGGTTTTTTTCTTTTCCATTCAGATTATGTGTTTATTTACCTTTAATAATTTAAAATTTAAAAATCATCTTTGAAATCTTACGCGTTATTATGATTTTACATGTTATGTTAAAATATCATTTAAAATCAGAGATATTAAAATCTTATTTTTAATCATATTTAAATTGAATATAATTTCTACGGATCATTTCTGAGTTCTGATGAAGTGAAGCTGAAGGTTCTCAGCTGGGATGAAGGACGATCAGATGAAAGGATCCACATTATTATTGATATAAAAAAAAAAGACATCATCTCTGTTGTTGTTTTTCCTGTTTGTCGGCGCCGTCCCCTCCCGTCAACATTTATACCCCCTCTGCCAAACGGCGTCAGCGTCTTAGTGCCTGAATCCAATTACTGGCTGCAAAGCCCGTGGCGTGGGCCCGGCTTTGCGGGGCTGCTCCCGTGAGGAGGGCGGCGCGTCCTCGGGGACGGAGCAGAGTCAGGAGGTGCTGCAGGTCAGGCCTCCTCCCCCCCCCCCCCCCCCGTCGGCTGGAGCATTGGTACGGTCCGGGTTGCCTAGGTGAGTGGACTCCGCTTAGGCCGGATCAGTGGAGCCATTGTTCCCGCGAGCGCCGGGCTCAGAGGATCTGCTGTGACGTCTCCTGAGTGGACATGTTTGGACTGTAGCTGATCAAGAGGAGCGCTCAGAGGTACCTCCTCCTCCCCTTCGTCCTCCTCCTTGTTGTTGATTCAATCACAGTTCCCTGACTGATTGGATCAGGAGGCCGAGCGTGACTCAGAGATAACAGCAGCTTTGACTCATGGGAGGGGGGTGGGGGGGGGGGGGGCATGAGGGGGTCGGGGTCCAGAGGGTCGGATCCACATTCGGAGGGGGGACCTACGAGACCCGGTTTGTTTAATGTCTTCAGGAGTCCGGTGGAGAGAGGATCCAAGACTTTGGGGTGAAGCAGGTACTTTCTTTATTTGAAGGTGGAGGCTGTGGTCATGTGACTGGCTGGGTTTGGGTTTTTCTACGGGGGTCAGAACCTTTAATACGTCGGTGTTTTACAGTGTAAACACAAAAATGTCTCCAGTGAAACCAGTTTAAAGTGGATTTTCACCGGAAGAAAAAATCTTTTATTCCATGTCGTTAGACTTTTATTCTGGAATATCAACTTTAAAAGTTTTATTTTTTACGTTTGTTAAGAAAAACTTTTTGGTTCCAAAAGTTTCATTGTCCATTTTTATTTTATTTTTATTAGAAAAACAGAAGAATTTGAAGACGAAGGCAGCCGAATCTTTTATTCCTTTTATTTGAACTTTTGTTCAATTATAACAAGAACATTTTCTATTTCTTTTATTTTAAGGTTTTTTTACTAAAAAGGAAAAAAAACTTATCAAACATGTTTCGTACTAGAAAAATAAAAATCTAATTTTATTTAAGAATCTGTTGAAAAACTTTCTTGACTTTTGTAGAAAAACAACTTCTGCAAACGTCAAATATTAGAAACGATCAAACTTCTTCTCTTGAGTCTTAAAAGTAACATAAAAGTAAAGAAAGACCATAAAAATAATAGAGAAATAACAAAACGCGACAAATACGTCTTTACTGTCGGCCAGGATCAAAACACTCAAAAACAGTTAAAATCTGATTTAACTCAATTATTTTACTTCTTAGACAAAATAGTAATTTACCAGAAACGCTTTAACTTCCTTTTTTTTTAAATGTTATCTTGTTGGGTTAGTTTATAAAAAATACAAAAATATTCTCATGGTTTATTTTAGTGACTGTGTGAGAACGTTAGAATATTTGTAATTTTATGTTTTTATATTTGCAGTTAGCGATGAGTTAAAAGTAGAAGTAAAGCAAAGTGTATTTTTAATTAAGCTTAAATTTCTTTGAAGCGGTGATAAAAGTGGGTGGAGCTACATGCTGGAAGTGGGTGGAGCTACCTGCTGGAAGTGGGTGGAGTACACGCTGGAAGTGGGTGGAGCTACACGCTGGAAGTGGGTGGAGCTACATGCTGGACATGGGTGGAGCTACATGCTGGAAATAAGTGGAGCTAAATGCTGGGAAAGGGTGGAGCTACATGCTGGAAGTGGGTGGGTCTTCATGCTGGAAGTGGGTGGAGCTACATGCTGGAAATAAATTGAGCTACATGCTGGAAGTGGGTGGAGCTACATGCTGGAAGTGGGTGGAGCTACATGTTGGCAGTGTGAGTGGTTGTCGGTTCTGTTGAGAACCGCCGACCCAGTCCAGGGTCTCACCTGATGTCAGCTGGGATGGTCTCCAGCCCCAACAAAACCCTGAAGTGGATGAGCCGTGAGAGAAGATGGACGGATGGATTTTTGGTTGTTTTGGTTCTGGTGGCTCGTCAGGAGAAACGTTCACGGGTCTGGTGTCCCACACTGTAAAAAGTATGTTCTTGTAATATCAGAATCTCTCCATGCCCTGATGTGAGAGTCCGGCGTGTCGTCAGTGTTCTTGATCTGGGATTCTTTCCAGATAAGGTCAGACTCTGGGCCATATCATTCTTTTAACCGGTACCGAACCCGGTCGACCTGCCGGGTCAACAGGCCCAAAATCGGGATTCTACCTGGTTTTTGCTTCTTGTTTTTTCTACAGTGAAGGTTGTATTGTGCGCATGTGGCGCCCTCTGCTGGACAAATGGGCTATTTAGCAGTTAAAATCCCATTTTTGTCTCCTTGACGACCTTTAACCTCGCCCTCCAGAAGCCCGATTGGTTGGGTACAATCCGGCTCAACGGGTCTTGGGCCACAGCTCCATAAATGGTTGGCGGTCCTGCAGTCCGTCAGCAGTTCTCACTGTGGTGAGGTAGGGGGCGCCGCTGGTCAACAGCACAACCCGATTCTGACAAAAACCTTTTCCTACATTTACCTCCAAACATTTAAAATGTTATGTTGTATTCAGTTTCGTTCTAAATATCAAGGTTCAACATTTACATTTACATTTAGAGGTGACATTATTATTGAGACGTTTTATTTGACTTATATTTTCTAGGAAGGTAAATTTGACTGAGTTCTTAAAAGTTAAGTAACAGTAAAGATTCGGACGTTTCTGTTTCTAGTTGTTTGGAGGTAAACGCGTCTAAGTCAGCATGTTCCTGCTTTCCACGCGGCGCCCCGCTGACGTGTGTCACGTGATCCGGCTCCTCATCTTCAGGTCCGGGTTAGTTCTGGTTCCGTACGTTTCATTCTGCTGCTCTTTGTGTGGCGGCCGCCGCGGCCCATGACTCACAGATAAGCCCAGCTGTGATGACAGCAGCGTTTTCTATTGTCTCCGTGTTCAGAGCTCAGCGAGGGCGAGATCGGCCCCACAGGCCGCCGCCGCCGCCGCGGCTCGCCGGTGAATCAGCAGGATGGGTCAGCGGCGAGCCGTGGGAGGGCCTCGGAAAAGGTCAGGGAGCGATGATGTCATCGCTAGTGGAGCCTAAACATCTGGAGACCAAAACGTTATCGTCAAATATTTAATCAACATCGTGTTTTTTCTACGAGTTTATTTTATATCAGCCAGCGTTTAAACTTCAACGGTTAATAACCTTCAATATTTGTCTTATTATTACTTTTTGAGTCTTTTTTGTCCACTTACAGAAAAAAATCAACAGATTAAAGAAAAATGTTCAATTATGTTTAATCAGAGTCTGGAACGCAAATAAAAGATGTATAATATAATATAATGTTAAATAATATAATATAATATTAAATAATATAATGTAATATAAAATAATGTAATATAATATAAAATAAAGTTAAATAATATAATATAATATAATATAATATAATATAATATAAAATAATATTATATTATATAGTATTATATAATATAATATAATGTAATATAATATTATATTATATAGTATTATATAATATAATATAATGTAATATAATATAATATAATGTTAAATAATATAATATAATGTTAAATAATATAATATAATATAATATTATATTATATTATATAATATATATATATATATAATATATATATATATATATATATATGTATGTATATATATATATATACATACATATATATAATATATAATATATAATTACTCCAGGAGGAGGTGCAGCTTCTCCTCCCTGGTGGAGGAGTGAACTGATGGTAGAGTTTCCCCCTCCTCCCCCCCCTCCTCCCCCGCTGACCTTGGCTGCTATCTGTCCAAACAGACGTGGACCAAACATTCCAGTCTCTGCTGACATGGACACCTTCAGCAGCCTCCCCTGATAGCTGGAGACCCGGTTCTGACATCACTGTTGTGGAATTCTGCCCCACTCTGCTTAAGTGCAGAAACGCTGGAGCATGATCTGATCTTCTCAGGTCCACCACAGGGTCTCAGTGGGGTTCAGGTCCAGACTTTGATTAGCAGCCATTCAGAGGTGGACTTACTCTTCTGGTTAGGATCATGGTCTCGCTGCATGACCTCACAGACCGATGACCTCACAGACTGATGACCTCACAGACCGATGACCTCACAGACTGATGACCTCACAGACCGATGACCTCACAGACTGATGACCTCACAGACTGATGACCTGACATTCTCCTTCCTTCGTCCTGGTCCTGAAGCAGCAGATCATCTCCTCAACGTTCCACGTCCACCTCCATGTTGGACCGTAGGTCTGATGTTCTCCTGCTGGAACGTTGTGTTTGGTTTCCACCAGATGGAACTGGACCCTCGTCTTCAAACAGAACAACTTTCACGCATCAGTCCAGAGAAGATTCTCCCAGAAGCTCTGAGGGTCATCAAGGTGTGTTGTGGGTAAATACAGACCAGCCTTCATGTTCTTCTGGGTCAGCAGTGGTTCTCCTCACCATTCTTCCATGATAACTTTGTAGCCCAGTGTATCTGGAATAGTGCCGTGACCTCTGACCTTAACTAAGGTCAGAGGTCTGCAGGTCCTTGATGTTCTCTCTGGATCTTCTGTGACTTCCTGAATGGACCTTCTCCATGTTCTTGGAGGGATTCTGGAAGGTGGTCCACTTCTGTGAAGGTTCTCTATTGTTCCAGGTCTTCTGCATGTGTAGATGATGTGTCTCACAGTGGACCTTTGGAGAACCAGAACCTCAGAAACAGCTTTGGAACCCTCCCCAGACTGATGACTCTCAATCACCTTCTGGAATTTCTGTTGATTTTGGCATAGTGTGCTACTGGTGAACCTCGGAGGAAACGTCCTTCTTCTCAGGATGTTCTACTGACGTGATTGAACAGCGCTGGTACTGATCAGGTCTGGGTGGGTCCAGTCCAGCTGGAACCAGTTATTAATGCAGTTTTGGTAGTTTTTAGGCTCTGGTGTCTAAGGGGGCGGAGCTTATTTCTCACATTCTGTATCAGAGAAACTTTTTTGCTTCATTTAAAAAACTGATCATATAAAAAACTCAAAGATAGAAGAAACCAGGAGGGGGTCTAATACTTTGTCACAGCTCTGCACATTTTGAACCTGACTCTCCTGATAAATTGCAACCTGTTATTTTCCCAGAAGCCCCAGCAGCTTTTCTGCCACTTGCAGTTCAAACACTAGATTACAGCCTCGCAGGACATAACTCCTCCCCCTCGTCTCAAATCCCCCCGTATAATCCCTGAAGAAAACTCCTCCGCAGCACAAGGTGGGCTGTTTGTGTGTGTGTTCACACTGGGAGGAGGAGGAGGAGGAGGAGGAGGAGGAGGAGTCCCAGGGATCCTGGGAGTTATGGTGACAGAGTGCGTCTCTTCTTCTGAGATTTTGAGGGAGTCACTCGTCTAAAGACCCAGAGAGGCTGGAACTGGACTCAGACCCAGCAGAGGCGGTCGGTGAGTGTTTTGGTGTCATGATGTCATGAGGAGAAGTTTAAACCCTTAAATTCTCCTCATCAAATCGTTCAGACACAGAATCTCAGGCTGGAATGTTTGACTTTATCTCCTCGGGTCTCATAGAATCAGGTTTGGTTTCTGTCTGTAGACCGGAGAGAATGAGAAAGAGGGAAGAAGAACTTTTCATGCTGGAGATTTAACTTGTGTAGAACCGGTGTTTTACGGTTTATATCGGGCCCGGTGGATCCTGGTGGTGACCCGGTCCGGGGTCGGCGTGTTTCCGTTTCAGCTCCTTGGATGAGTTCAGCTCGTATATCCTGGGACAGAGCGGCGGCGCTGGGATATCTGTGACGGGCCAGCTGTGGCGCCGGACAATAGACCCTGAGGCTCTTTAGAGAAACACACATTTGCATCTCCATTGTGTTTGTTTGGATTCGGCTCTGCTGGGTTTGAGATCTTTAAACTCCAGGAAGGCGTGGAGCTGCTCTGATCCGGTCCACGGCTCAGGAGAGAATTATAATCCGGAGATTCTGTCAGATTGACAAGGGTCCAAATATGACGGCTAGATAACTGGGTCAGAGCATCTCCAGAACTCCAGGACTTGTTGGCTGTTCCTGGTCTGCAGCGGTTAGAACTTAAAAAACAGGCTAAGGAAGAACCGGGAGTTCTGGAGAGGTTCTGGTCCAGTTTTCTAGCCGTCACTCAGATTTTCACTCTTGTCCATTTTTCCTGCTTCCAATATCAAATGTAAGACAAAATGTTCACTTCCTGCTAAAAAAATCCCCCCCACTGACAGGTAACCACGGTAACCAGGTAATCTAAACCCCCACTGACAGGTAACCACGGTAACCAGGTAATCTAAACCCCCACTGACAGGTAACCACGGTAACCAGGTAATCTAACCCCCCACTGACAGGTAACCACGGTAACCAGACTTAACCAATGCTATTCTTCACTGGTTATAATGTTATGGCTGATCAGACAGCCCAGATAGAGACAGAAAGGAGAAGTGAAAACACAAAACATCAAACTGAAACGTTAGTAGATAAGAAGAAAAACAATGACAGGAAACAGGAAACAGTAAAACCTTCAGAATAAAAGAGAGAGAGAATAAACTACGGTTGTATTTATCA
This sequence comes from Lophius americanus, assembly GCA_037951165.1. Taxonomy (NCBI): domain Eukaryota; kingdom Metazoa; phylum Chordata; class Actinopteri; order Lophiiformes; family Lophiidae; genus Lophius; species Lophius americanus. Next base: position 742,054 of record JBBDHG010000186.1, read on the forward strand.
GCACCGTAATGATCCACGGGTGGATCTGAAGACCCCCAGGTCCTGAATTTTACTCCGTCTTTACCTCTTTAGACGTTTTTGTGTGTTTTCTCTGATGGTGGCCTTCAGAATAAAAGCATCTCTTCTAACAAACATCCTCAGAGCAGGAAGGAAAAGAAAGCGGTTCTACGTTTCCTCCGCGGCGGCTGCTTCTCTCCAACACTCCTGGGAGATGATTGAGGGTCCGACCTGAACCCCCCCTGCATTCCTTCACTGAAAGAATGCGGCGTCTCCATCCTGACCTGCCGAGGTCAAAGTTCCGACGGGGACGAGGGAAGTCTCGTGAGGCCGAGACATTTCCCTCATGATGTCATCGCCTCCAGCTTTGATGAAGGTTCTAAAAACACCTGAGAACATTTAAATCTAGATGTCGTTACATTAATGGTCTTATGTCCGGATTCAAGCTGGTAAAATGTTAAAAGTCTGATGTTTGAGGGTCAACCTGTGGATCTGACCCACATCCGGACCAGACGGCTGGGAAAGACCCGGTCCAGGTCTCCTGGTGTGAACATGAACTATGACCCTCTTCACACGGAGACAGTAAAGACCCTCCCCTCTGAGTCTGTGTGGTTATTACACAGACCAATCAACCAAAACATTATAACCACTACCATCTGACCTCAGGAACATTTTATGACCCGGTTACCATGGTTACCTGTAACTGAGTGGGATATATAACCTGGTTACCGTGGTTACCTGTCACTGAGTGGGATATATTACCTGGTTACCATGGTTACCTGTCAGTGAGTGGGATATATAACCTGGTTACCATGGTTACCTGTAACTGAGTGGGATATATAACCTGGTTACCGTGGTTACCTGTAACTGAGTGGGATATATTACCTGGTTACCATGGTTACCTGTCAGTGAGTGGGATATATAACCTGGTTACCATGGTTACCTGTAACTGAGTGGGATATATAACCTGGTTACCGTGGTTACCTGTCACTGAGTGGGATATATTACCTGGCTACCATGGTTACCTGTCACTGAGTGGGATATATAACCTGGTTACCATGGTTACCTGTCAGTGAGTGGGATTTATTACCTGGTGGTCTTCGGAGGAACAACCAGAATCATGCCCTTGATGCTGTTTCATCTTATCACATCGAGGAACTTCTGTAGCCCAGATTCCTGAAGAAGTTCTTGCTGGTTCTGATAGAAAGGTGTCAGAACACGCAGTGACATCATACAGCTGTACTTAGAAGAAAACGTTTGTTTACACGGTGAATCCTTAGGATTTAAGGATGTGAGGATCGACACACGACTTTTACAAAGTTAATGCTTATGACATCATCACAGCCAGAATTAAAGATAATTAATAAAGTGAAGATAAAAATGACTTAAACGCTACTTTGGCGGGAGATCCTTGACGTCTGACCCAGTTATCATCTCAACATTATTAAAGTTTCCGTCTGTCCTTCACGTAACATCTGGAGAAAAACTCCAGAAGGATCTTCTTCTTCATTTGTTCGTGTCCTTCTTTTTTCCCCGGCTGCTCGCCATCAGGCCTAAAATGGTGGACGTTGTCTCGCCGTGCACGATGCCGTCGGACACGGAGGTTCACGTAGCGAGGAGCTTCCTCACCAAGATTTTGCGAAGCTCCATGAGGTACCGGCCCGTTTTGTCTGCTGGTAGTGTTCGCTGACCCGACCCTGAACGTAGACCACCTCCGTCGTGTTCTGTGTTAGTTCTACAGTCACCGACCTTCAGGGGCTTTTTGTAGTTGTTGTCCTTTTATTTACCTACTTTTAGTTGTTTGCAGTGATGTTATTAGTTTGTTTATGTGGATGATGTCATCGAATGTTTTATACATGACCTACTGAAAACCTGTTTGTCTGATCTTCATCAACATGCTGTCCAGGAAACATCACTTCAGACAGGGGTAGGTCACTGTGTGAACCTGGACTGTGTCACTGTGTGAACCTGGACTGTGTCACTGTGTGAACCTGGACTGTTTCACTGTATGAACCTGGACTGTTTCTCTGTGTGGACCTGGACTGTTTCTCTGTGTGAACCTGGACTGTTTCTCTGTGTGAACCTGGACTGTTTCACTGTATGAACCTGGACTGTTTCTCTGTGTGAACCTGGACTGTTTCACTGTATGAACCTGGACTGTTTCTCTGTGTGAACCTGGACTGTTTCTCTGTGTGAACCTGGACTGTTTCACTGTATGAACCTGGACTGTTTCACTGTATGAACCTGGACTGTTTCACTGTATGAACCTGGACTGTTTCACTGTATGAACCTGGACTGTTTCACTGTATGAACCTGGACTGTTTCACTGCGTGAACCTGGACTGTTTCACTGTGTGAACCTGGACTGTTTCACTGTATGAACCTGGAGTGTTTCTCTGTGTGAACCTGGACTGTTTCACTGTATGAACCTGGACTATTTCACTGTATGAACCTGGACTATTTCACTGTATGAACCTGGACTGTTTCACTGTGTGAACCTGGACTGTTTCACTGTATGAACCTGGACTATTTCACTTTATGAACCTGGACTGTTTCACTGTATGAACCTGGACTGTTTCACTGTAAGAACCTGGACTGTTTCACTGTAGGAACCTGGACTGTTTCACCGTGTGAACCTGGACTGTTTGACTGTGTGAATCTGGACTGTTTCACTGTAAGAGCATGGACTGTTTCTCTGTGTGAACCTGGACTGTTTCACTGTGTGAACCCGGACTGTTTCACTGTATGAACCTGGACTGTTTCACTGTGTGAACCTGGACTGTTTCACTGTGTGAACCTGGACTGTTTCACTGTGTGAACCTGGACTGTTTCCCTGTGTGAACCTGGACTGTTTCACTGTATGAACCTGGACTGTTTCACTGTATGAACCTGGACTGTTTCACTGCGTGAACCTGGACTGTTTCACTGTGTGAACCTGGACTGTTTCACTGTGTGAACCTGGACTGTTTCACTGTATGAACCTGGACTATTTCACTTTATGAACCTGGACTGTTTCACTGTATGAACCTGGACTGTTTCACTGTAAGAACCTGGACTGTTTCACTGTAGGAACCTGGACTGTTTCACCGTGTGAACCTGGACTGTTTGACTGTGTGAATCTGGACTGTTTCACTGTAAGAGCATGGACTGTTTCTCTGTGTGAACCTGGACTGTTTCACTGTGTGAACCCGGACTGTTTCACTGTATGAACCTGGACTGTTTCACTGTGTGAACCTGGACTGTTTCACTGTGTGAACCTGGACTGTTTCACTGTGTGAACCTGGACTGTTTCCCTGTGTGAACCTGGACTGTTTCACTGTATGAACCTGGACTGTTTCTCTGTGTGAACCTGGACTGTTTCACTGTATGAACCTGGACTGTGTCTGTGTGAACCTGGACTGTTTCACTGTGTGAACCTGGACTGTTTCTCTGTGTGAACCTGGACTGTCTGACTTTGTGGTAAAGAGAAGATGAGATCTCGTGTCCAAACAACTACATGTTGAAGAGTGGGAGTAACGAGGAGGATAAGTGACGGAGGAGGAGGTGCAGGAATGTCTTTTACTCCCTTGTAATTGTTTCTATGTTTTGTTGTAGGAAGAATGATCCGGGCTCTCGCCCCCATTCCTGGCACTCCTCCAAGCTGACGGAGGAGGAGGAGGAGCTCGCCAAGAGAGAAGACACCGCATCTCCAGTTTGGCAACCAAAGAATGTCTCAGAGTGAGTTTATAAAACACTTTGACTTGTTTGTTTGTTTGTTTGTGTGTTTGTGTGTTTGTTTGTGTGTTTGTTTGTGTGTTTGTTTGTGTGTTTGTGTGTTTGTTTGTGTGTTTGTTTGTTTGTTTGTGTGTTTGTTTGTTTGTTTTGTTTGTGTGTTTGTTTGTGTGTTTGTGTGTTTGTTTGTGTGTTTGTTTGTTTGTGTGTTTGTGTGTTTGTTTGTTTGTGTGTTTGTGTGTTTGTTTGTGTGTTTGTGTGTTTGTTTGTGTGTTTGTTTGTTTGTTTGTGTGTTTGTGTGTGTTTGTTTGTTTGTGTGTTTGTTTGTGTGTGTGTTTGTGTGTTTGTTTGTGTGTTTGTTTGTTTGTTTGTTTGTGTTTGTTTGTGTGTTTGTTTGTTTGTTTGTGTGTTTGTTTGTTTGTGTGTTTGTTTGTTTGTTTGTGTTTGTGTGTTTGTTTGTTTGTGTGTTTGTTTGTTTGTGTGTGTTTGTTTGTTTGTTTGTTTGTTTGTGTGTGTGTGTTTGTTTGTTTGTTTGTGTGTTTGTTTGTTTGTTTGTTTGTGTGTGTTTGTTTGTTTGTGTGTTTGTTTGTTTGTGTGTGTTTGTTTGTTTGTTTGTTTGTGTGTTTGTTTTTGTTTGTTTGTTTGTGTGTTTGTTTGTTTGTTTGTTTGTGTGTTTGTTTGTGTGTGTGTGTTTGTTTGTTTGTTTGTGTGTGTTTGTTTGTTTGTTTGTTTGTGTGTTTGTGTGTTTGTTTGTGTGTTTGTTTGTTTGTTTGTTTGTGTGTTTGTCTGTGTGTTTGTTTGTTTGTTTGTTTGTGTGTTTGTTTGTGTGTTTTTTTGTTTGTTTTTTTGTTTGTTTGTTTGTTTGTTTGTGTGTGTGTGTTTGTTTGTTTGTTTGTTTGTGTTTGTTTGTTTGTTTGTTTGTTTGTGTGTGTGTTTGTGTGTTTGTTTGTGTGTGTGTGTTTGTTTGTTTGTTTGTGTGTGTGTGTTTGTTTGTTTGTTTGTTTGTTTTAGACGTAGGCCCGATCACTTCTCCTGCGTAAAGTAACACTTTAACAACTTACTCCTGATGTCACACCCCAGATCTAAAGAGCAGTTCTCTCACGGGGACCAGGACTCCCAGCATCAGCTGACCAGGAAGTTCTGCTCGGTGAACAACATGGAGAGACTGGGGCGCCCGGTCCATCCCTTCACCCAAGGTCGTCTGTCGCCGACTAGATACACCAGCGCCGAGGCGCTGTGTCGGCCGGGAGGCAGGAGAGAGTCTGGGCTGAGCTGTTTCTCCTCCGGGGTCAGTCCTCCTCCTCCTCTCCATGACTCCAGCTCCTCTGGGAGGAAAGGTTCCAGCGCTGAAAACGTTTTCTTTAAGGGACACCGGGCTGAAGGGCAGCAGCAGGGCGAGTGGCCCAGGCTCCCGCGGTCTACACCGGGGCCCGCGGGCCGGGAGGGGTTAGGAGCCGAGGAGCAGCCGGCCCCTCGGGTATCCATCGCCGGGAGGCCCAGCACCAGCTCCCTGTGGAAGGTACCGGAGAAAAAGAAGTCCCGGGCTTCTCCTCCGCCGCCTGCTCCCTTGCGCAGTGATAGTTTTGCCGTCACAAAGGTGTTCCCGTATTCTGAAGGGCCCAGTTGTTCCGCAAAGACCAAAGTCCGATCCGATGAGACGCTGAGTGAACACAGTGATCAGAACGGCCTCAGGTCTCAGCAGGAGGAGGTCCCAGAGGCCAGGCGGAGCTTCAACCCCCCGCCTACCAAAGACTTCCGCCGTCCCGGCTCGGCTGCCGACCAGAACCATAACCAGCTGCGTCCCGACAAACTCTTCTCGCTGTCCAGCGTCGACGTCAGACAGTCCCGCTACTCGCTGCCACCTGCCCATCAAAGGCAATATAGTGACGAAAGCCCGCAGTACCTGAAGTCCAGATCTGCTCCTCCCACCAAGATTCAGAGCGTGGGAAGTTACTACCGCAGCCTCCAGGACCTGCCCAGAAACGCCTTCGGCCACAAACCGGTCCGGCACTCCACCGCGTCCACGTCCGGTTCTGTCGTGAATACAATCCCGGAGAACGGGGGGCACAGGAGACACTACGGCGTCGCAAACAACGGTAGAGCGGAAGGACGGCGAGGGGAAACGGAAAAACTCCAGTGGGCAAACAATGAAGCAGGGGTCCAAAGTTCTCTGAAGCCCAACGTTAAAGCCAAGTTCTCCCTACCTCAGCTCCACACGCCTCAGGGAGAAGATCCGGAGCAGGATTATCCTTCCCACCAGAAGAATGGTTTACATCGCCACCATCAGACCTCAGACCTCTCGGTCCAGAACCGTGGGCCAGAAGATTCTGCAGAGAGGGTTGAAGGACAATCCAATGACAACAAAACACGCTTTTTAGGCAACGGTCAGAAGATCAGCCTCTGGAGGCCCCTGGACCCATGGGTGCCTCAAGAAGATCGTCGAATATCCCCCCTGAAAACCCCGTTCCTCCACTCCCTCGCCCAGGAGAGTAAGACTTCAGCAGAGCGCCAGTCAGCAGCTTTGACCGCCGGTTTCCTGTCCAGCCAGGATGCGGGTGAAATCGCGAGCGGCGGCGGCGGGAAATCAAATCGCCGTAGCGACCGCTATGCCACCACCCTCCGGAACGAGGTCCAGCAGAAGCGAGCCCAGCTGCAGAAGAGCCGCAGCGCCGCCACCCTGACATGCGATGGCGAAGAGGAGGAGGCGGAGGATTGGAGGTCCGCAAGGACTTCTACGTATTCTGGTGTTTCTTCCTCCAACTCCTACAAAGATCATCTGAAGGAGGCCCAGGCCAGGGTTCTCCAGGCGACCTCCTTCCAACGACGGGACCTTGAGCCTCTGGGGCCGGAAGTAGTCAGAACCTCCAACGGACGCGTTAGGGGACGTAAGCGTCTGCCCCTGGTCCAGAGGGGGCACTCCTTCTCAGAACCGGACAAAATAGACAAGGTTGGAGTGGAGGGAGAACCTCCAGCAGGAACATTCGGGGAGCGCAGGAAGTTCTTTGAGGCCAAACCGGCGTTTCCCAGACCCGCGCCGAAGTCGAATCAGGGTCCGAAGTTGAACTCGGACCTCGGTGACACAAACAAAACCAAAGAGAGAAGTCCATCTGGAGACCCTGAGGACGCCCCCCCATCAACAGACCCCTGTCACCTGAGTCCTGGACAGGAGGAGGTCTTTCTAGAGCAGCAGAGGCTTGGGACCTTTGCCGAGTACCAGGCCACCTGGAACCAACAGAAGAAATCATCAGAACCAACCCAAGGGAGGTACCACTCAGCTGAGAACATTCTGGACGCAGACGCTGAGGACGACGCCGTGTGCGTCCACGAAAGATCCCGGTCGTCTCCGTCTGCAGACTTCTGTACTCAGGTGAGGAGGAGACCAGAACCTGTCGGTTCCTAACGACTGATGGAACAGAATGAAAAAGTTCTTTAAAGGTATCAGTTACAAACTTAACGAGTAAGAAGTATTTTTTCCTTTGCAGAATATTCCTTCTGCGTGGAGAGACCCTCATGGCCAGCAGAGCCGCTGCACCTCCAGGTGAGAAGGAGGTTTACAGCGTTTTTATCTTTAGCATGTAGCATCAAATAAATCCATGTTACCCCTAAAAACTTTATTTATCCCGTCACACAGTACAGACAGTCAGTACGTCATGAAATCCTGGTTGAGGGTCGACTGCTCTACCCTCTGAGCTAAAGCCGCCCCATGCTAGCTTGGCATGCTAAGCTAGCATGGGGCGGCTTTAGTTCAGAGGGTGGTTCGACTGCTCTACCCTCTGAGCTAAAGCCGCCCCATACTAGCTTAGCACGCTAGCTTAGCACGCTAGCTTAGCACGCTAGCTTAGCACGCTAGTGTAAATGCTAATAATGAGGACTTTTTTTATCTGTTCCTTGAAAAGGTTGAAGTGATTAAAAGTCTGCAGAACTCTGAGCGGAAACACGGCTGCTATGAAACATCTCAGAGGCGGGTCAAACAGAACTGCACATTCTGACCCGACCCAAAAATGAAAAGCTCGGCAGGTTTCATGTGAGCGTGGAATGTTCCAGAGTGGTGAGATTTGAGAGCAGAGGGTGAAGCCGTCTCAGGTTCTCACGTCGGGTTTCCTGGAACCAATACTGTCATACTAGATCTTCGTCCTTCCTCGTCTTCAGTTGTTGAAGCTCGTGTTTACTGGAACCTCTGCAGGTGGAGGACGGGTCACATGAACGCTAACCTGAGGATCATGTGATCAGTTTCACACGATTGTCTCAACTTCAGCCTAAAAGTTCATCTAACCGTCGTGATTCCAAGCCCAAAGTTCTCATGCAGTTGGATCCGACCGGAACCGTTTACTCCGATTATATCCAGCAGATATTTATTATTCCTTCCAGGCCGTATTCAAATACAATGTCTGGTAGTTCCACAATGTGTCGTAATGTTTCACAAACATTCCTCCCACATACCTGAACCTTTGGACGGGTCCAGAAACACAGGTTCTGATCCGATCCTGCATTTAAGAGTCGGGGCCTCATTTCTCCTCCCCGTCTCTCTTTAGTGTCATTTGTGGAATTTGACTTTTCAATTCCCTGAAGAAAGTTTGAAATGAATGGTTCTGAACCGCCAGGCCGTGTCTGAGTGAAAAGTTCTGGTAACCCGTTAGAGTCCCGATCCATCAGGCAGCTCCTCTAAGGCCATGAGGTACGTGCAAATATCTGAAGAAGGTTATATTTTCTCTTTTAGCGTCTCGGTTACATATTTACGTCATTATTGTTACGCAAGAAGTGACGCTCTGAGGAACCAGAACTCCAGCACCGACCCAAATCATCAGAACCACACCAGCAAAAGACCAGATCCATGGGGTTTATTAAGAACAGAAATAAAGGTGACTAAATCCAAGCATTAGTCTCCACCCCAGATGCCCCCCTCACTCCTGATGCTGGAACAGGAGCTCTGAAGCTCCTCCCCCTTCTGCTCAGGTGAAGCTCAAGGAACAGGAGCTCTGAAGCTCCTCCCCCTTCTGCTCAGGTGAAGCTCAAGGAACAGGAGCTCTGAAGCTCCTCCCCCTTCTGCTCAGGTGAAGCTCAAGGAAAAGGAGCTCCGAAGCTCCTCCTCCTTCTGCTCAGGTGAAGGTCGTGAGCGATCAAGATGCCGAACACCTGAGCAGAGTAATCATGGATCCACCCTCTTTTCTACACCTGGACATAATGATTTGGCTGGAGTTTCTCTCAGTGTTTTTATTATTGTTGTTGTTATTATAGTGTTTTTATCGGTTCTGATTGTGTCTTGTTTTGTTTTGGGCTTTAGAGAACCAGCCGAGAACAGGAACCGGTACCAGTCGGACCACAGCCCACATTCGTCTCTGTCGGTTCCCAGGAACCAGGTTGTGGTTCCAGAACTCACAGACCACAGGCCCAAACCGGACTCTGCCGGTCCCACCCACAACACTCACTCCCTGGTTCCCCTCAGCCTCAGTCCCAACTCCGGCCCCCAGAACCCGTCCCAGCTCCCACAGACGAAGGGCCTCCTGCCACAGACCGGGACCCATTTAGAAACCACATCCTCCTCCTCTTCCTCCTCCTCCCAGGAATTCCCCTCCGGTGCCGGCCCAGCCCAGGCTGCAGCAGACGGGAGCAGAACCGAGGAGGTGAAGGAGCGAGCTCCCTCTTCATCGTCCCCGACCTCCGCCTGGACTCCGGCGCGTTCTCCCTCGCCGCCTTTTGCGCCGCCGAGGCTGAGCGACACGCCGCCGCCGGCTGCGTTGGTGCTGCGGGATGAGTCCCGGTTCAGGTAAGCTGCTCAGAGGGTCAGGTCTCCTCAGGGACCCTCAGTAGGGTCCGAGGGGGTCTCCAAAACCTGCTTCAGGTAAAAACCTCTTTGACCCAACGGAGGGACGAAGAGGAATAAAGAGTAAAAGTTGAGTTTATTTCGGGGGTTTTAGTCGGAGTCTTCTGAGACTCTGAGCCGAGGCTGTAATTTAGCTGGAGCCACGCGGCGGCGGTGAACTGGACCTCCTCTAATTAGAGTCGCTTCGTCCCGCCGCCCCGATGTCCCGGAACCACCAGGCGTACTTCAGCCAGTCGGCGGAAAAACAAGTTTAAATGAATGTCAAACTTAGGTTGAGTTTTATTCCATCCCTCCACCTCACAGACAGTCTGGAAGTTAGCCGGAGAGTTAGCCTGACAGTTAGCCTGAAAGTTAGCCTTAAAGTAAGCCTGACAGTAAACCCGACAGTTAGCCTGACAGTTAGACCGACAGTTAGCCTGACAGTAAACCCGGCAGTTAGCCTGAGAGTAAACCCGACATTTAGCTTGACAGTAAACCCGACAGTTAGCCTGACAGTAAACCCGACAGTTAGCCTGACATTAAACCCAACAGTTAGCCCGACAGTTAGCCTGACAGTAAACCCAACAGTAAGCCTGACATTAAACCCAACAGTTAGCCTGACATTAAACCCGACAGTTAGCCTGACAGTAAACCCGACAGTTAGCCTGACATTAAACCCAACAGTAAGCCTGACATTAAACCCAACAGTTAGCCTGACATTAAACCCGACAGTTAGCCTGACAGTAAACCCGACAGTTAGCCTGACATTAAACCCGACAGTTAGCCTGACAGTAAACCCGACAGTTAGCCTGACATTAAACCCAACAGTAAGCCTGACATTAAACCCAACAGTTAGCCTGACAGTAAACTCTTTCAGTGAGACGCCACTAACAAGAGTTTCACCTTCTAAATGTTTTAAATGACATAAATACGCCGTCTG